>QVTF01020069.1:552500-794462 GCA_003573665.1 Oxygymnocypris stewartii
TTGGCATGTCATTATCTTTACCTGCTTACGAGAAAAAAATGACGTAGCCTGTAGTGAACGTCCTCCTTAGAGCAGAAACAGCGAGAGACAGCAGAACATACAGGAGAGAACGGCCAGAAGGAGACTGTGAAGGACACCGAGTTAATCAAGAGAATGAGAGGAGCGCTTATTACCTAACCTGCCATCCAGAGCGGCTCCTAAGGGCCGTGACATGTGCTAGTCCTCCTGAGTGACAAACAGAGATGTCAAAAATAGTAGAGCCGACACAAAGTTGTGCAAAAACAAACCCATCAGCAGGCGGATATTATTTACCATGGACAATTTCTACACTTTACCACTGAATATACTGTTTCAGCTGGAAACACGTCCTATGTGTTTACATAATATGTGTATATATTATATACATAATATATATATATATATATATATATATATATATATATAGGGCTGCTTGAAAGTTTGTGAACCCTTTAAAATGTTCTATATTTCTGCATAAATATGACCAAAACATCGTCAGACATACAAGTCCTGAAAGTAAAGAGAACCCAATCAAACAAATGAGACAAAATATTTTCTTTAGTCATTTATTTATTTAGAGGGCAAAACTATGCGTGTCTCTTGGATTAGCAGTTAATTTAAAGGTGAAATTAGAGTCCATCTGTGCAGAGGTGCTCTTAGTCAGTGCAATGACTATCAAACCTCAGACTCAGTACGTGACCTGTTTTAATCAAAGAACAGGGATCTATATCAAAGTCTGATCATGTTTGTGGAAGCGAATCATGTCACGAATAAAGAAGATTACCGAGGACCTTGGAAAAAGAGTTGATGTTGCTCATGAGGTTAGAAAAGGTTACAAAACCATCTCTAAAGATTTCGGGCTCCACAAATCCACAGTCAGACAGATTGTGTACAAATGGAGGAAATTCAAGACAACTGTTACCTTCCCAAGAAGTGGTCGACCAACAAAGATCACTCCAAAGCAGAACGTGTAATAGTTTGTGAGGTTGCAAAAGTTCTTAGGTTAACTTCTAAGCAACCAAAGGCCTTTCTCACATTGGCTAATGTTAATGTTCATGAGCCCACCATCAGGAGAATACCGGGCAACCATGCTGTGCATGGCAGAGTTGCAAGAAGAAAGCCACTGTTCTCCAAAAAGAAAACTGCTTGCTAAAGATCATGTGGACAAGCCAGAGGACTATTTGAGAAAGGTTTGATGATGGATGAAACCAAAATAGAACTTATGGTTTAAATGAGAAGCTATTAGTTCAGAGAAAAGAACACACTGCATTCCAGCTTAAGAATCTCATCCCATCTGTGAAACATGGTGGTGGTAGTATCGTGGCTTGGGCCTGTTTCCCTGCATCTTGGCCAGGACAGCCTGCCATCATTGACGGAACAATGAATTCTGAAGGAAAACGTCAGGACATCTGTTTAAGAACAGAGTCTCAAAAGAATGTGGGTCATGCAGCAAGACAACAACCCCAAGCACAAGTAATTCTACCAAAGAATGGTTTAAGAAGAACAAAGATCATGTTTTGGAAAGGCTGAGTCAAAGTCCAGACCTTAGTGTAATTAAGATGTTGTGGAAGGACCTAAGCAAGCAGTTCATAGGAGGAAACCCTCCAACATCACAGAGTTGAAGTGGTTCTGCACTAAAACTCCTACATGTTAATTGTGCAGGACTGATCAGCATTTACAAGAAACTTTACCTTCAGTTACTGCAGTAAAAGGCGGTCACACCAGACACTGAAAGCAAAGATTCACATACTTTTGCATCGGACAGATGTGTAGCACTGGATACATTTTCCCAATAAATAAATGACAAAGAAAATATATTTAACTTGTTGGATTGGGTTCTCTTGGTTTACTTTCAGGACTTATATGAAAAACGGATGATGTTTTGGTCATATTTATGCAGAAATATAGAAAATTCTAAAGGGTTCACAAACTTTCATGCTGCACTATATATATTTATATATATATGTTTATGTATATAAAATGTTCTTTTAAATATACATGCATGTGTGTATTTATATATACATAATTATACACAATACACACACATATATCACAAACGCAAACAAAATTTTAATATAGATATTACATAATCATTATATTGTATTATAATATATAATAAAATAACGTAATATAACATTATTTCACTATTCTTTTATTATTAGTATTGCATGTAAATATTATAATAATTACAATTGCGACTGTCACGTCATTATTTTTTGTTCCATGTTATACATTGCATTATGATTTTGAATCATGAAATGAAGCAAGATCATGCAGATATTACTAATTATCTAAATTCTGTATCATATATACACATTCATTTCAACTATCAACATTAAACACACTAAAGCTAAACTGCTGCATGTTCATAAATAACACTTTTGTGCAAGGTGTTCAATGTGTGAACCAGGGGTCACCAAGTTGGGTCCTGGAGGGCCGGTGTCCTGCAGAGTTTAGCTCCAACCCTAATCAAACACACCCAAAGCAGCTAACCAAGGTCTTACTGGGTATACTTGAAACTTCCAGACAGGTGTGTTGAGACAAGTTGGAGCTAAACTCTGCAGGACACCGGCTCTCCAGGAACAAGTTTGATGACCCCTGGACTGTGAACCAATACACGGTCAAAGACGTCATCAACATTTTGAGAATGTTATTAAAGACAATGTTGAACGTTCTATTAATGTTGCTGGAAGATCATATAAGTTCTGAGAACATTAGTGAAATATACAAAAACCTCTGCTAAGCATAGTATTACATATGTTAGATTAAAACCTAAGAATAGTTTGCAGCACTATCGGTTTAGAAGGGGTTGATTGTTTATAAATGCAGTCTTGCATTCACCCTTCATTAATGTAAGCACATTCAGCATTAGAGGGCGGTTGTGACCCTTGCAAATCCCTGATGGCCTGTATCATCTCTTATCGCGGGCCACTAATGAACCTCTATCCCCTGTGACCAACATGGGTGCAAGGGTCCTGCAATGCTGCGGGAGAAGACCATGCGCCTTTTCCACCAGAGGACAGAAAGAGGGAGCGGTGGTCTTGACTTTTAAAAGGGTGGGACAAGGTCACACGAACACAATGAACAATTGTAGTGCTGCGATACACTGTAATTAAACAAAGGATGGGGCGTGTGAGCAGAAACTGTTCCCCATGTGTCCTGTGCTGTGATTTATCTCCTATATTTGAATGTGAAGCTAGTATGCAAGTCCTCGTGTATTATATACAGCACTCATCCAAAAATTTAAATTACCTCATGATTTACTCACCCTCAAGCCATCCTAGATGTACATGACTTTCTTCTTTCAGACAAATCTGAGTTTTATTAAAAAATGTTCTGGCTCTTCCAAGCTTTATAAATGGCAGTGAATGGTGGTTGATATTTTGAAGCCCAAAAAAGTGCATCCATCCATCATAAAATCCATCCATCATTGGGACGTAACGGTACACAAACATGACGGTTCGGTACATACCTCGGTTTTGACGTCACGGGTTGGTATCGGTACAGCAAAGGGAAAAAACTAAACATTCTATTGCTTTAAAAAATAAAAATGAAACAGTGGTTTACTGAACAAATTGCTCTTTATTTAAATAAATTCAATTTAAAAAAAAATTCTTAGGGATAAAAATCTACCTCAGCTTCTATAGGGAGCATTTTTACTGTACTATACGGTTACAATTAACAACAGAGCCCAAACTTAAATTCAATAACTGTTTATTTTTCAATACAATACTCAACACTCAACTTTAAAAAAATGTATGCAAATTGCACAAATTAACTTCTAAATGATCAAATTCTATTTCTATCAAAATTCTATTTGATGTTGAAATATATTCATTTACACAGTGGCTGTCATAACATGTTTCATAACAGTTTTATATAAACATACATTCCAAAAATTAAGACAAAATAAAATGGTATAATATTTAGCGAAATGCTCTTCTCTCGACTCAGAACCGAGGTGTTTATACAGCGATCTGTCGCGCCACATCAAATGAAGTTTCACTCGTGCAGAGATTACGCTTTATAAAGTTTTAAATATGGATATTTTTCTTACACAAATGCATCGATTCATTTCAGAAGGCCTTTATTAACCTCTCGGAGCCATGTAGAGCACTTTTTATGATGGATGGACATTCATTGCCATTATAAAAATTAGAAGAGCCAGGACATTTTTTTATATAACTCCGATTGTATTCGTCTGAAAGTAGTAAGTTAAATACACCTAGGCTGGCTTGAGGGTCAGTAAATCATGAGGTGATTTTTATTTTTGGATGAAATATCCCTTTAAGGTTTGGACATCATGTACTCAGAAATGTGCACTGTCTGCTATACGAAGCATTTGAAGTTAAGTGTCTGGATGATGATATTGTTCAGTGAAGCTTGAGAGCAATAAAGCTCAAAGTGGCTGTCACAACCTTTCCTGAGGGGTTGTATTATAGATGGCATTTATGGTGTTATTTAATTTAATTTGATGCCTTTGGCATTTTATTAAAGGGTTTTGTGAAAGTATTTACCACATAGATTTGGGATTCTTTTCATACTCACAGAAGGATATTGTATGATATCAGGCTCAGATATGTGGCTTTACCTGTTCACTTCAACCACAACAGCAAAATATCCTTCAATATGTTAAGGAAACTGAAAAGAACACATTTAAGAGGCACTAAATGAGTCAATAACATGATGGAAAGTGAGTCACATTTGCTGGGCACTTCTCAAGTCTATTACGGCGCTCGGCCCTGAGCTGCTCTGAATCACCAAACAGAGGCACAAAACCGTCTAGTAAGCAAAAGCCTCTGGGGGAGCGTTTGGGAAAAGAAATCCAGGATTTTATTAAACCCAGCCTTGCCATGAGTACCTAAAGGCAGCATGAGTGAAATGACAAATTCAAGAGATCGTCATCTCTCATTTAGTCTAGGTAGTGATTGCAAGTGTAATTTTAGGTCAGATGGCTAATTAAAAACATATAGATTTTTAAATAACTTGTTTTTGACTGAACTAACATGCCAATTGATATAAAAATTATAATAGTTTCTGATAATAATCGCATTGTTTTGTCCTATTTTCCCAGTAAAAGTAGCTAAATATCTAAGAAACTGTGTAAGATAATAAAACTTGATTTCAGAGAATATATTTTATTTATTTTTATTTCTACAAGTTTATTATTTCTATTGCAGTTATAAGTGTTTTTTTTCTTATTATTTTATGCCCAAACCTTATTAAATGGTTAGAAACACAATACAATTGATTAGCCAATTGGGAAATAAAAATACGCTCAATAAAACAAAATCATAATACAAGATATATTCTCTAAAAACATGGCAATTAGTCCATATGCGTTAGTTTTGAAGCTAAAACGAAGCATATGCTATTAAAATGTACGTTTAGGCTACAGTCAAGTTAATATGTTTATTCCAAAACCTTAAACTACCTTGCTGTATTATGTCTACATAGGCTGCTTTTTTATAAGGCAGTACTTTAGGCAAAATACCTTGAATAGTGACTTTGAAACATTTAGAAGTCAAGGTGCGCCCACATTAAAATGTTTGGCAAATTTTCACAGTCAAAATAAAATCATTTCAAAAGGAATTCTTCTCAATTTTCATCAATTGGGCTGAAAGTCGTCTGTCCCATAGGAAAAATAACTATGGTTTTACTACGAATAAAACCCAAAAACCATGGTTACTATAAGTAAACCGCATGGTAACCACAAATTAACCATGGCTTTGCTACACTGTGGTTTTACAAATGGTAATCAATACACCAAAAAACATGGTTACTACACTTTTACTATAATAAAACCATGGTTCATTTTTGTAAAGGTACATATCTTATTTATGCTTACGATGCATTAAAACACAGTCCACTTGAGGAGCTTTAAATGGTTCAAAACCAAAATATCTATTTGCGTGATTGTGTGCTGTCGTCCGTGGTTTATTCACTCATTTCATCCACTAAGACTCACAGAAACGTCAATATTTTAGAAACGTCCAGTCAAAGCAGAGGGTACCTAATGAAGTTTATGCACGCCTCTTTTCGATTTGTATTTTCACCAGTATTTGACAAGCAGGTCTTACTAGACAGAATTTTGTTCCGTCAGCTCTTATACGGCAGCAACTCTGTAAAGCAATTAAGCAATTGATCTGGAGAAGATTCATTTTGTGCTTACTGGCCTGCCGATAGCTCAAAGGGGAATGATTTAGCCATTATTATTATTTTTAGCCCCAATTCCACTTTCCATCAGCTCGTTTCCGGGTTTATCTTACACCCACGATCTGCAGAAAATAAATACTGGATGATTCTGCTGTTGAATTGATTGTCGGGGTGGCGCAGGCGGTTCCGTTCAGTGCACGGATTTCCACGACGTCCAGTCAAAACAGCTCAGGTCGGTAGAATCAGGTTGAAGATGATGTATTGGTCCTACGACAAGCGTGATGTCATCATTTTCAATGATGATGCATCAGTCTTTTAAAGCAGACATGTGCTTGAAGATGAATCTCTGCTTCAGCATCCATTTCTTTCTGGCTTCCTATCCATCATCAACATCCACATCTAGACTCCGAAACTGCCGAACAGTGATTCGGGGTTTCTGCTGTCCGAAAGACTGAGAGGAGAGCAAACATACTCTGACTTTGAGACATGAATGTTGAAGGCTGACCCGTATCGATTTAAACACTAAAGAAAGCTTGGACGGTAGGAACGCCCGTCGGGTTGAAATCGAGTGGGAATACAGCCAATTTGATTTCCGAACTGTACCTACCTGTTTGAAATCACACTCCATATACTCTGCACATACTAACCATATTTGCTTACTATATAGTGCCCCATCCAAGTATGATCACAATCATGGGGTTAATGTAGTTTTTATAAGGTTATCAAATGTTAACTAAAACTAAATCTATTTAAAACATTAATAAAGTTGAAATAAAATAAAACTTAAATATTAGATGACTAACTTGAAAATCACAAATGAAAATTACAAGTTATAATTATTTTAAGTTTAAGCACAAAAATAAAAACTAAAACTGAACTAAAACTAAATCCTGAACTAAAATTAAACCTAAATTCTAATATAAAATCTAAACGAATAAAAATGACAAAAGAACATAAAACTACCAAGTAGTAATCTAAAAAATGGAAAATATAAAAAAGCTTATTCAAAATATTAATACAAATTATTAATATATACATATATTTCACAAATAGTAATACTGAGATAGCATTGAATTAATCAGTAAAATATACAAATAAACTTAAGTTTAAGCTAAAAAATTATACTGAAATAAAAAGACAACTAAAACTAAAAACTGAAATAAGTATAAATTAAACATTAATAGTAATTTCTAAAAGTAAAAACGAATAAAAATGACAAAATAATATAATACAAGGATACAAAATTTAACAGAAATTTGAAATGAAAATATAAAAAAACAAAGCTAGTAAAAGATATTAATACAAATTATAATATTTTATAAAGAACACTAAAATAACACTTATGTTAATCAGTAAAATATAAAAATAACTTTAAGTTTAAGCAACAACAAAAAAAGGAACTGAAAATACATAAAACTAAAACTTTAACTGAATTAAATATAAATTGAACCCAAATAGCAATATGTAAAAAATGTAAAATAACAAAAGCTCATATGACTAAAAAGTAATTACTAAAAATCACTAATATATAAAAATTAAAAACATTTGAAATAATACAAACTTTAATAATTTACTGCTAAAATAACAGATTTGAATCAGTAAAATCTAAATGAAACATGGTGTTCAGTGTTAAACACCGTGTTAGAGTTAGCAGTGTTAGCTAGAGAGACTCAAATTCATCATCCTACAGAGGGTGACAGTAGATTAATTAAGCTCTTTTAATTAGCCTCGTGAGTTCGGGGACAAACGATTTGAACGCACATTGTTCAGATCATATCCTCCAACCAGTAATAATCCTTCTGAGATACCGTTCATGTCGCTGGGAAGTCTGGGTAAACACAATAGCTTTTCAGAAATGGTAGGGAGATGAGAAACAATGGATGTTGGAGATAAAGCTGGCATTAAGGGATCTGGAGGACGGTTATACAGTTAAAACGCAGTCTCTAGCTCCCTCCTGGTGATTCTGATATCATAACACTTTGATGTGGTGGCATATAATTCATGTCTATGCTGCTTGAAGTTAGTTAGTTCTGTATAGGTGCTGGTCTTTAATCAGAAAAACTAAACTGGACTTTCTGGTGAAGATGTTTGTTTGAAGCTGAAGGGGGCGTCACATGAACGAAAGCACAATTCATATTTTAGCATGCTGTAAACTAAATAATAACCAGAAATTAACAATAATTACACAAAACAATAAATGGGTTGTATGTAGAACGTGTGAATATAATCACATCCCAACTATAGATGCATGTAGTTATTTCTGTAACAAAGTGGAAGCGCATTTAAATAGTGGCAGCTTTCTGTTCTGCAGACGCTGAGGAAAGTGTGCTTCCCTCCATCCATATGCAAGTCTGAATATTTTAAAGACATAACACTGAAAATGAAGCAGAACGTACAATTGTGCTCGAGGGATTTGTTGGCAAACTTTAAGACATGAGCCCGGCTATTTGCATGTTTTATAAAAACTTTTTAAAAAGACATGACTCCATGAAAATTTACCTTCTAACTTATTAATAAATAAATAAATTCGATCAGTCTCAAATCAGTATACATACACATCAGATTATTAACATTCCTGCAGGAGGGGAAAACTATTTGTATTAAAAATGTTATAGCATTTAGGCCATAATAATAATAATAATAATAATAATATATATATAAAATTGTAAAATATTAGCAATCATGTACAAAGTTAATATGTAATATTTCATATATTGTACATGATTCCTAGTATTTTCATGCTCAAATGCAAAATATAATAATAATAACAACAATAATAAATTTATATTATACATTAATATAAGAGTGATATTATACTTCATCTGCTACGTATAATGTTTATTCCTTGCATTTTATTTCTAGTATTCATTTACATATCCTAATACAACGTACAAAATAATATCAACAATAACATATAAATGACAACATTACATAATATACAATACATAATATTAGAATTTATTGATATTATTTTACAATATTATAACAGATATTTAATATTTATACCATCTGGAATCTGAGGGTGCAAAAAAAATCTAAATATTTAGAAAATCGCCTTTAAATTTGTCCAACTGAAGTTCTTAGCAATCCATATTACTAATCAAAAACTAAGTTTTGATATATTTACAATAGGAAATGTACTAAATATCTTCATGGAACATGATCTTTATTTAATGTCTTAATTATTTTTGGTATAAAAGAAAAATCAATCATTTTGACCCATACCATGTATTGTTGGCTATTGCTAAAAACATACCCCAGTGACTTCACACTGCTTTTGTGCTCCAGTGTCACATATGATACATATGATGTTTAAAGGGCTTACAGGCTACTTAAATTACCAACTGCTTTATCTCTATTGTGTTTGTAGGTCTTTTTAAATAAGTGGCTAAAGTTAATGCTGCAAACCCCCTGACAAATGGGTATGTGTGCCTCTGCCAGCATCCAAAACACATCAAGCCGGTCTTTCCAACAGCAGACTCTTCATCACTCAACACATCTATAATCTTGACAAATTCTCATGCTTCCAGCAAATGAAGTAACGATGGATTTTACAGCATCTTGTTTGACGCACACTCTCAGTGCCATTAAGAGGATTGTGAAGGAAAACAATTAACAAATATATGCAAAGGCGGAGCAAAGACGCTCCTATTGGTCGGCGCTGTGGTGGGTAGTTGGCGGTAAAAGCGCAGAGGTGAGGAAAGAGAAATCAGTTGGGAGCTAATCTACCGCACTGCGCAAAAAGAAAACAAAAAAACAAAAAACACACAACAATGTAATAAATCTCCTTCGTCACCAATCACTCAATTCCCACATGTTTCCCATGAACGGTTTAGGAGAAGGTCTAGATGTTCCAGTCTCCATCCAGATGAAGTGAAGAGAGAGCAGAGATGGGAAGCCAAGTAAGTGTGTGTTTGCGAGTGTGTGTGTGTCCGAGAGGGTTATGTTAGTCACCAGAGGGCAGCGGTAAACACAGAGTGAGTCATTCTTCAAAGAGTGACAGGTGCATTAAAAAGTCTGGCCACGTCCCATTCCAAGAATATGCCTCCTGTCATGTCCTTACTCACAAATTACGTAATCAAGTGCATATAACTAAAAAACAAAAACACCTCATTCCATAGATCATCTGGAATTTCAGGTTGGAAAATTAATTTCTGAGATTGAATTGAAGCGGAGCAATTACAGGCACAAGTCTACAATCACTTTAAGTTGTTTTCTTCAGTCACATAAATATAAATTGTGTTTTCCTATAAGGCCATGAATGTCCTTCGTATGAACATCTATCGGAGTGACAGTAAAGGACGACCTTGCCTTTTCAGGAATGACATGCGTGGAAAACATAAAAAAGGCTTGATGTCATGTGAAAAAATCTTGCTGATGGTGGAGGAGGAACATCTAGAGAGCAGAATATTACAGAGACACCTATAGCAGCCAGAACACCCCATGCAACCACATGGCAACATCAATCATTCAGAACTCCCTAGCAACCCCCGATATTATCCTAACAACCAGCCAGAAAACTGTTGAGATAGGAACAACTACCCAGAACACCTTAGCAACCAGCCAGTACACCCTAGCAACATCCTAATTACACAGAAAACCCTCGCAACTGCCCATATCTTCCTGGCAACCAGCAAGCAAAACAACCTAGCAGTTACATAGATCGGCCAAGTAACCACCCGAGACACCCTATAAATCACCAAGTTCACCATAACAACCATGCAGAAAACCGTGGACACAGGAAATTACCAGAACACCCTAGCAACCAGCCAGTACACCCTAACAACCACCCATAGCATCCTAGCAACCAGCTAGCTACACCCTAGAAATCACTCAGCTCATCAAAGCAACCAGCCAGAATAGTGTAGAGCAATTACTCAGAACACCCAAGCAGCCAGTTAACAACACCCTAGCAACCACCCAGAACTCTCTAGAACACAGATCACCACAACTGGCTAAAGTGATAATAGGGTTATAATGATTGATATAGAGTTAGTTAATGATTGACAGGACTGAATGATTAGGCTCCTCCCAAGCCTTCATTTGGAACTTCATCTAACAACACCCAGAACACCCTAGCGACCACCATGAACACGCTTAGAACACAAAATAACTGGCTAACAACACCCAGAATGCCTTAGTGACCACTAAGAACGTCCTAGCAACACCTTAACAACCACATACAACCCAACTGAACACTCCCCCCCCCTTAAGAAAACCAATCACATTTTCTTAAAAAAATAGGGTACCATAAATCTAGTGCCACTAATGATATCACTAATGAATGGGGGGAATTTGGACAATTAACAAAAGTTACTTTTAAAAGTAATGCATTGCAATATTGAGTTACTCCTTAGAAAAGTAACTAATTACATCACTTAGTTACTTTTTATGGAAAGTAATGCGTTACATTACTTTTGCATTTTTTTCTGGGCTGGACTTGCTTGTTTGTTTTTTAATAAATAAAGTTACTCTGCACTTACCTCTGATTTCTCTCAACATGGGGACAGGAGAGCTGTCAGTAAATAAATGGGGAAAACAAACTAACTGGCATTACTATTTTGAAAAAGTAACTCAGATATTTTATTGTAAATTAAAAAGTAATGCATTACTTCACTAAAAAGTAATCCGATTACGTGATGCACAGTACTTGTAATGCGTTACCCTCAACATTGAAAACCAGAAATACGTGATCATTTATATGATATTTTGTCATTAGCCACTAAATATAAGACCACTTATGAATCCGCTTATGATCCCACTTACATCCCTTTAGAGGGGAAAAACCTCTCAACAACTCTTCATCATAAATACAGTGCAATACTGTAACATCTCCTGATAGTCTCAATATATATGACAACATGCAGTGCTCTTTTACAGCAAGAGCTTGATACGCCATCAAAGAAGAAGCTCTGTTATGTAACTTGCTTTAGGAAGGTGAGCCCAATGCTGATCTATAAGCCAGCATCCCTCAGAGAACAGCGTGAGCAGTGAGGTCACATCTCTCGGTCTGTTTGAATAGGAACACTCTGCCCTCTACAGGATGACGGCTGTAGTTTGGCATTCACTCCACAAACATTACGCAATTCGCACAGAAATGAGCTTTAGAGGGTGCAGAGAGGTCATTCCCTCATCCAAGCACCAGCAGAACCAATACAGTTGTGTTTTCATTGTATTCTATGTCTAGACGAGTTATGTTGTTTATCTTTGAATACAAAACAAAAGTTAAAATATGAATAAAAATGCACTTGCATTAAGACTAAGAGTGTATTGTGAAGAGAATGAGCGTTTTACCTTGAAGCAAATGCTATGCACACCCAAGTATGTCCTTCAAAAAGAATAACTGCCTGGGCAGGATCAAAAGGGAGAGAGAAATATCTAAAGCGTGAGTATGTTTTGGAGTGTGCAGTCGTTCTCGCTGTAACCCACGTGTTTGCCCGGATGAGGAGACGCTTCAGTCTCAGCAGCATATGGCGGCTCAGTGGGAGCTCCATGCAGATCTCACACAAGAAACACAGAACAAACAAGCCCAGCCCGACACGCGCTGACCGGACTGACACATACACACAGACCAAATCAAAGGTTCAAATCACACAACATCAAATCAATAAAGAGATAACAATGTAGTGAATGAAATAAACACGGCTGTGGCTAAAGTCCAGCAGGTTTTTGGTTAAAAAAACACACACAAACACACACACACACACACACACACACAATCCTCAGGCGGAATTTCAGTGCACCAAATGCTCGTCTCCATGTTCATGCCAGTACTCTTGTTAGGAGCTGTCGACCAATATACTGTAGGTTGTAAAATGACCACTGCCAATATCTAGAGGGCAGGTTTGCCTTATAGCTGAACGAATGCCAAACTACAGCTTACTGTTAAGAAATAAGATGTATATAAAATCGATGAAATCACATTTATTTTCAGTTTAATTTGTATATATATATATATATATATATATGTGTGTGTGTGTGTGTGTGTGTGTGTGTGCTTATATAATATAATATTATACTGAGCAAAATACAGCATATTATCCTTATTGTTTGTAATGGCTTATTAACTGTTTACAGATATAATTTAAAGGGGTCATATGATGCGATTTCAAGTTTTGCTTTCTCTGTGGAGTGTTACAAGCGGATTGTGCAAAAATAAGATCTCTGTAGCTGCAAAGACTAAAGTCTCAAAACCAAAGAGATATTCTTTATCAAACTTAAGATTCTGCCACACCCCCGAAAAGGTCTCAATTTAAACACCTCCCCACATGTCTACGTCACAATGTTGAAATATTTTGTTATAAGTTTAAGTATTTGCTATTGACTGTATAAATGCGGAGTTTTGGGCGTTGTGTGTGTGCGTGTGAGAGAGAGAGACAGGGTCGCATCAGAGCACATCAGCTATCTTAATATATTATAATATAATTTAAATTATTACATTACTTATTATTGCTGTTTACGTACGGTTACATCCGGTATTGTTCTGGGAGGGAAGTTTTTCTCCTTTTTCTCTCTCTCGTCTTACTCTCACCTCACAGGAGCCATGATTTGACCATGCTTCCATCAATCATTAATTCTACACGATGCTTTGAGGACCAATCAGACGTTAGTGAGCGCGTATAAAGACCCGGATGGGATGAGAGTGTTTCCATTTGTTTGCTCTCCTACGTTTACTTTGGTGTTTGCTCCTGTTTTGTTGTGGTTATCTGAATTAAAGTTGCTGGCTGTATCTGAAATCGCCCCCTATACCCTCATTTGCTATTCCCTACATTAGTTCACTCATACAGTTCACTTGAAGGAGTGAATGAAAACGAGTGAGTAAATTCTGTGCACAGGAAGGACTGCCGCTTTTGCATAGTTTGCTTGCTGTTTAATAATCATTTGAGATGGGCAGCTCCAGTAGTAAGATTAAAGGTTTTACCTTGAACTCTGCCACGGAAATTATGTATAAACCCTAGTAGCCAATTTACAATTAATTTGTACCCATTAATTTGTACCCGTGTTGTGTTACGCTTTTACGCCGCGGACCAGCTTCTAAAATAGATGAATGGATGATTCAGCTGCGGGCGCCATCTTCTGGCAGGAATTTATTCGGCGCGCGACTCTTACAGTGCATTGTGGGGATTCTCTACCCGTTGAGTGTTCATCGGTTGTACACTCGTTTTTGCGGTGCATTGAGGGATTTAATGAGTGCACTCGAGAACGTCCACTATGGTCTCAAACACCACTTAAAATGGCTGTCCCCTCAAATAGTGCACTATTTGAGGGTATAGGGGGCAATTTCGGATACAGCCACTGTGTGTTTGAGTTTTCTCTTTGTGAAACCTTACTGTGCGTTCACACCGGAATTCATTTTCAATGAGAGCCGGCGAGAGCGGCGCGGCGCGTTTTGAACGATGAGAGCGTCGAGGAGAGTTGAAATCAGGTCAACTTTATTTTTAATGTGATATGACGCGGTTGGGTGGCAACCAATCAGAACGTAGAAGTCCTCCGCTTGAAAGGATTCCAGAGAACGCTGCCTGTAAACTTTGGTTCCAACCACATTAGTTCCCAAGCAAAATGGAGAAGTTAATAATTGATGTGGCGGGTTTCCCGGTCATATGACGTGCCCCAAACGCAACAACTTGATCATCCATCGTGATGTGAATTTGATAAGAATTCGCGCAACACTATTTATAGGGGACATTTTCCCGCTAGAATGTTTGTTTTTCAGCAGGAATTCAATTAATTTGCTCAAAACAATACCGAGGCTAGTAAATGTCTCCTATAATGTTGAAATTAGACTAGCACTTAACCATGAACACAAATCCACACCATACAAATGGCTTTTAATTGGTTTATTTAGTTAGCAAACATGTAACTACAATAAAGTTCTTTACATCGATCAATTTCTCACTTTCACATTTTAAATATTTAATGAGGTTGACTTATACACTACTTGTGGTCAGTCTGCAGAAGATCAACAAGCTTGTTTGCTTTGCGGCCCCTTTAAATACAAGACAAGCATACGATCTACGTCACAGCGTCAGAGCTTCCACAAATCTTTCTACATCATTGCTGGCAGGGCGGCCAGGGCGACTTTTGACGCTCTCGCCACGTCCGGTGTGTTACTGACAGTTACTGTTCATTGGCTGTGACGCTGTGATTCGACTCTCTGTTTATCCGAGTTTATTCAAGTCCTTCTCCGACACTTGTGATGGGACCAGTTCAGCATATCACGTGACTTACATCTTACTACACGCAGGGTAAAGTTGTCTAAACACTAGTTTATTGAGCGACTGCCAACTTTTGTATTTATGTTTGTCAGTCAGCGTAGGTAGTGGCGTTCTACGCTGAAGATGTTATATTCGTTGATTTCTTTGCTTAGCTTTGATCGGTGCTAGTTAGTATTTTGGGTTTTATTATTTTCTTTTCTTTAGCACCGCTCTTGTCCCTCACTTTCGTTGTCTTTGATATATTACATTTGTACATAATTTGTAAATAGATATTTGTTGGTTTGTTTGGAGGTATTTTGGGTTTGTTTATATGATTATTGGGAGCTTATATTTAATAATTCTTCCCACTAAACTCAATCTTTATATTCAGTTTTGCCTGTCTGCTTTTTAATTGCACACTCCACACCTCCATAACAGAGAAGTGTTTTAGCTTAAATACGCTTTCACTTATTAAACGTTGTGTTACCTCCCAAAAAACATAGATGCCAAATATTTACGGAGACGTAACACACACATAATTAAATAATAAAAATATTTATTCATTTAAATATATTTTGTATTAAAAAATACATTTATTAAAATATAAAATATTACAAAATTACATACTACGATATGTACATATTAATTTAAATCGGTATCTATTATGAATAATATAATAGTAATACACATACACAAACATATAGAGCTATTATTTCTGTCAATCAAGTTGCAAGCACTGCATAGCCTACCCACTGGACCTCATTTGTGAAACAAGAAAATAATTAATGTCCTTGTAAATTGTTCGTAAAACTATGCTTACAGTAGGCTACGTATCATGTCGGAGTGAACTGAATGTGTAAATCTGGTAGAAGTAGATTTACAAAAATTCTTTGCGTGCGTTTCATGAATGTGGTCCAGTGACATCAGAGGTGAGCATCCACACAAAGACAACCCGGTTCAATTAAATCAGAGAAAAGGAGAAAAGAACAGCGTGAATGGCAGTGTAGCATCGCTCAGTCTGAGTCTCCGTGTCCGAGATCTCCAGGGGGCTTAATACCACTCAGCTGAGGAGGCAGAATCCCTTCCATTAGAGTAAATTAACAACAACACGGCTGGTGGGGGGTCAGTAGAAAACGTTTAGCTGAACGCTCACCAAAATCTACTCATCAAATCCAACTGCCTTTAGCAGATCCCTACAGTGACGCACCTCATTCGCTAGACAAAGACTGAGCGATATACCTGAGAAATTAAAAACAGCACCGTCTGAGATTCATTTGTGTTTGCATCTACTCCGCTCGTGCTCCGTTCTGACAGCTGATCAATAATAGACCAGTAGCACGAGTCATCTGAGATTTTGGATTGATTTAGTTTCTTAGTGTGCACACTCTCGTGGAAAACACAAGCTTGATTGGATTTGTTGTGGACCAGTCTAGGATGCGTTGGCAAAGCGTTCACACCTGAGCCACAGAGACGTGTCGATGACTGAAACCCAGCTGATCTTCTGCCCCGAAACTGGGCTTGGATTCCAGAATCCTTTAGTCATAAATCCAGCATGGATGCCAATATCGTCACTGGGATTTACAGCTGACCCCGTATTTCACCAGTGTGTCACAGAGAGCATGTGGGAAACTAAGGCAGTCCTTCAGGACAACCGGTGTTATCTTAGTGTAACTGATGTATTTTCATTGATTTTCTAAATATTTTGAATTAGAATATATTTTCTCAATATATATATATATATATATATATATATATATATTTATTTATTTATATTTAATTTTACTTTGTTTCAGTAACAAGCACTTTGCATTTTTCCCTCTTTATTCGTTTTTCTGTCTATTTATTTCATTTTTTGCTCATTAGTTTATGTTGTTAGTTTTAGCTATTTTATTTCATGTAAAACTGAACGAAAATAACTTACATGAAATAAGCTCACATTTTCATTAATATATATAGTTAAAGTTTCAGTCACTGTTTTTTTCTTCCATTTTATTTATTTAAATTTTAAGTAACATACTTTTTTATGGTATTATTATTAATTATTTGTATTATATATATATATATATATATATATATATTTAGTTCATATTAACCCTGATAAAAACAACCAAATCATTATTAAATGGAGTGTTTGCTGTTGTTCTTTTACATTATTACACACTACTTTCCTATTTAATACTGTAAAGCTGCTTTGACACAATCTGTTTTGTTAAAAGTGCTGTACAAATAAAGGTGACTTGACTATTAATCAACTTACTCATTTCAGAAAATACATTCCAATGAATTTCTATGCAGAATGAATCCTACAAAAATAAAATAAAATAAAATGACTGAAATGAAGGCAAACAGAGACACACACAGAAAACACCAGTCACAACTTTTTTTAAGGATATATCATTTTTGTGATATATTTAACCAATTTAGCATTTGTATTACATTGTGTATTTATTTATTAAGGAATTTATGTATTATTTGTATAATGTATATAATGTAGATTGTATAATTTTCATGTATTATTATCATTTGCAGCTTTTGTTCTCCACTTAATGTAATGTATTGAAGTATGCTTTTACGGGAGACAGATAAATGGAAGATGACCTTCACATGTGCCGCTCCAGCAAACCTGGAGGACAAGGATTGGATCGCTAGATTTTATCATCAGGAATCAATTCACTCCCTTTTCCTATCAACTGAAATTGATTGTCGACAAAGCAATGTGTTGTTTAAAAGGAATATGAAGGAACTTGCCTGAAATAAAACACTTAAAGGGGTCATCGGATGCCCATTTTCCACAAGTCGATTTGATTCTCTAGAGTCTAAATGAAAGGTCTATAACACACTTTGGTTAAAACTTCTCAATGGTAGTGTAAAAAACACCTTCTTTAAATGCTAATGAGCTCTGCTGACCCCGCCCCTCTCTTCCGTGGAGAGACCAATAGACTGTAAACTTCAGCTGTGAAACTTGCTAACTTGCATTTTATTAGGAAAGGTGATTTGCAAAGATTCATAAATTTATTCTGGATCACGAATGAGTGCTGAGAAATAAAACGGGGGGGGGGGGGGGGGGTTGTCACGTGACAAGAGTGATGCAAGACACTATGATCCAAAATCACAATTTTTGTTAATAAAAGTTTCATTCATTAATTTAATATAAGCGAGTTTGTCTTTATTGTTGCTATTTTCATACATAAAAGAATAAAACAATTAATCTTTGCAATGGCTGTAGAAAGGGTCAAATTCTTGATTTGGGCACGGTGCAGGTAATAATATGATTAAAATAAGTCATGGTAACAAACGACTTCCAAAGTCAGTTTAAGTTGAAACGTCTTTCACAATCAATTTGATTCAACTTAATTCATGTTCTACTGTTGCTTATTGTTATTGTAGGCTTAGGCTTCTTTTTTTCTATTAATTTTAATGAATATACAAATTAATAGAATGTGTTTTATTTATTATCTGTTCCAAAATTATAATTTATTTATTTTTTAATACTGAACCCCCCCCCCCCCCCATTTTTTATTGGGCTACATGCCACCCGTACTTCCCGCGGTAATGCATAGACGCATTTATGCAGATCGGGGATCGGCGCATTCACTTCAAACGAAAGTAACATTAATCCTCTGCGTCTTCAGCAGCTCAGATGTCGGGAGTAAATGATGACTGCTATATTCATTATTACATCAAACAACAAAACACCTCAATCACTTATTCTGCACTAGACAGGTCTCAGCTCACTCAGGGCGGGTCTGAGGTAAGACGGTCTTGTCAATCAACTATCGTGGGAGCGGTCTGTACAGAACTACGTCATTCTGACAGGAACCTCAGAACAGCCTGATTTGAGAAAGGGTGGATGTGTACACACACTTCCAAAACACATTTATGTTCAAGCAACATGTAAAGTGAATTTTGCATCCGATGACTCCTTTAAAACTCTGAGGCACAGAATACTTTTTTTTCTCATTTGAATGTGTCCTTACTGAACACGGTGATAAATTTGGCAAGATACATTTGGCCAACTAAATTATTCCTGTTAGATGGTTTCTACAGCAGTAGAGCTTTCTGTACATAACTCACTCGCTGTCACAAAGGGAGGTGTGCATAGATAAACAATGGAGTCAATAAGATGCTTCAGCATCAATACAACAAAATTACTTCACTACTTGTAATGTTGTTGACCAGCAAGCTATTGACTAATATGTCTACCACTCTAATGTCCGTTTTGCCAATGAATCGTTCTATTGAGACAATTCTTTAAAATCATTCAGTCAAATCAACTCACAGATTGTTTGTGCATCACTCAGATGCAATGGAAGACTTTGTTTGGGAGTAACAAAACTATTTTAATGCAAAAATGACACATATGAAACACGTATGAAATGAAACTCCTGCCCTGGAACTTAGTGAATCGTTTTTATCTAAACGAACTGACTCATTAAAATAAATTGGACTTCGCTGTTATCAAGTGTCATATCATAAGTCTATTTAAAGTACTGTATGAGATATACAACTTTAAACATAGACGATCTGATGGTAATATTGGATTATTTCACCGGCTCGCTCATTCAATCTCGTTCAGCAAAATGTGCAAATTTGTTTAGTAATTTGTTCATTTTAACTCATTTGAGATAAAATTCCCTCAATATCCAAATATCCAAGAATTCACATACGCTATCTTTGATAATAAATTAGATAATAGGGGACAAAGCAATACATCTAGCAATAAAGATTACATAGAAGCGCTGTCACATGACTCTGAATCGTTCTTAAATAATGCATCACTATATGATGAACCAAATAAATCTTACATGCAGCATTGAGCTATGATATTACTGAGAATGAAAATTCTTTTAAAACAGCTAGTGTGAACAAACTATGAATTGCTTCTACCACAGTTGCCATTTTTGCATTACATAATCCATACATAAAAAAGTTGATGTAAAATAGGCCAATACAGATTGATGGTGACATAAATTTGTACTGACAGTGGAGTCAGCAAGATCCTATTAAAGAGCTGTCAGACTGCAGGCTATACCTTAGAATAAAAATAAGGAATTCTGTAACCAGTAAACCTCTAGATGCTGTAAAGTGATGCAAAAAGGTTGATTTTCCCAGCACTAGCTTCTCATTTCTTAGTCATTTTGGTATTGACTGTTAAAGGGTTACTCCACCCCAAAATGAAAATTGTGTCATTACTCACTAACCCGCATGTCGTTCCAAACCTGTAAAAGTTTCGATCATTTTTGGAACACAATTTAAGATATTTTAGATGAAAACCGGGAGGCTTGTGACTGTCCCTTTGACTGCCAAGTAATTGTCATTGTCAAGGTCCAGAAAAGTATGAAAAACATCATCAGAATAGTCCATCTGCCATCAGTTGTTAAACCATAACGTTATGAAGCTACAAGAATACTTGTCAGCTGTGTCAGGGTAGCGACATTTTGGAGAGTATCTGCTGGACGCAAACTGTGTACGCTGTTTTGTGACAGCCGCACCACACGAATACGTCTTCTACATTTGTTTTTCATACTTTTCTGGGCCCCGATAGTGTTAATTGTTTGGCAGTCAATGGGACAGTTCTGAAAACGAACGAAGCTTTTACAGGTTTGGACCGACATGCAGGTAAGTGAATAATAACTACATTTCATTGTGGGGTGGAGTATCCCTTTGTTAAACTTGTGTCATAGTCATTTTTAATAGATGCATGAAGTCAGTTCCCCTTAAGTTCCAGGTGTTGTTTTCATACGAAGAGTAACCACAAGTCATTAAAAACAATGACCTCACTGCAAAGAAGATATAACATTCCAATAGTGAGCATGCGTGTCTGTTACTAGACGTTTGTGTAATATCTGCAGACTGAAGTGCTGCTCCATATGGCAAAGTTTGTGAAGGCTTGAGGGGGCACACGTGGTCACATGCACTTCCCAATTTTCAGAATCTGACCTGACAGCTGGATCGCTCTCAGGGCGACCCTCTGGCTCCGGTAAACCAATCATCCTTATGCACATCATACATACACACACACAACACACCACCACCACCACCACCAGAAACACATGAATTCAGTATTGCATACACATAGACTTTGAAATATGCACAACAACATCATAGGTCACACAGAAACACACTGCACACTTCTGTAAATGAGTTTACACATTAGAGGCCTGTATGTGCAATT
Source organism: Oxygymnocypris stewartii (assembly GCA_003573665.1). Lineage (NCBI taxonomy): Eukaryota > Metazoa > Chordata > Actinopteri > Cypriniformes > Cyprinidae > Oxygymnocypris > Oxygymnocypris stewartii. The sequence continues at coordinate 574,044 of QVTF01020069.1, forward strand.
ACAAATGTCCCCTAACAGAACATTTCTGCACACATACTGTATGAAATCTTGACTGATACTTACTCACTTATCAGAATACGCACACATCTGTTGGGGAGGGGGACTTCTAACATTAGCAGTGGGCTAAATCTACTTTGTAATGGTCATTGTTTTATTTATTTTGTTGAAATTTATATAATTTAAAATTAATTTAGCTTGAGATCAAAGCTCAACTTTACTTCATATGTATTAAAATTAGTGGTGGGCCGTTATCGGCGTTAACGTGCTGCGTTAACGTGAGACTCTTGTCGGCGATAAAAAAAATATCGCCGTTAATCTATTCTCAAAGTTGGGTTGGGAGCTGGGTCTATACTACGCACTATGATGACTTTCACCCTGATATTTTAGCGCGGATGTATACCTAGCCGAATTGCGCTGTAGGGGGCGAGAACGAGTCTTCGAACTAGAGGCTCGCAGTCCGTGATGGACAGATTGTTAACGGCTGGTCTATGTGGTAATACAATCTGGCAGGACATCCAAACGCTCACCTATCATTCATCAACCTCAAATATGGCTTTTCATCTGAAAGACGTATGTAGTAGCAACTTTACATGGCCGCACAATATGATGTTAACTTAGAGAAATGTGCGATTTAAAAAAGACAAACACATTTGTTAGTCATTTTCAGATGCACATGAGAAACACAAACAGCAAACAGCACCTGCTTTATAGAATGGCCTCATGACACCGTAAACACGCTTCTTCTCATCTTTCACTGATCAAACGTAACACACACTCTCTATACATATACACACACAGCACTGCTGTAATGCCGCACAGAACAAAATGTTCTCTCTCTCCATCCCATCATGCTCGAGGGACTCTCTCGCCATAGTGTTGAGCTTCCAGCGACACTCAAGGTAACATCACCCCAATTCAAAGAAAAAAAAAACACCTCCTATACACATTCCCCTCCCGTTCACCTCTTTTCACCGTCTCTTTGACATATAGGTGAGATACACCTCCCTCCCTTACTGTTCCTCCTCCTCCTTCTGTCTTTCAGCTGCTGCATCCACCCCCTCCTCGGCGTACGCACCTCCATTGAAGGGTAGCCCCCTCTCCTCGCCTCTCACGTGCTGGGACACCTCTGTTCTCAATCCTGTCTTAGCTTTCTCAGTCCCTCACATATGCAGATCGGTTAATTCAGCTGCAGTCTCGTCAGCTGCAGCACTTTTGCCACACTAAGCAGGGTGCTAAGTGCTTACCCTGGTGTTTTTTGGCGAAGACAGTGAGTTTGAAAAAATGAGACAAAAAATGTATATAATAAAAATGTATTAAAACCGTCATATACCACAAATACCTTTGCAAATGGAATACTGAATAAATAAATAAAATGTCTCACATAGCACACTAATAAATAAACCTCAAAAACCTAAACTAAAAAAGCTCAAATACACCACCAATACCTCACAGCATGCATGAATGCTCAAATGACTTATGACAAAAATTAAAATACAGTGTCAAATTGGCTACTTTTATAAAACATATGATCATTTTGTGAGCTTGTGGCCTTATACCTTGACCACTGATTTCTATATAACGAAAGTAAATGGAGACTGCACTGTCAAGCTTCAAAAGGACACAAAGCACCATAAAAGTTTCATACAACTTGTGCACTATATTATATTCATTATGAAGCTAAATGGTAATATAAGACTAACATACTCATTAAAACATGGCTGATGGCATTGTCTTTTGTAATTTTTGCAGCCCCACTTCCCAATCTATGAAAATAAATTGTCCAGGATATACTTCAAAAATTCACCTTTTGCAAAGAAATACTCTTTCTTTGCGAGATACGGTATTGTGATTGTGAAAATAGAATACATTTTTTTTTGTGAATTATCCCGTTTTATAAAGATATAACCCTCTTGTTCACAGGAAATAATGAGGATGAATGAATATGCATTGTGAAAATGGCAAATGTGTTTTACAATTACCCTAAAAAGGCGTGGAAAGCCTCGGAGGGGTTACTGAAGCGCAGCAAAACGGTAGTGATATCAATTTACGTCCTGTAATAATTTCTGCTCCGGTGCTTTAATATTGGCTTTCAAGGTGAAATGAAAAAAAGTGAATGGAGTGATTGAATGAAGATGAGAGTTGGATATCGCTGATATCGGCAAAAAGGTAAGGAAAGAGACCGTTCATGAGATGAAGAGATGGATGGAAGGAATGATTGAAAGAGAGCGAGTCTCGCTTGACCAGAGTTATGTGATGCATTTCACAGTGCTGCATTTCTCCATTGCTCTCTCTCTCCCTCTCTCTTTCTGCTGTGCGGTTTTCTGCAACCTATGCACTAACAAATGATTCATGCTCTCCATGAGAGAGAGAGAGAGAGACCAGCACTCGCCCACACAAATGACAGTAGGAGTGGGTGCTCAGCCAAACGCCGTGACTTCAAACACTCCAATTTTATTGCATGCACATGCATAAATAAAAATCGAAACATCAGTGTTATCAACGCTTCAAATGCAGCTTATTCTGCACAATATTATGTATTTGCTTTTCACCATCTAATCAATTACAGTCTGACAAATCCTACAGTAAATTTGCTCATCCTGTTTAAATTAGAGAAGTAGCTAGTAATAATTAAAATACTTAAATAAAAAAATTCCATGATAATATTAAAATTGTTCTCAGTCTAAACCGGTGCTCAGATTTATATAGGTGAAAAAAACTATTACAAAAATGCAAGGTTAGAAAAATTACTGTACATATTTTGCTCAAAAACATTTTCACTTTGTCTTACAAAAGCATTGCATTTCCCCAAGAAACTTTAAAGAGGAGGCTAATACCATCTCATGCATTCAAAGTTATTTACACCGTTAAAGGGTTAGTTTACCCAAAAATGAAAATGATGTCATTATTTACTCACCTTAATGTCACAATCCTGTAAGACCTTCATTCATCTTTGGAACACAAATTAAGATACGTTTGATGGAATCTGAGAGCTCTCTGGCCCACAGGCGGAGTGTGTGTAAGGCTTAGCCTTCCCCTGGCCATGGGGACTTGGGACAAAAATGTCCCTGCACAAACAAATTTAATTTATTACGTAAAATTGCTAACAACACGAAGATGAATAGACAGTGCTGATTTTGGTATTAAATTAAGATCTGCTCATGTTGCATGCACCGTATTTCATTTGAGGCGTTTTTACAGTGTTGTGCATTTTAACCAATCACACACAATTCTGTTGAGCTTTGGAATGCAATGGCCAATCAAAGGCTTTCTGATGAGTCATCGCTGAAACTCATCATTTTTGAGTGCACCGCGTCTCTTACAAATTCTCTCATCATAAACTACAAAGCGCAGATGTACTGTATGTACAATGTAAGTAAGAGATTAACCATTTCACAGTGTATACAGCTTCAGTGATTATGACCATAGTTTTTTGTTGAGTGCTTAAACTCCCGATAGATCAAAGTTAGCGATAATGTGACTTTCTATATAAAATGTATTCACTTTTTGAATAAACGTGAAAAGGAAACGTTATTTAGCCTGATTGTCAATTTCTGTTATTTTTTTCTTAAATTGTAATCACGTTAAATACTAAGTCAGTCCCATTAAACATTTTATTAGCCTACATGACACCCATGTCTGGTTCTTGCCAAAAAAACTGGTTTATGATGTTTAATACATTGCTGTTTTGGCGCATGCTGAACGTTAACAATGCTCATTACGCAAAATTTCTCAAGGGAATGCAAAGGTTTTGCGAGGGACTGCAATGTTTCTTGGGGGAAAAACAGCCTAATCCAGCCTAAGCTGGTTTGCTGGTCTTAACTGTTTTTTAGCTGGCTTTCCAACCTTTACTTTTTACTTTTTAGTCATTTAGCAGACGCTTTTATCCAAAGCGACTTACAAATAAGAAAAAGTAACTAAAACTATAAGTTAAAAGTCTATAAATACTATATATACACATTTAAGAAAATGGAGAAATTAAATAAAATGACAAATGCATACAACAACATTTCAAAACTAAACATTTAAATGAAAACAAAATGTAAAGCTAAAAACATTTCAAAATATTAAAACAACAAAAGGTATGAGTATAAAAATTATTCTAGCATGACACTAAGCCAAACACCCATATATATATATATATTATTTCATTTCCATGTAGTATGTTGAAATAACGTTACTAAAATAAATACAATTTATTAAAACTAAAACTAAAGAGAATACCTATAAAGACATAATAAATTCATAGATAATTTATCTAAAATTAAAATAGATAACAAATCAAACGGCAGTAGTTTATCAGTAATCCTAAAAAAAGAACACTGCCAAACACACATGCTAACAAACAACAACTTACACATAGTAAGAATTTGTTATAAAAACTAAAACAGAAGTGAAACAAGCAGTAAGAAAGAAGATAAATAAAAAGAGATACTTAAATCCTTTGCCGTGTCCCTGCCCGGTGGAGTCACATGATAGAGTTGATGGTCTTTACACTCTTCGGTCTTCACACAACGGCTGCCGTGACGGCTGCCGCGGTAAACTAAGATTTTTATACCCATCTAACAAAATACTACTCCAATTCAGCTGAACACAATTTCCTGTTAATCACAATAAATGGCCAAGCAAGTGCCCGACACTGACAAGGGACGCGATACAGTAGACCAAGTGCGATTTCAGCACCTAGTATGAATGAATGAATGAGGCATTTATATAGTGATTTGTGTATTGCTCTCCTCAACCACCACCAGTGTGCAGCATCCACCTGTATTTGTCTGGGGATCCAACTTGTCTCCTAGCATGACCAGCTGAAAAAGTGCTGACATAAGATGCAAGACCAGCTAAAAACGACTAAGACCACCAAACCATTATAGGCTGGTTTAAGATGCTTTTTCAACAGGGAATGCTAAAATCTGCAATCAAAATAAAGAGATTTTATCACCCTGCAGCCCAAGACCGGTTGCCCACTGAATCTAAGCAGGGTTGAGCCTGGTCAGTACCTGGATGGGAGACCTCCTGGGAAAACTAGGTTGCTGTTGGAAGAGGTGTTAGTGAGACCAGCAGAGGGTATAGTGCGCCCCAGTATAGTGACGGGGAAACTATACTGTCAAAAAGCACCGTCTTTCGGGATGAGACGTTAAACCGAGGTCCTGACTCTCTGTGGTCATTAAAAATACCATGGCACTTCTCGTAAAGAGTAGGGGTGTAACCCCGGTGTCCTGGCCAAATTCCCACCACTGGTCCTTGTCAATCATGGCCTCCTAATACACTTAATACCCATACACTTGATTGGCTCTATGACTCTCTCTCCTCTCCACCTGTAGCTGGTGTGTGGTGAGCGCACTGGTGCCGTTGTCCTGTGGCAGCCGTCGCATCATCCAAGTGGATGCTGCACACTGTTGGTGGTTGAGAAGAGACCCCCCCCCCCCCCCACATGATTATAAAGCGCTTTGGGTGTACAACAATACACAATAAAGCGCTATATAAATGCATCATTCATTCATTAATTTGTATTAAATATTTATAAGATTAAATTATTTGAGCAATTCTATCCACTTATTCCATCCACTTTATGCCTTTATTACACGCTAATGGTTTCATTATCTGTGTTTGCTAATGCAAAAAAAATTATTAATATTACAGTATTATTATTGAGAGTCATTGTGCATAACTCACCTTGCACCGTGTAATAAACCTGAATAATTACTCAAATTATGTGCTTTTAAAATCAATCAAGTGTAAAAAATTATTGTGGGCTGTTTTTGGGACCACTAAACTGGGCCACTTAACAACCATTCACAAATCAAATTAACCACCAAGCAAAGCTCTATTAACTACCAAGGACACGTTAGCAACCAAGCCTAGCAACCAAACTCGACACTTAGCAGTCTGGCAGCGAGTTTTATTTCTTAGCATCAGTGGCTAACCCTGCTCTCTCTGCAGTGGGTGGCTCTATGCGTTTCTCTCTGTTCTGTCTCTCAGTAGAGCGAGTGGCAGCAGTAGAGAGGTCTTCACTCAAGCATTGCTGCGACATCATCTCTCACTGTGTGCCGGAACGTTACTCTCATCAGCTGCGGTTGGCATTCGAGCCCAGTCAGCAACTTTCCTTCAGCCTGTGTGTGTGTGTGTGTGTGTGTGTGTGTGTGTGTGTGTGTGTGTGTGTGTGTGTGTGTGTGTGTGTGTGTGTGTGTGTGTGTGTGTGATCTGTTAAGGGAGAAATATGTACAGTATTAAAGAGCAGGGACCTGGACGGTGATACCCCCTTATTTCACCGAGATGTACTGGAGAGGCCAGATATTTTAAGCACAGGCAGAGCAAAGGGGTTTAATGAACCGGTTCTAACGTGCTTCAATAAAGCCGACAGCCTTTGTGGAGGAAGCGTTGTTGAAAAGCACATTTGCTCAGTCACTTGGCACTGAATTAACCCGGCTGCCTTTACCCCGTCAATCGCTCCGTAGGCTTCTGTGTCGCTGTGATATCAACATCCAGGATGTGTTTCAAAACCTAATGAGCTGCCTACCTAGACAGCATATTTTTAAGGACAATATAGGGCCATATTTGTTTGAATTAAATTATATGCAGTGACAAAACAACTTGAGTCATTCAATTGAATGAGAATTTATGGTTACATGAGCAACTGTTCAGCGGTATTTAACATTATACAAATGAGAAGCTACACAATTCCGCAACCACCAATAGAAGCGCAGACATCTAATCTAAAATTATAGTTTTAGACATTTTTGTACTTCACCTAAAATCATATGTATTTCACTAATTATGATTTCAATGTATGGAATGAAAATGAATTTTAATAGTTTTAAAGTGCCATATTTTCTAAATAATATTCGCAAAAGTAGCACTAGACTAAAGTGACTAAAGCAAGACATTTATGCATACACTTTTAGGAATCATCTCAATCATTTGTTAGTCATCAAGGCAATACACTATGCATGCATACAATGGGTATTATTTTAACTTAAGTTAGTTATAAATGATTAATGATGCTCCAGTCTCAACAAACGTAGCATACAAGCTCTGTGGCCTCATTTTTTTGACATCAAAGCGTTAGAAATCAGCAGTGAGTTAACTGATTGCAGCATGGCATGGTAACATTATGTAACTCTGACAAATCTGAAAGGCTAAGATGATATTCATCATCAACGGAACCCAAAATAAGCATTTTTATAATGAACAACAACAACAACAAAAAAACATCCGACAACTGAGATTTTCCCTTCAGAAAACCCCTGTTCAACCAGAAAGACATAATTTCATCCATAATTGCGAAGTGCGAGAGACTCAAACAAGTGGAATTTACTCACGGAAGTCCCACTCAAAGCTCATTAGAATAATAATCATGTTAGAGTGCATTTCCTCAGAGTAGGCAAAGCAATTTGTGAGACATCCTGGCGTACACCAAATCCCAGGTGTTTTATATGCAAACAGAAACCCACTCCGGGGTATCCCAGTGCAGGAATCAGATTCAGTAAGGTATTGCATTAAGTATGAGCCCATGAAGTATAAGGCATTCAGACAGTCTGCTGCAGTGTGAACATGACAGACTCATGTAACATTCATGGTGGCAAATGTAATTTAAAAAATAATTTTAGATTTAGATTTGTTGGACAAGAGTTGGGATAAATACACAGAATAAAAGGAACAGTTCCCCAACCCTCTACATTGCGAGTAAATCACTTGCATATGCGACTAAATCTTCGCTCTGGGCAACTAAATAATGTCTAATATTAGCCAGTGGCTAATAAATTCTCAGATTTTACTCGCCAGTGTGTGAGTTGGAGGATAAGTATTAGTTTAGCACAGATATATTTTTACTCACCGAACACTATGACAGAGTGCTTCAGAGCTTCACTCTCCATCAAGCGATCTGTGCTATTATATTTATTTTCAGTTAATCTGAATTGATGCGCAATTTATGACCTCAAAATGACACAAAGTTTTCATTTTTAAGTGAACCGGCCCTCTAAAAGATGTCCTCCTATATCCATTGACCCTTGATAGTAGTTTACGAACACTTATGAATTCACTCCAGCTGTGTGTTTGATAATAACATATGCAATAATTGTGAATAAGTGGACTTAAGCAATTGTGCATGTCATGTTCACTCTTGTAGAAATTCCCCAGAGCAGCCATACTGGTATTTGAGCATTTTCATAAACAAACAGTCACGCGACGCGACGCATGCACGCGCGCACACACACACACACACACACAGTGATGGAGTCGCGTTTCAAATACATGTATACTTGCACACTGAGTGCTGACACACAACATCTATGGTTGCGATCTCATTTGAATACACACTGACACACACGCGCACAAACACCACCCCCACACACAGAAGCATTACTGCAGTGGATGCAGTCTTTGACTCACATTGGAGTCCAGCAGGTCGATGCTGTCCAGGCTCTTGCTGCAGTGGATTCGGCCCTTGATTCTGCGCAGGGATGGTTTGCCGTGGGCCGATCCCTCAGCTTCATCCAGCAGAGAGAGGTTTTCTGGGTTGGAGATGTAACCGTGGATCTTGGGATAGTAACTACGAAAGTGACAGACCATGTGGGTTTAGAATGTGGTGCAAATTTAATCTCCATTAAAAAGATGAGCACAACCAGTGGAGTTTCGTTAGTGAAATAGAGTGAAAGGGGTTTAAAATGCTTACATTGCTGGCCCGTATTTGTCTTTGTCGTGTTTGGGGAAGACCCTGAGATTGAAACAAGAGAAAGAGAGAAACACTTTAAATTTCATAAAAAATAAATGACAAAAAACTATGAAAACAGAGACATTTATAAGGATAGTTCACACAAATTTGACAATTCTGTCATCAAGACTTTCTTCTGTGGAAGTAAGATAATAAATAAATAAGATAATTAAGATTGGCTAAACGGTCAAATTTTCTTGATGTTAAAATACTTTTCAAAACCGTTATTTTTGTAGTTCTGTTTGATGACAAAAGGGGCATAGAAATGACAGATTTCACCTTAAAAACGTAAATGAAGAAATCATCAAATATAAGCTATTTACATGAACTGCCATAAAACTACATAAAGATGTCCAAATGCGACAGCATTTAAATGTTTCGTTTGTTGACCTGCACACCATATGATATATCACTCTCTACCATACCTTACCATGCTTTTTATGATGTACAGGTTTAGATTAAAAATACAATTGTCAATTCCGAGCAATGTTTAGTTTAGACAGGACTGTCTCAGTTACTCGTTGAAGGATAGTTAAATTTAAAATACAGACATGGAAATATTAAAGAGAAAATAAGTAAATAGTTACAAAGGGCTTTCATTCTGCCTGCTTTTCTGTTCTGAAGGAAACCACAAAGTCTTTTAGCCTAATAGTTATTGTTTTAAACAATAACAAATCGTGGGAAATTTTGCTATATGCTACAGTGCATGCAATATATATTACAGACTGGGGATCCCTTTTTAATCAACAAATCAGTTTTCAACATGAGTCAGCATGTCTTTTCACTTGCGTAATGTGACATATTTCAAAGCAAAACAGGATATTCATTGAGAAAAATGCTATTGTGGCACATATTCACCATCATTCATCCATAATAGACACAAATCACCCACATTAATTCACACAAAAATGTAAAGGCCAAGGTCAGATAATATATCATAATCACATCCCAGTAACTACTAATACACCCACAGCATGTAAAACCAATCTAACAAACTCTATAGGATAAATGCAGTGTTTGGTGTCAATAAAAAATAATTATTATTTTGGTCATGATACCATACAACCCACATTTTATATTTAAAGGGGCAATATTTTCAAATACTGTACATTATTGTAGGTCCTCTATGCCCCGCCTCTCTCAAACGCTTTCGTTTTCAACGTCCCTCCTTCTGACAAGCGCAGTCTACTCTGATTGGCCAACTGGCACAGTGCATTGTGATTGGCCGAACACCACAAGCACACGTCAGAAATGTAACGCCGCTTTCCATAATCTTGAGCTTCAGCTTTCAAAATAAATGTAAAGACATTTAATAATGCAATTAGTTTTACCATCAGTTCAAGCCCGAGAGGGGAACAGAGTCACGTGACAGACACAGTGATGATGCTCGTATATGTGTGCAAACAAGATGCGGTTGTGATGTGACCGTGTCTCCCTCTCTCACACACGTGAGCACACACACACACACACACACACACACACACAGTAAAAAGTGATAGGTTGACTTAATGTAAAAAAATTTGAGGAAACCCGTTGCCTTAAAATTATTAACTAATAATTTAAAAGTAAAGAGAATTTGACAATTCGTTTAACTTATTTGTCTAAATTATTATATGCTTAATAATTTTAAAGGCAATGGGTTTCCTAATGTTTTTTTCAGTCAATATATCATTTATTACAGTGCACACATTATTCTGCGCTGTGACTCTCTCACACACATCGCACACACGACACGCAAAACTTTGCATTTAAACAGTCAATAGCAAATACTTAAAATTATAACAAAACATACATTCGCTGATTCAGAAGCGCCAGATTGTCATAGCAAAGTCAGAATGACCTCCTCTCCTAGGTTCACGAAACTGTCATCCATAAAATGTGTTGCTGTTCTGTTGCACGTAATCTTAATGATTCCAAAATGCTTCTACTTTCTGAAGGCAAATAAAGTGCTTTTGCTTTCACCTTGAAACACACAGCTTCTCCCTGACATGCCTGCATCAACACAACTGCGGTTACTGAAACCACGCCTTCTTTTTTTGCGTGAACATTTGGGCTGCATTATGCAAATATTTCCACATCGTGATGTAGGTGTTTGAATGAGCCGTTTTAGGTAGGCATGGCGGAGTCTTAACTTTGATAAAGAATATCTCTTTGGTTTTGAGACTTTAGTCTTTGCAACTTCAGGGATCGTATCTATGTACAATCAGCTTGTAACACTCCAAAAATAAAGCAAAACTTGAAATCGCACCATATGACCCTTTTATGTAATTTTATGTATTTGCCACTCATCAATAATTAGTGTCACATCTGTTCTGTCTGAACCCTAAATTATCTTCCATTCAGAGGATATACTGTATATATAGTATTGATGAAGTCTCATATGATCGTGTCATTTATTATAGTTAAGTTTCTAAACAGGAAAGCATGGAACCAAATGAATCAAACAAACAATATAAAAAACAATATAAAAGACAAAATCGCAACGCATTCTATTAATAATGTAAACTAAATGCAGCTAATATGGGAATCTAGTATATAAAAAGGGCAGAAATGGCTTCAATAGTTTAAAATAAGAGTTTATATAAAATCTCAAATAAAATCACACATTGTGCACCTTCAAATGCCTTTTTGCGATACAAAGGAGAAACCTGACCTTGCAGAGGTTGTGGAGAGGTTATATAATACCCCTGGAGCACACGGTTTACAGTAGCTGTAGGATGTAAGACAGTCCCTGTACAGTAAAAGAGGCAATAGGAATGCCTTGTACCATAACCGCTCGCACCATGTTTGTGAAGAGGATTTGTTGGAAACCCCTGCAAAACGAAATTCAATACAGCAAATCTTCTGTTTCAATGTGCTGACTGGGGCACCAATGAATAGAGATCTCATTTCCATATTAAGTGGTAGATTAAGGAAGCCCCCTGGGCTGTTGCTAGCTTCTGGTTTCGACGAATACCATAAAATGAACAAGAAATGAAGAAGTGTCTAAAACACCTCTGCTGGATTGTAATTTAGCACGTTAAACGAGACCAGCAGAGAATGTAAGACTAAAGAGAGGACAAAGACATTAGCGTGACAATGAGGTTGATGTTAGCCTAAGGAAACCACCTTCAGTTAACCTCAAATACATTTAAATAATATGCGAATAGGTTCAAGGACAAAGCTTCTGCTGTGTGCTGTAACATATGTCGGCAGGAATTCAACTGTCTCTACAGTCACCAGGGGCCAGCTAGAGAATCAGCGTCTCTCTCTAAAGCCCCTCCCCCTCATCCAGCACAAAAGCGCGCATTTTCTTTCGGTCACAGAACAAAGGAAAGGGACGGGAACGTTTCTAAAAGACATTCGGTCATTTCATGACTTTTAAAACCATCTACACAAGAACATATGGATATTAATGTGTACTCTTTCTCTCATATGCTTGTGTGAATATGAATTACTTAAGAAATGTGGGCCAATTTTTAATCATGCCTTAAGCTGTAACGTGTAGGTTTCGCCAAAGGCAGTGTTTAGACTTGTATGAACGGTTGCAAAAATGTATGAATCAGTAAGATAACGAATGTGGTGATTTTATAAATGTGTAAACCTAGTAAGAGTTTTAATACATGGGTAAAAGTTTATTTTTCGTCACATGAAAAAGTGTAACGAGGGTAGAAACAATGGACATGGGTGGGGCTCCGCCCCATACAGACACTCTGATTCGACCAGCCGCCTGCGGGCGGTGTTTATATCGGACTGTTTAAAACGACACGCCACTGTGCGTTCTCGCTCTCTTCCTGTTCTCGAAAACTCGCTCTTCAACGTTGCAAGGACGACCCAGACGGCCCGCTGGACCCTCGCCTTAAGAGACAAATTATCCAGGTGGATCAAAGACTGTGTAAACGCCGTAACGTTGCAGAACCAGCAGCGTAACGACGACTTCATCTCAACGCAGAATCAGCATCAAAAGCCTCCGCGGCTCCCCGGTGACGTCACGCAACCGCGACGCGAGCCAGCAGAGTTTCCCAGAGCAACGCGTGGAACCACGTGGAACCCGCAACAAAGAACCGAAGGAGCACATTGAACTCACGCGGGAAACCAAAGATCCAGCCTGTTTAAACCATCAGAAAGCAAGTATCAAACTAATTTCTAATACTGACTGAACTGGTAAATGTGATCTGAATGCAGTAACAAAGCATACGCATTTGTTCGTGATCTTTGCTGGTTAGTTAAGTTATGAAACAGGAAAGAATGTTATTCTTTCAACCTTAACCTCAAAACTCCCGTATGCATGTGTGTGTATGTTTGTGTTTTCATTAGGTAATCTATTTATGTTAGAATAGCAATATTACAAATAAACCTTGTGTCATTTTATGAAGAATTGTCTCTGGAATGTGATTTTTTCAAGATTGTATCCTTATTGCCATAAAGATAAAGTTACCTAGCTCGAATTTGAGAGATGTATTAATCTCGTTTTATTGTTCGCGGCCACGAGGCAATAGAAGCGAGATTTAATAACGATATACTGATGTAGTGATCGCTGGACGAGCACTTAAAGTATAAATCGTAAGTTAAATATTAATATTACTTTAACCCAAGCAATATTGAATATTTAATAAATAATTCCCGGAGCTGAAACAATAGCTTCATATTAAATTGCATTACAGTGCGCACATTTATGGAGTGTTTAAAACTAAAGCGATACTCAAATGTGTACTATAAGACCAAGTATACAAAGCTAACCGTTAGCATTCCAATCTATCTAAAATACAGTATGTTATTTGGAAATATGTACACCTTGGCTGTACATGTTAATCTTTCTTCACTCACAAGCAAATTACATTTTGACAGTATTAATTAGCTGATAGCACCAGAAAAACGTTCATAGACATACACTATCGATTATCTTGAGCTATGATGTGAAACAACATCGGATTTTTAACACGGATAAAGCCAAAGTATAATTTGGTTTTCACACGTATGCATACAGTGCAATTGGCGTACATTTTGTCACCAGCATACTATGTGTGGCTCTTTTTGGCAGTCAAATATGAAACAACAACAGCACCAAACTGCTGGAGCCACAACGACAACAGATGCTCGAGTTGATGAGGACAAGAGATGCATGCAACTCTAGTCTAATACAAAGACAATTTTATTGCTCATAACTTCTAGATAAAAATAGTGCAGACACTAGAGAACGATGAATCTTTCTAGTGTGCATGTGTCAAATGCCAATGTTAATGCATGCTATCAAATAGTGTATAGTTCGAAAGGCTTGTCGTCCATGTCTAAAATTAAGAATACTTTGGCCTCTACTGGCTCATGCTAACCTGACAAAATGTGACTCCAATCCTGAAGGGGGCAACAGAATAACCTTAAAATTGTCCCATTAAACCTACAGTGTTATAAGACAGGTAGCTAGCTATAACTTATGCAGCAAGTTTTTTTTTTACACGGTTTCTAGTTAATCTGAAAGAGAAAACTGGGTGCAGAAGAAAACAAGTAATGCTAACAACACTAAGAATGTAACACATATTCAGGTTTCAGGCCAAAGTGTATTTTTTGAAATGACAATCACGACTGAGAATAGTTCGTGATTTGCATTGATGACATAGGCTGCATCCGGAAGTAAAAAAAAAAATGCTGCCTCCGCAGGCAACATACTGAGGTAGGAAGGCAACAAGGCACATCTGAATCCAAAGATCTTGTCAAATCCTGTATACGGAGATACTTTCATCTGATCAATTTTTGAAGACACCCTTTGCTGCCTATGATATCCAAGCATAACCCCTCTGGTTCTACTCCCCTCACTCGCTCCAAACGGGATTCGAACTGGCCTTTCGAGCATGGGAGGTGGGCACACTAACAAGGATGCTAAAGACCACAGCCTCTAGCGTCAGTCACTAGTGCGCCTCTTGAGATCAGGGGAGTGAAGTTTACCTGCACAGGCCTCGTTACACTATCCCCTAAACCTCATTCCAATCCGGGTCACGGCACCAATATAACACCTCCTGTCTTGAGATCAGGTGAGTGAGGCTTACAGAGGTTTGAGTCTATGACAGCCAAGCTAAAACAATAATATAGTGTATGAAAGTAATGGTCAGTTAGTGTGTAAATTTATATTTTTAATGACTTTTTAAACTTTAGATTTTCTTTCTAGTGTGAAATTGTTGTAGTAATTATACATTAATTTAGTTATCTCCAAAGCTATCTCTATTTTGTTGTAGGTCATTAAACGGTTATGCTGTCTCTGAAGTCTGTCCGAAATCAGTTTTGGGAGGTACTTTCTTACGCAAATACTGCCTGTGAAATCCTTGTCTGTTACGCCAGCAAGAAACACACTTTCAGATGCAGCCATTTACTACTGAGTGTCCAGCTAATTTTGCAGTCCAAACAAGATGCTTAGCGCTGTTACAGCCACAAATAAAAGCCTACAATAAGTCTATAATCAACTTGGGTAGACCGTTCATTCCTGACTTCTTCCTACATGCCTTATAAAGCTATCAGGCACAATTAGATATAGAAGCAAAGGATACCACTTGATCAGCAAGTCAATATCCATGTTAACATTGGCCCTTAAGTCAGTAGAATGGTTTAGAGACAAATACACAATGCTGACCACTATGCTGCCATCCATGACTGCCATCAACATCATCTTTGCTGCCATTATCACAAACGTTAATATGATTTTCTCTTCGGCCAGCACAGAATGGCCTAAGGGCACCACAGCGAGAGCCAGGAACAAATGCAATCGTGTGTGTTCAGCCAGGGCTGAACGTGAAATTTCTACTAGAGAGGGTTTTCTATTAGCAGGCTTTTGCTTTACGGCCGTCAACTACTAATGAAGTAAATAATCACTTTGGATGGGGATGAAAGTGGAAGGCAAAGACGTTTATTTGGCTTGATGGAGGAGAGGTACTTACAGAAAGTCTCAATCAGTGCTCTACTTGTCTACTGGAAAGGAGGGGCGAAAACTGTGCAGGGAAACTCAGAGATTAGCATGAAATGTGACCAAGATGCTTCTTCTGAACTCTGTGGCTTCCGTCAGTCAAACACGCACCCGGCTCACGTTTAAGAGTGTGTAAATGCTAAAAAACACGTGCAAAGAGGCCTCAGGGTGAGCAACTGCCGCCTATTTTATTACGCCAGGTTAAAGCTAAGCTCAGGAATAGTTTGTATGACTGCGGGGGAAGAAGACCATCTGCTGTGTTTACAGGACTGGGAACAGACATCGTTCTCAGAACTTCTCTTTTTTTACTCATTACAGTTTAAACTGAGGGTTTAGAAAAGGCATTTCTGTTAAATCACTGGTAATGAAAGCTAAAGGTGGCCAGAAATGAAGAGCCCCGACGGACCATTTGTCATACGATTGTAGAGGCATCTGACATTTCCTTTGATCAAAGACAAATGAGACGTGGTTTATTAGTCATATCCCACCGAGTCAACTGATCTAGTTACAAGATATGTTTCGTATTTGAGTTAATCGTTTGATATCACATACAGCAAAAAACGAAGCATGTTGCCTGTCCATTATTGTTAATATTTAAGCAATCTCCACTTGCCTCATGAGAACTCATCTCCACTATGTTTCTCCTTTTACCTCTTTTCCTGGATTGATCCTGAAGTCCTGTGTTCCTGTTGGTCAGTGGTAGAGCATTGCGTTGGGGGGGGTGGGGTGTGTGTGAATTCCCAGGGAACACAAATACTAACAAAAAAAAATGTATAGCCTCAATGCACTGTAAGTCGCTTTGGATAAAAGCGTCTGCAAAATGCATAAATGTAAATGTAAGTCTTCTGGGTGAAAGTGGACAGATATTTAACCACAGGCCAGAGGCTCACCTAGGAACAAATCGAATGTAGCACCTCTCAAAGAATAGAAATTCTTAAGCATCCTCTGGTCAGATTTCAGAGTCTCTAGTACTGTGAATGCTCCTTCATACTATATGAAAGTATGCAAAATGTGATATCCATAATTTTCCCAGCAATTAATGACTGTTACGCTCACATCTCTGTAAAATTTCACACCAAAAATCAAAGGAACAATGAACATTAAGCCTTTTTTTTGTACCATTATGATGTATTGCATTGTGACATGCAATACATCACATTATTTTCAAGTAAACCGAGCCCATTTTTGCCCTTAGTTTTCATTATATCAAGGGGAAAAAATATAATTTTTATTTCTATAATGCAAACAATGCATATAATGCAAACATACCTATTGCATGACAGTATTTTTATACTAATAAGAATCCTTTATGGTAACTAGGAATCCACTGTGATATCCACTGTCAAGTTGTCAAGAACGTATATCTACATTTAACACCAAATTCAAAAGAACAAAAACAAGGATTTGAAGACATTCAGTTATCTCACATAAAAATTTGGCCTTTTTTCAAGTTTTCCCTCCCCAGTTCTCATTACCATAATTGCAAGTAAAATTACAATCATTCTAATTACCATAATGTTAAAAACTAAAAGCACCTTAAAATGTTATTTAAATTCATTAAATTACCAATTTTATCTAATAAAAAAAAAATCAATGATTCAAGGATTAGTTCACCCAAAAATCTAATTGATTCACCATCAGGGCATCCAAAATGGGTTCGTTTCTTCATCAAAATTGAGAAATGTAGCATTATATCACTTTCTCACCAGTAGATCCACTGCAGTGAATGGGTACCATCAGAATGAGAGTCCAAACTGCTGATAAATGCATCACAATAATCCACACCTCTCCAGTCCATCAAATGACGTCTTGTGATGAGAAAAGCGGTTCATTTTGAAGAAACCAATTTTATACCGTTGCTTCTGGCCAAAATATGAGTCCATAATCCATAATAACGCATCTTCCAGTGAAAAAGTCCATCCTGTTTTCTCTCACATGATAATCCACAACATATTTGTTTAGATCTGTTGTGGCTTGTAAACGTTGCTTGATCCGTTCCTATTTCTCTCCTGATTCAGATGAGATGACTTTTTCACTAGACAGCAGTTTTACGGATAGAGGACACAAATGATAGCCTAAAGTGATGGTTTTAAGTTAAAAACATCTTGATGGATTGTTTCCTAAAAACACGCAGATTTTCACTTCATGGTTACCTGTGGATTATTGTGATGTTTTTATCATCCGTTTGGACTCATCTCATATCATCTCATTCTGACGGCACCCATTCACTGCAGAGGATCCACTGGTGAGTGAGTGAGTGAGTGATGTAATGCTACAATTCTCAAAATCCGTTCCTCATGATGAAACAAACTCATTTACATCTTGGGAGGGCTTGCAGGTTGAGTACATTTTCAGACAATTTTGGGATGATTTAATCCTTAAAGTATTTGTACAGTATTGAGAATATTCTTAGCCCGTTTGTAAGTCACTTTGGACAAAACAATTATGTTTAAATGCCTAAATGTAAATCAGACACACAGTTCAGTATTGAGAATTATCCAGAGAACAGATTTATCTATATATATATATCAGTGGCGGCTGCTGGTCTTTCAAAGAGGGGAAGCTAATTTTTTGCCAACATCATAAAAATTTACCATTTATTTATACCTAAATTCTGCCCAACATTCCTTTTCAAGAAAATTTTCTAGCCTACTGTATGTATGAATGAATGAATGAATAAACGATCTAAAAAAAGATATTAAACTCGAAATATGGGAATTAGGTTGAACTGAAACAAGGAATCTGGGTGAAATGTATGATGAAAATTGGCTAGCAATTTCACAAAGCAAATACCAAGAAATAGGTTGCAGCAGTTTGTCTTTCGACTACACTTCCGCGATGGGACTGAGCTCGAATAGCTTCAGTGTCAGTGACTTTTATAGTACAAAATCGCTGTCAATCAAAAGGAGATGCAGTCTTTCGACAGACCCTCCAATCATCACGCAGACGCTCGGAGTCCGGGCCAGCCCACTCCTCCATTCATCCCAGAGACGCTGAGCGTCCGTGGGCGGGACATAATCGCAGCATTATCCAATGACCGTCTTGTTTCTAAGCACTGAAAAAAACTGTTTAAAGCAGCCCCATTGAAGTCAATGGACGCTGGGCTTCAACAGAGTAATGCACTGTACGCTACGGGAATGAATGAGAAGGAAATCGAGTCAGCCGACCTAAGTAGCTGATTCTGAACGAAATTGTTTTCGTTCGAGATGAACGTGTTTAACGCATTTTTAGTCAATAAAATGTTAACATAATAGTACATATATTTGACCATTCATTTTTTGACAATTATAGGGGAAGCTGAGCTTCCCTTGCAGTCTTAAAGAAATCGCGTCTGATATATATATATATATATATATATATATATTAGTGGTGGGCCGTTATCGGCGTTAACGTGCTGCGTTAACGAGAGACTCTTATCGGGCGATACAAAAATATCGCCGTTAATCTATTCTCAAAGTTGGGTTGGGAGCTGGGTCTATACTACGCAAGCTATGATGATATTTTACCTGATATTTTAGCGCGGATGTATACCTAGCCGAATTGCACTGTAGGGGGCGAGAACGAGTCTTCGAACTAGAGGCTCGCAGTCCGTGATGGACAGATTGTTAACGGCTGGTCTATGTGGTAATACAATCGGGCAGGACATCCAAACGCTCACCTATCATTCATCAACCTCAAATATGGCTTTTCATCTGAAAGATGTATGTAGTAGCAACTTTACATGGCCGCTCAATATGATGTTAACCTAGAGAAATGTGCGCTATTGAAGTGTTTGTGTGGAAGCGCGTTTGCTGCAGGACAGGCTCCGGTGCGCTCACTTGCTCTTAAAATCTCCGTCATTCTTGGTCATACAGATAAAAGTAGCCTAATACATCTGTCAAATCTGTAAAGACTCTACGTTTATTTGTGTGCACTCAGAATAACAACGAAACGTTGCGCTTTTAAGCAAACAGGATGCGCTTTAGGTCTCATGTGAACTTGAGCGAGAAACTTTGAAAAATATATCTATAGAGAGTGAAATGTCTAAAAAATAAAAATAGAAAACGTGTGTGCTAGTGTAACCCCCCCGACACGGGTCCGCACCTACTCACCGAGCGGGTCGCGAACCAGGGACTCCGACGCGGGAGGCGGGCGCTCTAACAAGGAACGCCAAAGGCTACAGCCTCTAGCGTCAGTTGCTAGAGCGCCTCTTTTTGAGGTCAGGAGAGTGAGGTTTACACACAGCCCTTACTGGCATACATCCGTTACACTCACCCCCCTAAACCTCACTCCCATCCGGGTCACGGCACCAATGTAACCCCCCCGACACGGGTCCGCACCAACTCACCGAGCAGGTCGCGAACCCGGGACTCCGGCGCGGGAGGCGGGCGCTCTAACAAGGAACGCCAAAGGCGTCTAGCGCCTCTAGCGTCAGTTGCTAGAGCGCCTCTTTTTGAGGTCAGGAGAGTGAGGTTTACACACAGCCCTTACTGGAATACATCCGTTACACTAGCATGGATGATTTACATGAAATTTAATCTGTGCAACACTGTGCATAAAATGGCTTTCAGTTCAATATAATAACAAAAAACGACATTTTGGGTTTTTATTCAACTAATAAGGTGGGCACGCTGTGATCTGTACTATATTTTCAGTTATCGGCAAAAAAAAAAAAAAAAACAACAACACGGGAGTGGGAGGGAATGGGAGTCATTCTTCCGGGAGTGGAACGGGATTTTCCTCCAGTTTTTTCATGGGATTGGGACGGGAAGAGATTAAAGTTTGTGATGCATTTTGGAAACAGGAGATGAGCCCCTGGTCTAATGCGCTACCTGGCTTGAGAAACCCGTTCTCAAAGACTTTTAGTCATTATTTGGGTAGCACACATATTCTGAATGCCTTCGGCAGAATTCAAATGAGCCATTTTAATTTAGATTAATTCCAAGATTAATCTAGATTGAAAAAAATAATCTATGCCCACCACTAATATATATATATATATATATATATATATATATACATACATATATATACACATACACACACACACACACACACACACACATATATATATAATTTTTTATATTGGGGTGAAATGTGACCTGGACATGTTCTTGACATGTTATTGTTTTAATTTATGGTGATGCTACTTTTGTTTACCTGTGCCACAAATCCTACTACAGCTGTGAGGTGAGAATATTACTGTAAACCGCAGCCATGTCTCAAAGCCATGTTTCAAAGCCATGAATAAATAATCGTAACTCAAACGAGCTGAGCACCACCATCCAAATATTGCATCGCAAGGACATCTCTCAGGGTTCAAGGTGCCTCATCATCATTTTGGATTTGCCAAGTTTTCTAGTTATTTGGCGCTTCTCGTGTTAAGAACTCATGTCGAATGTAAATTATGTTTGCTTACTTGGTTGATTTGCCACTTTGATGTTGTAGCACATGTGGCCCCTCGTAGTACAGAACACCGTAGCTTCGGTTCTCCTTTAAGGGTCAACTATTGCGCTATGCTGACATGAATTAAAATAAGCTGACCTCCGTTTAAATGGAAAAATCTTAGCAAAATAAACCTAACTGGCAGCTACGAGAGCCTGAGGTACTTTTAATGACAATGAAAACAAGATGAAAAATCTGTGTACTCACAACTTGCTCCTAATTATTAGTTACAAATTATTTACCCAGCATGCAACACTCAAATTAGCAGCCTTTACTGACCCCAAGGGGCATAAAATGCCTACGGCTGTTGAATCATTACAGGCCAACCATCTGCAAACAGAACTTTTCTTATAAAAGCCCTTTAAGGACAACATCTGACTGTTTTTTTCAATGCAATTACAACAACAAAGGCCTGGCATTTGTTATTCTAATTGCATGTTTTTCATGATTAGACTATCTTTGATCTTGCACGGTTTCCTTTTATTCTAAAGCATGTAATTTCCACAGCCTCTGAGAATCTTTTGCCCTATTAACCTCATAGTAGCAGGCGATTATGAGGTGAAGTTTGGCCTATAGACCTGCTGAGCCCAGAAAACTCTTAAACCATCAGTCCCAATGACAAATCAACATTTCTCAATCTAAAATAGATGTTTTATATGAGCCTCGTGACAATATGCCCTGAAGGCCAATATTCCCTGTTTATTTCAAGCCTGCAAAGTAATCAAAAGTATGAGGATGACACTGTGGAATATGGTAATTATGAGAATGAAATGGGATTATGCAGCTCCGATATGAAAAAAAAACACATTGATGTCCAAAGACATCCACTGAAAGAGGGATGAGGTTAATGAAATTTAACAAAAATCTCTAATCAATAGCCAAGATGGTCCGAGTCTGAGTGGAAACCTATGGATAGGAAATGTTTTGTACATATTGACCTTGTGATGTGAACGTAAAGGTGACATTCATGCTTATCTCACACAAAAATGGAGATAGAGGCCAATACAAGTTAATAAACGTCGGTGTGGTCTATTCAACTCAAAGTCATTTCAGAACCACAGTTGCAGTAGTGCTGGAGGAGTGACCATTATGAATGGAAATGAATGAGAAACTTGCACAAAAAACACAGTGACAATGACAGAAACACACACAATCAATGCAAAAAAACACATCCATGCCATAACTTTTTATTTCATTTGAAATTGCACATAGTAGACATATACATGAAGGATGAGACATGCTTGGGTTTGTAGTAGAGCGAATCATGAATGAAATGGCACACGGTAAAGAGCCTGAAATAGAGACATTTACATGGATAAAAAGTAAAACGTACACTATAGTCTTTCTTCCCAGCAAGCTGCAGTGCCGAATAGCCCTTCACATCCACATACTCACCACATATGTTTTCTGGGAGGCAGACTACGCGTTCTGTTGATGGCAGTCACCCCTAGAGCCAGCTGCACTACAGTAATGTAATCCTGGTAATTCACCATGGTACTGTTCACCGGTAAAAAAAAAAAAAAAGAAACAATCCGCACCAGAAGCGCAGGTACTACCAATAATATCAATTTATTTTCTCTTGCTTCTCCTTCTACTCCCTGGCATCGGCTTCAACTGCGTCTTCCTTGTTGAACATCACAGCGCCATTTCCAGCAGCGGCAGCAGCACTGACAGGGAAAACACTCCCCGCGAGGGAGCACGCCGCTGCCACTCATCACCACAATGACAGTCTACTCGAAGAACGGAAAGCGCGCCAATTCATTCGCTATTAGTCACGAGATGGGCATTCTTTTCCCGCCACTCGTGCGTGCTGCCACTTTGCTAAGAACGAACGCACGCACGCTCTCGCTCTCTCTCTCTCTCTCTCTCTCTCTCTCTCTCTCTCTCCCGCGCGCATCCGTGCGTGAAGTATCTAGGGGAGTCTGTGTAGGTGTGTGTGTTTGGAGTTGGAGGGGGATGGCTTAAAGGGGCAGTTCACCCAAAAATTAATATTCCATCACCATTTAATCAGCCTCGTTTCCGCTACAGGAAAAAACCTAGATAAAGGTAACTGCGAGTTTTTGATCTTACAATTTGGATAAAAAAAACAGATATAAACACACAATTGCGAGACTAACACTGTGTCCTAACTACACTTGACGTGATGTGACGATTCCAGGGACAACATGAACATGATCTTTACTTAATATCCTAATGATTTTTGGCATTAAAGAAAAATCTATAATTTTGACCGATACAGTGTATTGTTGGCTATTGCTACAAATATACCAGTACTACTGGTTTTGTGGTCCAGGGTCTCCTATTTAAACTTATATTAGACACGTTTAACTTTGAATAAAGCACATAATCACCTGAGACTATCTACTGTCATAAAGTTTGTATGATGTTGTTCCAGTCGCGACGCTATGGAAATAGAAACCATTTCTAAAAAAGAAATGTTGTGTCTCACCGTCGCAGCTGGTTAGGACAAAAACTCAGATTAACATGGAAAAGAGATCTTTTATCATGAGTTTGTGGCGTCGCTTCATGTGTAGTTAGGACATGGTGTAAGACTACGTTTACACAAGTGCGTTTGATTAAAAAAACGCATCGTTTACACTACTCCGTCATACTCGACATTTCTAAAGAGACTGTCAAAAACGCTGCAGACCCTGTTTTAGTTTGAAACCGCTGGAGTTGCATTTCAGTGTATGCTAAACACACCAAAACTGAGACTTTTGAAAACAATGACGTGCTGACCTAATTTGCTCTGTGTATCCTTGACGACCGTGTAAACAATGACGTCATGTTCATTGTTGTACCTGAATGGTCATGTGGCATGCGTTTTTGTTTATTTAGTGTGGATGGAGAGAGTTTCAAAAATGCAGTGTAAACGCCAGTGTAGACGAGGATGAAACGCACTAGTGTAAATAAACTCCAAAATAAATCATTTCCAAATTCATATAATTTTTTTATAAAGCAAAGAGGAAACTAACAACATGCCGACAGACAAGACAGATCAGGTTACTTTTGATATGAAACAAAGTATAGCGCCTCAGTTCAAGCGGCATGTGAACTAATCATCTCTTCTTTTTACTAATTATAAGCATACAATAAACACAAGGCATCTTGTTTTAACCACGGAAACACGTTGATGCGCACCATTTTCAAGTTCAGGTTCACCAACATTAATCTACTCTCCTGTCTGGTTTGTTTGACAGACAAAAACAACAGATTCAGCGTTATAAATCGTCAGATCACCAGCCAATCAAACTCCCTGCGAAGGGTCAACTGAGTGATATAAACTCACAAATGTGAGTTATAAAGTTGGAATTGTGGGATATATACACTCAAATGTGAGAAAAAAATAGCAGAATTGCAAGATTTGTAAAGGGCGCTACGAGACAGAGAGGAGACGAATTGTTGAAAAAAAACTTTATTTTTATTTACTTTGTGTACAAAATTTTTTCTCGTCACTTCATAAAATTCAGATTGAACTAATGATGGCAGATGGAGTATTCTGGCGATGCTTTTCATACTTTTCTGGACCTTGACAGCGTTATACTTGGCACTCAATGGGACAGTCACAAGCCTCCCGGTTTTTATCTTAAATATCTTAAATTGTATTCCGAAGACGAACGAAGCTTTTATGGGGTTGGAACGACATGCGATGTTAATTTTGGGGTGGAGTATCCCTTTAAGGCTTGACATCTTCAGTCATCATTAATTTTCATTACACACAACCAGAACAACAAGAACATTTGTATTCTTGTGTCCCACAAAGACAGAATATGGGTTTGAAATGCCATGAGGGCAAGTACAAGTTTTCTTTCTTCTAATATGGCTGTACTATACCTTTAAATGTTAAATACTGTAAGCTACAGTTAAGGTAGGAACCACAACACTAATCGCTTCTACGTGACTTTATTTACAACTTTAAAATAAATGAAAGCAAACAAGTAAATGTATTAAACTACATTATAAAAGCATGTACGTATTAAAACTACGCATGAAAAGCATCCATTATTGCGTCCATTGCTTTTCAAATATCTCTTACATCAATATTATTTACATTATTGCATTTTTTCTGCAAAAATTATTTTGATATGTGCACTATAAGAATATCACAAAACTGTGCCAAGGTGCTTGAACGGACCATCCCACTTCAACTGAAATGAAATGCTCTCTCGTTGTGGTCAAACACTAAAGGGTTTAATAAAGCAGTGAGCCACAAGAGGCTATGCTTTACAGTGTTGTTGGCACAATGTGAAGCAGAATGGCCATAACCGCAGTAACTGTGGTAAATTCACTGTAATGCTGGGCCTCAAGTGGCTTTTATATTACATCAGCAACAGCAACGTAAAACAAACCGATGTTCAAAAGCAGTTAGATGCTTTATTAATAATAATAACAACATTTATTGAAAAAAAATCATAATACAAAGCAATTATTATACTTTAAATAATGAATTCATATAACAAATATGATACAAATACAAAATTCAAAATAACAACACATTTAACAAATAATTAATCCAAAGGTAAATTCAATTATTATTAATAAAGTCAAAAAAAAATGGACTCCTTAATAATGATAATCTCAATAAATAATTATTCCACTAAATAATACAGATGGCGATTATAGTAGACACATTAATATACAATTCAATACATTTTAAGGCAGTTTCACAAACATGGCTCATCCAAACATAATTTTAGAACTTTTTATTTAGATATAAAAATATACTATAAATAATATTATAATTGATTATTGTTGTTGGTTTAATTGTGCTGTAAGATAATTTATTTTGATTCAGTTACAGTAACATGATGCAATCTTCAGCTCCTTGTTCATTAAAAAACATCTAAACATCTAAGATTTCCCTCATTCATAGTGATTAGGCCAATGCAAAAGAAATCTAGAAATCCAGTCGTGGCACTGCAATACACACCCATTCAACATCCACTCATTCTGTAGCTCACAATTAACCAGAGAGAATGTAGCCAGCTTCATTTGATTACAGTGTGGGCGTTCAATTTGGCCAAATTCTGTTTAGGGGATCATTTGCTCTTCAGCCAGCCTCAGATTGGGCTGGTGGTGCAGAGCTAATTTGCCATGATTCCCATTTTGAGTTAACCAGTTTCTATTCTTGGACACGACTGCAATGATGCTTAGACTGTCAGGATACAGACAGCTTTACACACACACTTTAGATTGCCCAGTTCTTATCAAACTCTTATTTTTGATGTAATAAGCAACATGCAACATGCATGATTGTGGTATGTGAAGAATAATGGGCTAGAAGGACGTGAGAAGGAAGACAAAGAGTAGGTGCTGAATCTTGTGGAGGTAGATTATAATTACGCTGGTGATGTCTCTAGCGGTGTCAACCCACTGACTCGTGCACCACTGCTTCATCTACAATTATTAAAGGATAATTTTTTTTTTTTGTCTGTGACATTCAGAAAATGGGCTTGCATTCAAACAATGACAGCTGAATGAAGACAAAGAATAAATAGATAAAAGGCAAATTAAGTTTTCATACAACTATGTGCTCTTTAGTGACAAGAAAAATAATGAATCTTTGGAAATTATATGCACCGACTGAAATTTAGTTTGTATAGATATTTATACAAATAGATTTTTACTAATATATTTTAATATTTGAAAAATACCACCCAAAAATGTGAACATGGTTCGTTTAGGTGCGTTTAGGACATGTCCGAATCTACTTTTACTACAGTTTAACGACAGAAAAAAATGGTCCGCATTCCAGACGCATCAAAAAAGGTTGTGCCTATTGGATTAATGAGTCATGAGTGTGTTTTGAACGTAACGCGCAATAAACCAATCAGAGTCTCATTTCCCATTGCCTTTAAAATCCAGTTGTGTTTGCACTATGGCAGATTTGCTATGTACACGGCAAAATTTGCAAGAGCAAAGAATGAACGCGTCTCCAGAGAGGAAATGGATCTGCTCGTGCATGAGGTTAACGCGTACACAATAGTAATTTTTTACATTGTAATTCCTTTATTTTTATTGTTTGGCATGTTTATGGGCTGCTGCGAGTCCCTGTGTGTGTGTAATAAGCAGAGTGTACACGTGTTGTGCATCCGTCTATAGGCGCATATTACTAACACGCACTTTAAATAAATAAAAATACAGCGCCATTGACTTTAGACCAGGTTTTAATTGGTCAATGGCGCAATCGTTTTCAGCTGCCTGAAAATAACAACGGGCCTGACCAGCACGCCCATGAGCGCACAAATGGGCGCAAATGCATTTGCTGTTTAAACAATGTGGCGCTGGACGTGAAAATGATAACTGCGTCAGACTGAAACTAGCAGAAAACACTGGCGGTCGCACCTGACATCGCATTGTTTGGTTCCTCTGAATCGTTATTTTTATTCATCTTTTTTAGCACAAGGGTGGCCATTTTTAACTTGGGTTATTTTATCTGGACAAAAATAGTCCATTATTATGCTTGATATGCAGACTGGTATTCATATTAATATTCCCAGCAGACACAGGACGTCAATATAACATCAAGTTGACGACGGACAGACAGAGAATGAAAATCGGGTTGATGTCAATATTTGACACCAATTTTACGTTGGATTTTGGTTACACTTTGGTATTGGACATCGAATTAATATTGACATTAGACATTGAATTAACATAGAATTTTTGTCACCCGACAACCAAATATTAATGTCTTATACAGTTGTGTGCCTGCTAGGATTATTTGAATTAATTAACATAATCATAAACACACTGCTTTGTAGCACAAATAGTTTTACCATTAACTGCACTTCGTAATTCTTGTAGTTAACTTATTTACCTATAGTGGCTAATAAAGCGAAAGTCTCACACAGAAAACAGCATAGTT
This sequence comes from Oxygymnocypris stewartii, assembly GCA_003573665.1. Taxonomy (NCBI): domain Eukaryota; kingdom Metazoa; phylum Chordata; class Actinopteri; order Cypriniformes; family Cyprinidae; genus Oxygymnocypris; species Oxygymnocypris stewartii. The sequence continues at coordinate 601,977 of QVTF01020069.1, forward strand.
CTGTGCTGAAAATTAAGGTGGATGTCTGAGGTGTGGACATCTCAATTGTCAGAGAATTAAAAAATAATTCAACTGTAAAAACAGCCCTTAACAAACATGTAGCAATATTTACAATGCCGCTTAATTGCAAATGGCCAGCAAAATGCATAATGAATATTCAACACATAAGACAGGCCTTCTCCCAACACTCATTCGTATGGGACAGCGTCTCAGTCCCTCTATATAGGACACAAATTCAAACTTTCACAGATCTATTTCAGGACGCCCACCAATCTAAGTTGGTCAAGGACCTTTCTTCCCCAAGCCCAGCCTGGCAGCAGCCACACCAGAGTGATGTGGAGAGCGCATCCAGGAAATAGGACAAGTTAGGAGTGCCCTCCTTCTTTGGTTTTCCACAAACAGAAAAATGTGGGTCCAGGAAAGGGTTATAAGATTCAAAGCTCGTTCCCCAAGGAGGGAGAGTTGGACCCGAGCCACAAGAACCCTCTCCAGCTGGGGCGGTGTGATTTATGACTTTTCGCTAGCGAACAAAGAGGAGAAATGGGGTAAAAAAAATTATAAGGCGGTCCTTCACACATGAGCTCACTGCACCAGGAGAAAGGACACACTTAGAGACACGAGAGAGGGAGGTTCCAACATATGCACATGGGAGCGTGCAATCCGCCCGTCCCGACACACATACCCACACTCATTCAACTCAAACAGTGCAAACGCAGCAACATGTTCAAACAACAACACTTCATTCGCTTGTGCATACGTAAACCGACACATACACTCTTTTTTCTCTTTAAACATACACTTGGTGTCACATTCAATGCTGTCGCAGTGTTTTATCCCAGTGTGCCGTGAGGTGAGTCATCCACTGAGTGTAGCTTTAATCTTCCTCACTCTCCTCCTCTTTTCTTTGCTAACCTGACAGACTAGGATTTCAGCTCGGTTATTTTTAACCAATAATGAGCTGAATTCTTCACGGCTGGGATGTAGGAGCAGTTCTGCGAGAGAAGATGAAAAGCTAAAAGCTCACATTTCATGGTATTTTACGCCGCCAATTAAGATATTCGACAGTTAGCCTGCTAAACAAGCAAAATCTGACACATTCAACAAATATTTATTTAGCTCATCTTGCTTTTCGTGCAATGGAAAAAGGCCTGGAGCAAAATGTAGCATTACATTTGTAACCAAACGCTTAGCGATTTGAGCACAGCATCAGCAAAATACATGTGAGAGTTTGCAAAATGGTTACATGTTCGATTATGTTGTAAAACATGTTTGCTGGTTACTCGACGAAACAAGCAAAATGTGTTTTCTGACCAAAAATATCCCTTTAACAGCTCAGAGAGAGGCTTGAAGTGAAACGTAACAGAAAATGTTGCTTAACTGCAGGCACGTGCGGTGGGTGCTTGAGCACCTGCCCCTTTTCCCCTTGATGCCCAAAGTGCCCTTTTGCCAAGGTTAATTTATAATATTTTTTTTGTAATTAAACGCCCTTTTGTAAACCTGCCTAATCTAACTATTAGTCAAATTAATTAATAATAGTTTAGCCGTAAATTAAATTATCCACATGATGACCTTTTACATGACGATCTCATCTGGGACGATCCCTCACGTTCAGACCGGTTCAGACACCTTTAGGATGCCTTCAATAACGTATAATAGGAACAGTGAAGAGAGTTTATCGTCTTGACTCTAGTAACCGAACGTTTGAAAGCTGAATGGAGGATGAAGGACAGCTACAGCGGAGAGAAGTGTTTACGTGAACTTGACTTAAATATTAATCTGTGGCAAACATTACATTATGTAACGGCTTCAGAACACTTGAAATATAGTGCACGGAAACTTTATTGTGTTTTAGAATGTGTTTGTGGCTTTTGTGGGGCTTAACAATAACACAATATTAGCTATGCGGAATATCGAATTTGGATCAGTCTCGTCAGACCGATACCTCGATCCAGCAGAAAATGCCAGTATCGAAGCGATACCGATCCTGAATATCAGATCGGCACACCCCTAAAAAGAATACACCAGTTCCGCGCCTTAATAAAGGCATTTCTTGTCAAGAAAAAGGGGACAAAAACTGCAGTTTTGAGCAGGGTGGCCAAAGGGGTGGTCAAGCTTAGATCAGTGGTGGTCCCTGGCCACCCTCTGGCTCCGCCACTGGTTTGTCCATATTAGGGATTTCCTGCACGTCAAAAGTTTCTGGCAGAGCTCCCTCTGGCTTCGAGTATGAATGAAACATGCATTGCACGAGAGTGTTCAGCTCTCCTGATATTCGTATCTAAAATAGCCGTCTCACCCCTTACAAGAAATGTATAGGCTATGTTCATGTTCAGCACAGAACATGAACATAGCACAAGTGCCTTGGTGAGTGAAATTCTTACGAGCGTGCTCCAGACAGTGCAAAAAAAACAACAATTTACATATGGACAGTACGTTTTTACAGACTTACAGAAGACAATGTGCAAAATACACATACATATAATATTAAAACAGCATATACAAAGAAATCAGTATGTTTGTAATATTTTAATGCATGTCTATCTTTTATTTTATATAATTTATATACTATTAGCAATTATTTATGGGTTTTAGGATGGATATAAATGTACATGACATATATATCCAAAAATATATTTCAAATGCATATTTATACATTCTGTACACTAATGACTGTCTAAAAACCGACACTTTGTGAAGTTTGCTGATGATACGGTTATTGTCAGCTTACTGAACAATGAGGAAACTTCACACGGTCTGGTCATTGATCACTTTGTAACATGGTGTCAGGATGCCTTTCTTGAACTGAATGCCTTTAAGACTAAGGACATGCGTATTGATTTTAGGCGCAATGTCACTAACACTGACAACACGAGTATAAATGGTCAGGAAATAGAGGTTGTTACAGAGTATAAGTATTTAGAATCCATATTGATGGTAAGTTGTGCTTCGAGTCAAATACCAGTTTGCTTTGCAAGGAAGGCCAGCAGCGCCTGTATTGCCTGAGGAAGCTGGCAAAGTTTAATGTGGACAAGACCCTGTTGATCCTTTTCTATAGGTCCTTTGTTGAGTCGGTTGTTATCTTCTCCTTAATCTGCTGGTATGGGTCTATCACTTTAAAACAAAAAAACTCAATTTCAAGGTTAATTAGTGTGAGCAGTTGCATCACAGGTTCTAAGCAGAAAGCCCTGGGTGAACTTTATCAGAAGCAGATGTTAAGAAGGGTTTAATATATCCTGTCGGATAGTTCTCATCCTTTACAGGCTGAATTTCAGATGTTGCCATCGGGATCTCGCTTTAAACTCCCAAAATTGAGAACCAACAGATATAAACACTCTTTTGTACCTGCAGCCATTCTGCTTCTCAATTCTAAATCAAAACATGGATAACTTATTGACTTACCATTTATTGATTGCTTACTGTTTTTTTTATTGTTTTTAGCCATGCCTGCAAGGTAGGTAATCTCTGTAATGTGTGTGTGATTGTGTGCGATGTGTCCTATACTACCTGCTGCACAACGAATTGCCCCACTGGGGACTAATAAAAGTAATTTGATTTGAAGGTTTTATAGGCTAGATTGTATGTTTTTTTTATAGTTTTCGTTTTAATGTTAGTTTGTTTTCGTTATTTTGTTCTGTGCTTTCATTCGTTTTTTTATGTATTTATATTTAGCTTTTAATTTATTCTTATTTTTTAGTGTTAGTCATTTTTTTACTTCAACTTATACTTGTTTTGTTTCAGTTTTTGCCATGGCAACATTTCTGACCGTTGTTTAATCTATTTAAAGGGACAGTTCGCCCAAAAATGAAAATGTTGTTATTTAGTCACCCTCAAGTTCTTCCAAACCGGTACGAATTTCTTTCTTCTGCTGAACACAAAAGAGGATATCATGAAGAGTGTTGGTAATCAAACAGTTTCTGGTATTGACTTCCATAGTATGAAATAATTACTAAGTCAGCGGCGACCAGCAAGTGTTTGGTTGACCTGAAATATCCCTTAAGTTTCATTTATTTATATTTTACTTTATTTCAGTTTCATTTCAATTAATGCAAAATATTTTTAATTGCTTTATCCTCATATGTAGTTTGCACATGCTTTGATCAAAATGGTCTCTAATGAGTTACAAAGGGACATTTCATGCTGTCACTTCAGTCCTCTTTTACAGTGTTAAAACCATAAGAAAAATATTTGTAATACTAAATTTAGCTACACTATATTGAAATATGTTTGTAAATATATCAAAGTATCACATTCAAATTGAATGTGAGCGTTTGTAAGATGTTAGTTCTTCACCCATTAGACTACTAAATTAACAAAATCCTTCTCTTTCAAAACTTTATTTTGCTTACAGTGCTTTTAACGCCTCAAAAAGTGGCCTGAAGTGAAATGTAGCATAAAATGTTACTGAACACAGACCGCTTGGATCAAAGGATCTGTAAATTGCACGTCTTCATCTATTTCTTTGATTATGTTGTGTAATACTGTATCTCTATCTCCCACTGCAGTTGCCTCACAGCCAGTGAATATTAAGTTATATATGTTTGCTAACTATCAACCCACACGCGGCATTACAAAAACACAACGCTAGCAGAAAACTAATCTAACTGCATACCTAATGTAATGCATTAGCTCTACAACATAACTCTATAATTGGAAATCATTACAGTAGTTATTTAATGTTGATGGTCAAGGATAAGCCCAGCCAGACCCGGTCCTTTTATGGTCGCTCGGTCCAGTGGAGACCGGCTTTGGTCTATGATTGAGAACAGCACATTTGCTCCAAGTCAGCAAGAAATTGAAAACTATTAGACAGACACAGACAAAGTGAGAGTCCAACAGATAAATACCACATCCTCTCGTACAACACTGGACCTGAGCTGGTGATCAATCAATTGGGTTTCTATTCAGCAAGAGTTTGTGTGTGTGTGCATCAGACTGAGAGAAGGTTTGTGGGTCAATAACAAATAAGAGTGTGTGCGATAAAGAATAGAACAAATCTAGTGTTTCCAAATGATTAATCGCATCCAAAATAAAAGTTTTTGTTTACATAGTGTATGTGTGTACTTTGTATGTTTATTATGTATTTATAAATACACACACATGCATGTATATATTTAAGAAAAGTTGTTATGTTTATATATATTAAATATATTTATATATATATAAATTATATGAATACAAAAATATACATGTAAATATTTTCAATATATATATACACTGTATGTGTGTGAATTTATATAATAAATATACACAGTACACACATATACTATGTAAACAAAAACTTTTATTTTGGATGCGATTAATCGTGATTACTCATTTGGCAGCACTAGAAAAATCTTTTAAAAAACTAGTTAAAAACAAGTCAATGTACTCTTCATATTTATGGTGGTTTCGCATTGTTTTGAAAAACCTTTACCTTTTTGAACAATAGAACCGAAGGTTTCTGAGGCAGAATTCATAGTTGAATTGAATGTATACATTATATATTTATATCATTATATTATCATATCAGTTGTTCACCAGTGGATCCTCTGCAGTGAATGGGTGCCATCAAAATGAGAGTCCAAACAGCTGATACATCACAAAAATCCACACCACTCCAGTCCATTAATTAACATCTTGTAAAGTGAAAAGATGCATGTTTGTAAGAAACAAATCCATCATTAAGAAGATGATTTAACTCTAATCTGTTACTTCTGGCCAAAAATATGGGTCTATATTAAGGCCTCCTCCAGTGAAAAATTCCACCCGCTGTTGTCCTCTCACATCAAAATCCATCTGCATATTTGTTTAGATCTGTTTCAGACTGTTTTTGCTTGTGAAAAAGGCTGATTTTATCAGCTGTTTAGACTCTCATTCTGACGGCACCCATTCACTGCAGAACATCCACTGATGAGCAAGTGATGTAATGCTACATTTCTCCAAATCTGATGAAAAAACTAACTCAGCTACATCTCGGATGGCCCAAATGTGAGTACATTTTCAGAAAATGTTACATTTTTAGGTGAACCTTATCTTAATCATTATTTTCTAAAAAGTTTTGAAATATATTTTTCTGAGTAATTCATTAATAATGATCTGTTTTTGAGGAGTCGAACTGCATGACATTTTACCAAATTATCTGATTTGAAATAAATGTTGATCCCACACATGGCTTTGATTCCTCCCCAAAATACCAACATTAATTTTAATTCAGAAATTAAAAACACGCTCATCACAGAAAAGGTGTAAACAAGTCACTATGTGTGCATTTTTAAATATATTTAAAAATACATTTAGAGATTCCATAAAAACAATTGAGCATCATGTTATTCACCTTTTATGTTTTTTTACACTTAAAATTGAAAATTTTGATTTTACGTTTGTTTATAAGCACACACCCTGAGCCTCACACACACACTTACTACAGGCAAACAAGTCGACAAAATACACACACTAGTTACGTTTGTATTCAAATGTCATGAAGCCGAGCTGGAGGCGGGATGTGTACTACTTCCACAAAGAATGGCTATTCAAACAAACAAACTGCGCTGTTAGCCTCATTCTCCAACATTTCTAAACACATTGTTTAGCTAAAAGCTGTGTTTACTCTTTATTCGAAACCACACGTTTTCATAAAACATGACAATCCCCAGGCGCTCATGCATCAGGCTTTGTGTCTACACAAATCTATCTGAAGGGAAAAAAGTCAACTGGGAGACTCACTCACAGCACATACGGTATTGCATAGGTTATATAACTTTACCTTATAAATATGTATAGATGTGAATATAAAATCATAAGGAATTCGATGTTCTTGCAGTCCGTACTTGTACTCCTCATGCATATTCAACATTGCTCTGCCTTTTCCTACACGCTTCAACAAACCTTGCCCTCTCCTTTGAACTTTCGAACCTGAAACATCTACATTGTGGTAAATGATGCATACTTACATATAGTGTCCGTAACGCTCCGTTCCCATCATGGTGTCCATGATCATGCCTCTCTGCTGTGTGCTGTTACCAGTGTCTGCTGGCTCCTTTGTGTGTCTGTCTGTAACTTGTGTGACCCAAAATGATTTTGTCATATTGCCACGTCAGTGACTGTGTGTTTGATGTGTGGTCCAGCTCTGGGTCAAACCAGTGGCGCTGTCTTCTCCACGATGACTTTACTGTCAGTCAGACATGAAGGAGGCCTCCTTTAGCCAACAGAGTGTGCTTCACCTCACAGAGACTCATCTTTGAGATGTCTGTCCTCCCCCACTGCAAGCCCACGTCCTCTATTTCAAGCCCAGATTGGATCTAGCCTGAGTTTTCAGGGCAATAACTATAGGACTCCATATACAACACTAGGATTGAGGAAATCTGGAATATAAGAATCAGGTCTGTTTCAATTCATTAGTTAAATGGGAAGTTGAAATGAGAGGAAGTGAACTGAAATGTAAAGAATTTCACAGATTTTACATTTTGTTTGCAATTTAAATAAAAATATTTTTTAATAATGATTTCATAATTTAAATATATTCAATATTGTATTATTTACATATTCTACTGATATTTTTATATATTACAAGTTCACAATTATTTTATATATCACAGTCCAAAATCAATCAATCAATAAATTATTATATGGAAATAATAAAATGAAGAAAATACATAGCAGTAATTTAATATTATTTATTTATATATAATTAATATATTTATACATGTATCTCATAATATATTTAATTTTAATGTTTTAAGTTTATACAGTAAATTTAAATGTTTTATATATTTGTATAAAGTCCAAAACTGATGTAGATTTAAAATACACTATATAAACAACAAAATGAAATATACACCGATTATTGATTTTAAATATATTTACATTTGTCAACAAAATGAATATTTATCTCAAATAAATTATTTTACAATTAAAATAGCATAATAATAAAATAAAACATTTTAATTCAACGTCATTATATATATACATGTGTAGTGTGTGTAAATAAAAAGTATTTTACAAATACTAATTGTATATTTTATTAACATTTATTTTATAACATGAAATATAAAATTTAAATATGTATTTTGGAATAAGGAAATAAATAAATGATACGTATTATAACAGAGAATAATATGTAATAAAAAGACAGTCAAAAAGAAAACGCGCAAATCAGAACCATACGTGTGTAACTAAAAACTTAAAAAACCATCTATATTAATTAAATATATTCATATTGGTGGCCTTTAAAACACTTATTGTTAATATGTCATATTATTAATTATATTAATATTATTATTAGTGGTGGGCCGTTATCGGCGTTAACGTGCTGCGTTAACGCGAGACTCTTATCGGCGATAAAAAAAATATCGCCGTTAATCTATTCTCAAAGTTGGGTTGGGAGCTGGGTCTATACTACGCAAGCTATGATGACTTTCACCCTGATATTTTAGCGCGGATGTATACCTAGCTGAATTGCACTGTAGGGGGCGAGAACGAGTCTTCGAACTAGAGGCTCGCAGTCCGTGATGGACAGATTGTTAACGGCTGGTCTATGTGGTAATACAATCGGGCAGGACATCCAAACGCTCATCTATCATTCATCAACCTCAAATATGGCTTTTCATCTGAAAGATGTATGTAGTAGCAACTTTACATGACCGCTCAATATGATGTTAACCTAGAGAAACGTGCGCTATTGAAGTGTTTGTGTGGAAGCGCGTTTGCGCAGGACAGGCTCCGGTGCGCTCACTTGCTCTTAAAATCTCCGTCATTCTTGGTCATACAGATAAAAGTAGCCTAATACATCTGTCAAATCTGTAAAGACTCTACGTTTATTTGTGTGCACTCAGAATAACAACGAAACGTTGCGCTTTTAAGCAAACAGGATGCGCTTTAGGTCTCATGTGAACTTGAGAATTCACTCCCGTGTCACCCTCTGCTTCGAACCTGTGTGTATGCCTAACGTTACTGTGAAATTACCACATCAAACGTGACGTGCTAACATGGATGCAGCTATGAAGCCGCCGGGTTTGCTTCAGGGAAAATTTATTTTTAAGAAGCTTCCCAATGGAAACTGTAAACAGTTCATCACGACCTCTTATGTAGGCCTACAGTTCAAAATTCATGTTTAACTGAATAAACAGTTAGTAAACACAAGTACATCTTATTGAACATAGTTTATTTTCATCACCAATTATCATAGTAGAACAGCTTTCTCAAGCAGTTTGTGATGCATTCTGGAAACAGGAGATGAGCCCCTGGTCTAATGCGCCACCTGGCTTGAGAAACCCGTTCTCAAAGACTTACTTTTAGCCATTATTTGGGTAGCACACATATTCTGAATGCCTTCGGCAGAATTCAAATGAGCCATTTTAATCTAGATTAAAAAAATTAATCTATGCCCACCCCTAATTATTATTAATATGTCATGTGTTTTTTTCTGGAAATGTCTCATCAGTGTATAATAAGGTTTATCAGTAATTTATACTGAAACAAAATGAAATTCAAATTTAATTTAATTCTAATTTATTCTAATTCCTTAAGTTCAAATTACAACTCTGCACACCAAATTTAAAATGCATTCTCTATTTAATTCAACACTTGCTAAGTGAAGGCCCCATCTCCTATTTTTACCTCGTCTTCCATCACAGCCTGTACAGACACCTGACACACACACACACACACACACACACACACACACACACACACACACACACACACACACACACACACACACACACACACACACACGTTGGTTTTTATGGTTTACGGGGACTTTCCATAGGCGTAATGGTTTTTATACTGTACAAACTGTATGTGCTATTGCCCTACACCTACCCTACACCTAAACTTAGCCCTCACAGGAGACGGTGCATTTCAACTTTCCCCCAAAAAACTTACTCTGTATGATTTATAAACATTTTGAATTATGGGGACACTGAAAATGTCCTCATAAATCACGTTCTCCTTGTAATACCTATGTCATACCTATGTCATTATACAAATTTGTGTCCTCATAAACCACATAAACATGCACACACACACACACACACACACACACACACACACACACACACACACACACACACACACACTGTTCATGTCCCGTCCCACTCACAATGACTGTCAGCTATAGACTCCTGATCTAACAGCACGCTGACACCACAAATGAAGCAGCTTCACGCGGTACGACTGCCAGAGCCTCCAGCCTCATTACTCTCTCTCTCATGCATACTACATCTAGAGTCCCAGCATACTTTCCCTATAGCCTTAAATAATGTATTGGTGCTTGTCAAAATTCTTCAAGCTTAAAAGAAGAGGTTGAGATGCGGCTTTGATGCGCTGTCCAATTATGGCCATATACAAACAGATGCACTGTTCTCCTATTACGCAGAGAGGTGAAGCAGGGTTACATAAGGGAGATGAGATAAGCAAACTTGTAACAGTGATGTCAGCAAGTATTCACAGTCAAAGCAAAATTCTGATGAATGTGGCAACACTCCACAGTGCAAGGAAAACAAAATATAGTCCTCATTTAATCAAATAATGAAGACGGTGTAGGTATAATGAATGCAACATTTGTACATATTAGTTTGAACCAATCCCAAAGGAATCGATTGAAACGCTCAAATCTATAGATTTTACATTATTTGTAAGGTAAACTTTATTTTAGTATTATTTATATACTATTATATATAATAGTATATAGTTATAGTGTTTGTTAATATTTTGAATTAGCTTATGTGCTGTGTTAATATTAAGAAATTTTACATTTTTTCAAAGGTGTTTTTAATATGAATTGCATTGTATTGTGCAATTCTTTTGTGGAAGACATTGGTAATATTCTTGCTGGACATCATTTTTTTCAGATTTTCTTCTTACAGTGTAAAAGCTAATTCGTAATTAGTGTAATGCTACTGAAAATATATAACTACACTAATTACGTAAGCCTTTTATGTACGATATCTGCAGTTAAACAAATAAAGAAATGCCACTGAAAGGGCACAGAAATGCAGACATTCCTTCAGGCCTGATAAACATCCCGAAAAGAAAAGGTCAACATCTCCAGAGACTCAGAAATACAGAAATACAGAAGACTGATGAGACGGGATTCACTCATCAAAAGAGACAAACAGCAGCATCCTCAGCACCTCTGCCTATCTATCCAAATGTGTTGATGCCAAGCAAAAACTCCCACTTTGCCTGTTCTCTTTGTTTCCAACACCTACTATTGACAAACCGTGGCCAGTAAAACATGGTTACATTAGCAAAATTTGTCAATAGTGTAGCAAGCTAGCTCACAAAACAGATATTTACTTTCGACGAACTTGAGCGACCAACATGAACCCATAGCGAAACACCTGCATACACCGCGTAGATTCCTACCAAGCTAGCAAAATATGTTCTAAGAAGCCATTCACATAAAACATGTTTTTGCTTTGAAAAAGGCAAAACGCGAGCAGTGGAATTAACAAAAAATACAAGGTTTCGAGATACATTTTTCAAAAGCTTTTAACTTTTAAATGCTGCTTCACGCATGAGATGCTGCAAAATAAGTAAGACGTGAGCACAACGGCCAAACATGTTTACATAGAAAAACAATGAAAGTAGCGCAGTGGAATGAAAAAAACAGGCCATGAATGTTTCACTAACGTTCTCATTATGTTACGAAAACTTTATTTCAAACCATTTTTTTTTTAAACATTTCGCCCAGGGTTATATGCTAATGTTAAGAGAACATTCCACTTCGCAAACACTGTTATTTTAAATGTGCTCTGTACACTCTGAAACAAGTAGTAACATTTAAAATTGTTAAAGGAATGTTGAACTAAAGTGTTTCAGAAAAAAAAACGTTACTGGAAGAACGTTCATAACTTTGAGAGAACCTAGAACGTTAGTTGAAGTTCTGAGAACAAGTATATGAGATTCCATGAATTGACAAGATTTCGCTCCAGAAACGTAAATGTGACCGCGACTTAAAGAGAAGTGACTGACATTAAACCAGCAGTTTAAAGCCTTGCATCGTGCTCTATATAGAACTAGGGTCCTAAGCCCTTTCAGGCTCTCATTCATTATGCAAAACGACACAGAGGAGGCTGGGACAGATTGCGGCAATTTCAGCACAAGCAGTGAGAAATCTTACCTCGTGTCAAAAACTGGGTCTGTGTACATAGGAAGAAAACAAGCCGTGTCTTGTCCCTTGGACAGCGCGTTCTCTTGACTGTGCGCTGGTTTAGTTTGTCCTTGCTTCTTGAGTGCTGAGCCATCTGTGAGGGAGAAACATCACAGAGAAACTGCTACTTTTAGGAGACACAAATCTTTCAGACATCTTTGAAAAGTTGACTTTGACTTCAGTATCTGAATAGTAATTTGGTTCTCTGAAAAGAATCATAAGTGTTTTGGAATATTCAGCCAGTAAGAAAGGATAAGTTTCGGATCAACATCTTTTATCCACAAATGGCTCCTATCAAACAAAATACTTTACTCAAAAATACATTAAAAATTAAATTTTGTGATAAACATCGAAAGTATAAAAATCTCACAAGTTCGTGGTTTACATTTAGCATTGGCAACAATTAAACTTTTAAAAGAATATTTACTAAAGAACTAGTAATATAGTTTGCTAATGAAAGTAAATATAAAAGTCTTAATAGAGAATGGGAATGTGTAGTCAATGCAATGCATTCTGGGGATTTAGGACACTACAGTAGAGACTAGTGGTAGTGTAGATGTTATTTTATGTTGATATTATTCAACTTAGGATCGCGTTGGAGTTGTTAAGGCTACTGTATTATCAATAAACATAACCCAGTGTGAAAAACGTGCTGAAGGGCTATGCTGATTGATGACATACGCGTAAATCATTCAAACACGGTCTTAAGTTAAACATAAAATAATATAGGAAAATATCTACATTCACTACGCAACTCAGATGATAATGAACCTGACGTTGGGTATTGTAAAGAGTTTATATATAATGTGGCTGTAGAATTGATCACTCATTTATTATATTATAGATACACTGACTTGCATTGGACTGCAAGTGCTCACAACACAAATAAAGTAGTAAATCACATCTGGAAATCATGTTATCTGCAGCTCGTTGGTATCCGGCCACTTGTACGGATTAAGTCCATTCAGTGATTTGGTCGCGCTCATCTGCGTACTTGTTTGGCATCACTAATAATAGTAAGGAATCTTCAATTTCATTCAAAGTCAAGTTATTTGTACAGCATCCTAAACTTAGACCTAATGCTTTCACATTGAGCAGCTGTAGAAGTATTTATTCTTCCCTTACAAAAAATAAACATGGCTTTGCAACAAATAAAACCAAAAGAACATGGTTACTATTGTTAAACTATAGTAACCACAAATGAACCGCAGTTTTGCTACATTAACCATAGTTTAACCATGGTATTTGTAGTAAAACTTGTGTTGATTCAAATAGTAATAAATATGCCATAAACATGGTTAGTATACACACGTTTACTCCCTGCACTGGCTCCCGGTTGCAGCTTGCATCCAGTTCAAGACACTGATGCTTGCGTATAGAACAGCCACAGGCTCAGCACCTGCCTACTTCCACTCACTTATAACAATCTACATCCCCTCCGGAAGTCTGAGATCTGCTAGTGAGCGACGCCTCGTGGTACCATCACAGAGAGGCACAAAATCACTCTCCAGAACATTCTCTTTCACCGTTCCTGGCTGGTGGAATGATCTTCCCACCCCCATCCGGAATGCTGGATCCCTGTCAACCTTCAAGCATCACCTGAAAACTCATCTCTTCCGTCTTCACTTGACTTCATCTTAAAAAGAATACAACTGTCACTCTCTTTGCCTTAACCTCTCACTGTCTGGCTAGAATTTGCTCTCAACAATGCCTAGAAATTTGTTTTGCAAGCCCTTCCTGTGTCGGTTTGCCTCTTTATAATGTATCGCTTATTGTATTCCTCAATTGTAAGTGGCTTTGGATAAAAGCGTCTGCTAAATGAATACATGTAGCAGACGGTCTGATTTACGTCAAAGGTTTACCAGTAGTAAAAGTTAAGTAAACAAAATTCTTAACTGTGTGGACAAAAAAAAATACAAATAGACTTTTTACGTCACTATTTGTTTCTTAATTCTGAGGCTGTTTAAATTTACTTTCGGGACCATTTTTTTTCATAGCAATCAGCTTTAATCTCTTTGGGAGGACTTAAATTGTTATTTTTCTTCTTTTATAAAATATGATTAAAAATGTTCTCTGAAAGTTTTATGTATTTTCTGGCAGTAATCATTCTATTGATCTTGTTGTTAATTTCTTTGTGTTGCATTGTAAAAAATGATTTACTAAAACAAATTTCTCAAGTTGTTACCTAGGTTTGATGTCTTTCTTGCTGAGATTTTGCTCATTGTTAAATCTCTTAAACTCATTTAAGAAGAATAACAAGTTTATTAAGGCTTATGGTGATATTTTTCTCACTGATTGAGTTGTTATTATTTCCCCCACTTTCCTTTATGTTATTGTTTTTCAATGCAGTGCTGTTTCTTGTTTTTTCTTTCTTGCAATAAAAAAAAGCTGTACTGGTGTTTAAACCAAACCTATCGAGTGCCCTCTTCAGGTGCCAAATCAAACAGCTACAGTTGATCTAAAATCACGAAGCGTCCTTGTGTTACACAAGACTGAGAGTTAAATTGCTAAGCATGTTCTTCCAAGGTCTTCTATGAGGGGAAGACGGTTGATTAATCGCATGAATAAATCATTAGCCCCCTATAGCTTGAGTAATAGCTCAGCTCTCCTGATTATTTGGCCTGTTTATCATCCTCACATTAATCTGTCTACATCAAACTGCAAGATTAAGCTAAATTAGCCGACAAGAATAACCTAGACAGTCTAGTTTGAGGCCATATGCTGGGTTATGGCCGTCACTGCTTGTCGCCCAGGCTCTCCGGTAATCTCCTCAAAGGGGCGGATTTAAGAGGGCTATTTTCTGCCAGCTCTTAGTGGGACACGCTGGCTTAAACTGAGTTTGTGGGCCATACAGACCTGGCAGGAGTCTGTACTTCCATGATAGTCAACTGGGGCTCTACTCTTTAAGATTAGATTAAGATAACAAACCTCAGCGATTTGCAAAGGTGTTTGTGAAGGTACTGAGGTTTTGCATTTATGCAGGACCCTATGCCAACTTCATTTATGTTCCTATTTTTATTTGGAAAAAAAGTAACAATAATAGTAATAATGATAATAATAATGATAATATTATTGATTATTTATCTTATTCTCGCTCCCATGCCTGGGAGAATATCATAATTATTTTTTAGGTCACATTTAATCAAAAAAATGTAATAAGAAATCAGTAAGAAATATTTTTTTTTATTTTTATGTGCTGTATGTATGTATATATGTGTGTATGTATGATTTACATTTATATTATTATTTAAATGAAAAAGACTCTGTATTTAGGAGTATCATTTATAGATTTTTTATTTAATAATGTTCTAGGATATCTATTTAATAATATTTTCATCTCTATTAAGCACATATCTCTCAATAATGTAAATGATCATAATGCAAAAACTGTCTTGTAAAAATGTCACAATTCAAGTTTTGATCATATTTCACCCCCAAATCTGAAGAAAATAATGAGAAATATTAGTTTATTTATTTATTTCAATGAAAATGAAACCTATATTTTGGAGTATTATTTATTGATTTATTGATCTTCCAAATCATACCAAATCTCTCTCTCTCTCTCTCTCTCTCTCTTTCTCTCTCTCTCTCTCTCTCTATATATATATA
Source organism: Oxygymnocypris stewartii (assembly GCA_003573665.1). Taxonomy (NCBI): domain Eukaryota; kingdom Metazoa; phylum Chordata; class Actinopteri; order Cypriniformes; family Cyprinidae; genus Oxygymnocypris; species Oxygymnocypris stewartii. The sequence continues at coordinate 617,716 of QVTF01020069.1, forward strand.
TATATATATACATACAATTTATATGATTACATATAATTAATATATATGAATTACATAAATAAATTATATATATATATATATATATATTTGATCTCAATGATAATGAAACTAGACTATATTTAGAAGTATTATTTATTGTTTATTTGCCAAAAAATCATGAAATGTATTAAATAAAATATATGGATTAAGATTGTTTTTGCAAAATAAGATGATTATTTCGTTTATGGACTTCTTCAATTTGTCATTACTGTATTGCAAAAAATCTCACTCTCATTACTGTAATGCAAAACAATAGCAAACATTGATTTTCATATCAAATTAGACTCACCATTGAGAATAATGAAAAATACAAAAATATAAAAATGCAAGAAATGGCTAAAAATATAAATGTTTTCCCTATGTAGCCTTTTATTTTAATTAATTTAGGTAGTTGGTTAGTTAGTTTTGTTTGAAGTGAAATGGGACCTGTTTCCATGAGGTTTGCCCACCTTTGATCTAAATAGACAGCTTACTAGTTTCTGAAAGTCTGATTTACCTTCACAATCCAACAGGAAGCAGGTAAGCAGGTGAGGACACACTTCCTCCAGCACGGAGCAGAAGGCGTTGAACGCACACGGGCCCTTCTGGGACAGCTGATCCAGGAAGAGCTCGGCTCGTTTCTTGCTGGAGTCTTGACCCAGTATCTCTTTGTATTCCCCGAGAGAAAACACTTTGTCATACACCAGGTGCGGCAGCACCTTGTTGACATCCAGTTCATTCAGGATCCTCTCTCTGTGCTGCTTCAGGACCTTAGCGACCCATTTCTTTCTCTTCCTGTTGACAGGTTTCCTTCCTTTAGTCCTCGGTCTTTTATTATTCTTGACAAACCACTTCTTAGTGCCACTTCCAAACATCTTCACATTTAGGATTCCCACTAAGACGTCTTGAACATTTCCATTGAAGAAAGGAAAGTGCATATTTTTTACAACCAATACGTAATCATGATTGTATTTCTGCCTGTATTTGTTGTGACACCCGAAGTGTCTGGGACAGCAGGACAATCTGGACAGAATACGTGCTTGGTACTTACAGATGATAATAGGATTATCTTTGTGTTAAGCAGACTACGGTTAGTTTGATCTGTCTATTGCTAGACTGGAATACATAGGTATTTGAAATCTGAAGTTTGAATACGTTTTTTGTAATAAAAAAAAATATATATGTATATATTGAAATAAATAAAAACGATACATTTTACTGAACAAAGAGTCAGGGAAGCACGAGGATCGAGAAGACGAGGAATTCACAAACACAAGACTTTAATTCACCAGGAAACATGAACACGGGCAGGGAAGACATTCAAGAACTGACAAACACTAACTGAATGGACTGGGCTTTTAAACACAGGATAACTGGGGAAGGATCGAGACACACCTTAACCAAATTACATAATGACTGGGAGACAGAAACTGGTTCACGGAGCACATGGGGAGCAAAAACACACACAAGACAGTCCATAAACATGACACACGTCAGATGTCAAAATAAAAAAATTGTAAAATTAATTTTATAGACATTTTCTTTTTTCATAAGCCTAAACATATATGCATTATATAGTAACGCAAAAGCATAATTATAACTTTTTCCACATTTATTGTATATATACAGTATATGGTCAGTAAAAATCCTGATTGCAGTAACAGACTCTGTCAGCAGAGTGAAGCACATTTACAGACTTGATTGTTGGTCTGACTGTTGTTCATTTGTACTCTGCGAACCAAAGTTATTTTAGTATCACTGAGATAATTGTATAGTTTTATAAATATTTTGAATTCGATTTCATTTCTTAACATTTTACTTTTTAAGTTTTAGTAATTTTGATGTGCAATAAAGTCTATAAAGTACCATAAAGTAAAACAGTGTAATAAAGTCCATAAAGTAAAATAGAATGGAATCATAGTCGAATCATAATTTTCGAATCTTGCCGATATTCGACTGATAGTCGAATCATATGTTTGGGGGCGGGGCAAATTACATTATCAAGAGTCAAGTCAGATATTCGACAGTAATTATTACTGACTTTAACACACAGGAAAATGTGTAACGGACGCCACGCAGATACAAACGGGGTAAATAATGTTTTATGTTTTGATTAAAAGATAGTTAACATTAAACGTCAGCGAAACCCTAAGAATTCACCACATTTTTTTTCAATAGTGCTCTTATTATAACGTTATGTAGGCTATGCCATAGTTATTTATGTTCTGCATTTCTGTTTTGAGCTGCGCACGCTGAAGATGACCAGTAAACTGAAGCATATGATAGCTCTTTTTTATGAATGGGATTTAACTAATTTCTCTCATACAGAATACGGTTCGTTAGTTATGTTACGACTTTACAGGCTATCTGCACAAAATGCCCCGAGTGCAGCTAAACTCAAAATTAAAAGCATTTTATTATAATAGTCTTCTCATTATAATGTTATTTATATGACAGTCCGAGTCATAGTCATTCATATTATTGTTGTTTGTCCTGCTTGAGATGCGTGCTGAAGAGATAATCACTGTAGTACTACAATGAAGCGCTTTTACACACGATATATAAAGCGGACAAAATGTTATGAAATAACTTGTACCCTACTTGATGGATAAAAAAATCCGGTCTTTCACTCTTCATGTGTCAATTTGAGTCTTTTTTAAAGATTTAAATCCCTGCCACCATGCTCCTCTGTCAGTCACTGATTATGAAAAGTGAAACTTAAAACTATAGGGGTGGTTGGATTTATTCATGCATGTTCAAATATTTATTTATAGCTTTTTTCTTTTCAGATTCTAATTTACAGCATTATCATAATAGGCTGTATTAACTTATTGGGAGAAAACCGGTAGTTCTGTGTGAAATCAGATATTTGAACACCCCCATATAGCCAAAATGGCATGATCAGAACACCCCGCGAATAATCGACTGTGAGATTAGGAGTCGAATCAGGCTCCTCTTATCGAAGCATCGAATCGTCGACTATTCAGGGTCACCCCTAATATCTAAAACTTTGTTAAATTGTGGTTTAAATTGTGGAAATGGTCATAAAATAGTTTTATGTACTGTATTAATGGTACCTTATCAGGTTTTGTGGTTAAATAAATGCTTTTAATCAAGTATTTATTAATAAAGACTTTTAGGAACATTGGAATTTTAATTTAAACTAATATTCAAGTATCAGTATCAATAAACAGCAGGTTCACAGCATTGTGACATTTACTCTGTATGACTGCATGATAACGCTTTCTTTTTCTTTTCAAAGATAGTGAAAAATAACTTTTCGTAATTAAGGATCTATAACTTCTGTATGTACAAAAACTGGAAGAATCAAAAAAAAATTATCTTTGTTTTTAACCAAATGAATGTTCAGAACTTAAATTAGGCTACATTAATTTATTTTATTTATTTATTTTTGCATTCTGACCTGTCTGTCTAGTTGTCTTCGATAAGAGCCATGCCCATGACTTTACTATGTTTTGCATTTTTTGTCAAGTGCCTAAATTAGTTTATTTTTAACTAGCCTATTAAATTTAATAATGACATTTATTGTCACAATATTTTAGGTTGTGTTGTGTATTTTATTCAATCAAATTTGAATTTATCACATAATGTGGCTCTCACATGACGTGACAATTCACTTGTTTCTGAATAAATATAACATATATTCAATGTGTACATGAAACAAGACCAGAGGTGTAACATCTATATGAAAAAAGAGAAGTACTCAGGCGTATTTAACTCAAATTCAGAAAACTAAAACGGTTCAATTCAAGTTTTGAAAAGCTTTGTTTCTCTCCTCACTACGATATTACCCTCCTGAAAAAAAATATTTATTTCCACAACAAATATCATTACAAACGGCATCAACTTTTAACCAATAAAACCATTAAACATGGTTTTCTGTAGTGTGTTTTGGGACATATATTTCATTTGGGATTTAGAGGTTTTAACAAGCCACCAACAGAAGCTGACCAATTACCAGTAGAGTCCAATATAGGCACCATCACAGTTTCCATTAAAACCAATACAATTAAACCAGTAAAACCATTACAAATTCTGTTATGGTGTTTATTGTTTTTTTTAGCAGGGCAAACTGTCAACGAGTTAAATCTGACAAGCAATTCAAAGTTCAACAACAGGAAACATACAGTAGGTTATCTACAAGCTAGCAGGCAAACATTTTGCAAAATAATGTTAAAATCAGTAAAACACTAAAACCAGCAACATGGTTTCCACTGTTAAACAACTTACAGTTCAGGTCACTGGTTTTCCCAGAGCTTTCCAACGTGATCACAGTTTGACACCAGAGATCTTTCAGATCTGTTCTGTTCCTGACAGCAGTGACTTTAAACGTCTCATACGGAGGAATCAGCACCTCGTCCTCATCAGGAAACTTCGAATAATTCGCCACCTCAGCACCTTCACAAGTGTACGTTTCAAAACAAAATACATTTCCGAAACCTTCTGCTACTGTACGATTAAGAGACGAAGATGTAAATGAGCCGAAACGAACCTCAGTGTTCAGAACATCCCTTTCAAATTCAACATCTGTACCACGATATGTCGACTTACAACCTTTTTGTGTTTTCTTCAGAAGCTGTATCGCCTCAGTTAACAAAAAGTGAAGTGAATACCATGGGAATGTCATGTTTTTGTATTTTTCTTTCTCTCTACGAACAGCGTTATTGAACTCACGATATACTTCTTTATCAGTGTACACGTAAATAGCAATTAAATGATTCTCTGTCAAGTCATCTTCTGGCACCGAAACATTGTTTTCAGCTTCTTGCCAAGCCATTTTAAATTCAGCTGAGTTATTGAGTTCCTTCTCTAGGTATTCTGTCATCACCAGGTGAGCCATTTCTTCTGTACAGCCGTCATACTGGTCATCAACTGAATTCAGTGCCATATTGAATGGATAGATCAGTCCTTCAGCAGCAGCTCTGTGATCCTGTGGTAATCATAATGATCACATGATCAGTATTCATATCTGTAATATTCATACAATAACTGGAATTCCGGAACAAATTTTGGCACAACCCGAATGTTGGGACGTTTTTTTTTCAATTTGAATAAAATGAAAACTAAAAGACTTTCAAATCACATGAGCCAATATTTTATTCACAATAGAACATAGAGAACATAACAAATGTTTAAACAGAGAAATGTTTCACTTTTATCTAGAGGTCGACCGATATGGGTTTTTCTCTGGCCGATGACGATGCCGATGCCGCTATTTAGAAATCAGGGCAGTCGATGGCCGATATATGATGCCGAATTTTTGGGCCGATATGTTTGGCTGATTTTCTTTCTTTTTTTTCCCTTCATCTCATAAAATCTAAGTCAAGTAATAAGACGTAAGGTGATACATAAAATTGCTTAAATTAAACATTTATTAATTTCATTTATCTTTAAATTATTGCAAATAAAACTTTTTTGGCAAACAAAGGGAATTTACTATTAAAATTAAAACATGTTAGAAATGTTGTGTGATCATTCCTTAAAAAATTAAGTTTTCATAATTTTAGTATTAATGTTATGTACATTCTGCTGATCAAATATTTCTGCTGCACTGTTTTAAAAAAACCTGGACTTTTATTTTGACGGGTTGCCGTGAATATCTTTTTTTTTTGTGTATATGAGATGAGGATAGTTTTACTCAAATGAAAAGCTGAAACGCTCATGAGGTGACTCTCAGAGCACTTCTGGAGATGTTGTTCATGTGTTTATGTCCTCATTGAGATGTCACGCGCACTTCAGTGTGTGTGTGTGCTAAAGGTCATTAAAATGGTTAATGACCATTAACTCAGTGCGCGGCCATATCTCTGTCATCCATTCATACAGAGATATGGCCGTGCACTGAGTTAATGGGCATCAGATCGCATAAATCAGTGGGAAATGAATAGAAATGATGACTCTGTGTAAGGAAACATTAAGTGAACATGTATAAAAATATAAAACCCTGGCAAAGCTGTATTATCAACGAATGTGAGCAGAGCATTAGCGTAGCACAGATCAGCTGTACCACAGCATGTCACAGCACAGCAGCGCTACTTCAATTAGGAACACGCATACTAATGTTGCATAGACATTTCTTGTGAGCACGTTATTTGAGCAGACTTAGCTTTTCCGGTGAGCATGACCGGTAACTGAGCAGAATGATAGAGTGGAATATAGGTTGTTTGCAAACTCGTGATTCTGATGATGCGTGAAATGCAGCTGGAGGGCAGGAAGTTATTTTTTCTCCATAGGAATTAGTAGCAGAAACTCAAGATGCCTGTGTTTTGCGCTGTTTATGAATGCTCAAATCGACCAAACCGAGAAAACACAAGGAGCTTTCTTTGTGTATGAAAATGTGTTGTTCATAAGGGGAAAAGTCAAGAAATTGACTGAAAAACGCAGGAAAAAGTGGCTGCGTCTGCGGTCGACAGGAGCCGGAGTCCAACAGCAATGACGTCATGTGCAAACATCCTATTGAACGAAGCTTCTTTTTGAAGTTCTCTCTTCAAAACGTTAGCGGGGAAAGGGGGACATCACATGGTTATCCGTTGTGCCAGTGGAATGGCAATCTGCTTGCCGCATGAGGCAGCATCTCGTGTTGCTTGCAGATGCGCCTGTATATTAATCGGCCTAATTTGCAGCACAATCGGCAGATGACGATTAATAAAAACAATCCAAAAATCGTCCGTTTGATCGGCCGGCCTATCAATCGGTCGACCTCCACTTTTATCCACTAAATGAGCTCATTTCAAATTTGATGCCTGCTACAGGTCTCAAAAAAATTGGGACGGGGGCAAAAAAGGGCTGAAAAAGCAATACATTTTGAAAAGATTCAGCTGGGAGAACTTCTAGCAACTAATTAAGTTAATTGACATCAGGTCTGTAAGACGATTAGCTATAAAATGGATGTCTTAGAGAAGCAGAGGATATCCAATCTGTGAAAGAGTGTGTAAAAAGATTGTGGAATACTTTAAAAGCAACGTTCCTCAATGTCAAATTGCAAAGGCTTTGTAAATCTCATCATCTACAGTGCATAACATCCTCAAAAGATTCAGGGAAACTTGAGAAATCTCTGTGCGTAAGGGACAATGCCGAATAACTTTGTTGGATGCCCATGGTCTTCGGGCCCTCAGACAACACTGCATCACTCATCGGCATGATTCTGTCATTGACATTATTAAATGGGCCCAGGAATACTTCCAGAAACCACTGTCGGTAAACACAATCCACAATGGTCCAGAAGCTCTGTCGTGTCCTGTGGGCCAAGGCTCATTTAAAATGAACTGTTTCACAAGTGGAAAAGTCTTCTATGGTCAGACGAGTCCAAATTTGACATTCTTGTTGGAAATCACAGATGCCGTGTACTCCGGGCTGAAGAGGAGGGAGACCTTCCAGCAAATCATCAGCGTTCAGTTCAAAAGCCAGCATATCTGATGGTATGGGGGTGCATAAGTGCATATGGTACAGCAGCTTGCATGTTTTGGAATGGCACTATGCATGCTGAAAGACATATAAAGGTTTTAGAGCAACATATGCTCCCCTCCAGATGACGTATATTTCAGCAGGAAAATGCAAAACCACATACTGCAGCTAATGCAACAGCATGGCTTCGTAGTAGAAGAGTCCGGGTGCTGAATTGGCCTGCCAACAGTCCAGATCTTTCACCTATAGAAAACATTTAGTGCATCATTAAACGAAAAATACATCAAAAATGACCACAAACTCTTCAGCAGCTGGAATCAGGCAAAAATGGGACCAAATTCCAACACCAAAACTTCAGAAACTCATAACCTCGATGCCCAGACGTCTTCAAACTGTTTTGAAAAGAAGAGGGGATGCTACACCATGGTAAACATGTCCCCGTCCCAACTATTTTGAGACCTGTATTAGGCTTCAAATTTGAAATGAGCTCATTTTGTGAATAAAATTGTAAAATTTCTGTTTAAACATTTCTGTTATCTACATTCTATTGTAAATATAATATTGGCTCATGTGATTTGAAATTTCCCAACATTTCTGGAATTCGGGTTGTAGAATGCCAGCTTACCTGTTCTAGAGCAGCTGAAATGAGAAGAAGAGCTTCAATGATCAGCAGCATCTTGATTTAGTCAAATCCCTCAAATGCACTATAGAAGATATAATGCTGTGCAGAAGCTGAAAAACAACGGTTTCATAAACACTAAATCTATGACTCCAGTGGGAATATGTGTATAGATTTGCACAATAAAATGTGTTCACCAACTTCTTAAATAATACAGTTTTATACATCTATAGAATTATAAATCAAAAGAGACAAACAAGAACACAGGTAACATAGAGTTTTTATGCATCTGTACATTTTGAGATTTGTTTTATTTTCTGGCTTTCCATAAAGTATTTTTGTTTTTTAGACCTGTGGAAAGAAAACATCCATTTTATGCCAAATAGCATTTTAACTATTTGTGTCTGTAGATTTAAATTACATTTCTTATCCTTAAAGGCTGTTTTCTTAAAAGGATTTGTTCGTATATAATTTGCCTGATTTAATACATTTTATTAATTTTAAAAAAAGTATTTTCTGATTTATGGAGTTGTATAAAAATATAAAAAATTATGTAAATAAAATGAAACAATAATTTTGAACCTGTCTTCCTGCAATATTCAAATTCTTGTATGCAAATCAATACAGCTTTAGTTAGATAACGCCCCATTCAATTATTTATAACATTTTTGAAAATATGTAATTCAAAATATTTGCAATTCATTTGTTTTTATAAAAAGTGGTAATACATTATCCCAGAATGTCAACATTTTCTTAGTTGTCATGTCACATTATTAACTCACTCAATAAATCAATATTTGGTGAAAAATACCTTATTTATAAAAAGAAAATCTCTGAACACATGCAAGAAGTTTTCTGCACACTTTGTATATAAAATTCATGCACTTGAATGTAAGTTCATGAAACTTCACTTTAAACATTACACACTTAAAAACACCATAACAATACTGGCAGAAATGCAAATGATCATAAAACACCTTTAATGGAAACGGAAATTAAATGGAAATAACTGAGTAAATAACTTTTCCATTAGAAGTATTCACAGATATTCTACTTACATTTGCAATAACTTGTACATCCGAACTTTTCTGCTGCTCTCAGGCCCAAGGTTCAAGAAGACCCTCTGAATAAACTCAAAAGTTTATTTTAACTCCTTATACTCCTCAGTCATTCTTTCTTCAAAGAGAACAATGAATGCATTTGTAAAGTCTCCCACGTTTTCCATCACAACCTCCTCTTCCAGGACAATGACAACATTGAACATATTGGAAAGCAATGTGAAGAATTCACATTTTCATTTTACTTGATGCTCCCAAGACTCTGTACCATGGATTTTTTTTAAAGCATAAAATAACAGTATTAATACTATAAGTCCATAATGAATAGAGCCAGAATACTGAATATCCTGACTGCCCGTGTTCTCACTATTTGGCAATTTAAAAAGAAAATCCCACTTTTTCATTCTCTCTTTAATTTTATCTTTTAATTCTGCACAGATGGGGTTGTCTCAGTGGTTTCAGATCTTCATATTCAATATATAAAATCAAGCAAGTTTAGCTCATTTCCAAGTAACTTGTCAATTGTTTTTTGCACCTTTTCTTAAAATAAAAATAACATACTGTACATATCTCAGTAAGCTTAGCTGGTGCTTTATTTAAGCACAGAATCAAACTACAATATCAAATGTGACCATCTCTGTGAAAAAAAACATCCTTCATATGGTAAAGATTTAAGAACATTCTGTGAAAATGTAACCTTTGTATCTTTAATATTGACATGTCAAAGTAAGGTCATGTCAAAGATTGAAATTATAATGAAATTAATTGTTGAAATCAAACTTTGATGATTGTTTTCTCATAATAAAATTTTGAGACTTTAGCCTGGATTTCACAGAGAGGGTCACAAATTTGTAGATATATGCCAACATATCAAGATGAGCTTCATCTTGAGCTGCATATTGTTTGGTTCCCTATCAGTCGGTCACTCTCGACGTCACGTCGGAGGACCGACGAATTGGAATATCGCTTAGAGAGACAATCCACTTCGAGTGTAAACTAAACGAGCCAATGCACATTGGCATGCGATTATTGCATTCAGCTGCCGCTGATCACAGCGTGAGCATAAATAGGCAGCAGGTGCAGCGCATATTCAGCTTTTCGCTTCGGAGCCGAGCGGTTACATCATTCTGCTCCTGACTTCTGCTGAACGAGTGAATTCAACGAGTTGAGCACGCTCTTCGGAAGACTCTTGTGCTGGTGGTACGGCACTGCAGCGGTGGTGGTTCTTCCCATGTCGAGTGGACTTCACACATCAGGCTGCACTACCCCCTGTTTGTGTTGCAGATGACCATCTCCCCGGTTTGATTCAGCATGCTAAAAGAGTTTTTTCCCTAAAAGAGCATTCACGGGTGCGTCTTTTTAAAGACGATGTTGCATCTGGCAAACTTGACGTTGCGTCTTTATAAAGACGAGTTGGGTCTTGCTTCAGACAACATGTCACCCGTGCGTTTCTGGATGCGGTCGTTGCCTGGCGCTGGGTGAATGGTCACGATCGCTGCCTCACGTGCCTGGGCGGTAGCACGCTGAGGTGGTGTTCGTGGATGAGTCATCTTCTCACTGGGGATGCTCATCTCGGAGTTGCGGCCAGGCTCCGTTACCTCGACAAAGGGGCGGAGCTGTTGCCTCCGTCTCGATCTAGTTCTCGTCCTGGCTGCAGACAGGCGAGGTCTACTTCAGGCGGTAGCACGGCTGGTCTGAGGATTACAGTGGTGGCAAACCCTCAAGGGACCATCGCTCCTCTTGTGCTCCACAACCAGTTGAGCTGCCAATGGAACGTGCTGGGCCCTCTAAAAGGAGCGTACCAGCAGTATCCTTGGTACTCCTCCTGACGACCAGATGTCGATCGCTGCATCGGAGGGTGAGCCAGAGCTTCTGGAGAGGAAGATTCGGCCGCGTTGCCGCTCCGAAGTAGCAATGCCTGAGTCGGATCTGGAAGTGACAGCTATGCTTTCCCGGGCCACTGAAAGGGTAGGGAGAAAGCCACCGTGTCCCGAACCCTCGAGGTTGGACGACTGGTTTCTCGGGGTAGCTTGTGCTGGTTCTCAGCGCCCTGCCTCGGGTGCCTCTCTCCCGGACGTGCATGAGGGGCTTACAGGTCGTAGACGGGACCTTTTACTGCCAGAAACCGACCTGCTAACTCCTCCTCCTTCACCACCCTCAGTGGTGCAGCTAGGGGTTACGGGGGTCCCCCCGGTGGAGCGGTCAGTTGCGATGCAAGTGTGTCCTTATACTGTCTCCACCCGGCAGGGCAAACCGTGCCTCTTCCGGGCCTGTAGGTACTTGTCTGGTCTCATCTGGCGAGGCTTATGTGGAGATGCTGCCTCCACCTAATGCTAAGGCGTTACTGCAGGTTCTTCAGGCTAAAAGCACTGAGGGACATGTACGGGGATGGTTACGATCCAGAAGTTCTGAAAGAGCTCCGTACCGCACCTGACCTCGTGCCACGAGCGACGAAGGTTATGGCACAGTCTCTGGATCGTGTGATTGTCCACACTTGTGGTCCAGGAGCGCCACCTCTGGCTGTGTCTGGTTGACATAGGGATGCCGACAAAGTCGGTTCCTCAAGGCTCCTGTATCCCAGACTGGCCTTTTCGGCGACGCAGCCGGTAACATGGCCCAGCAGTTCCCGGCTGCACAGGAGCAGACTGAGGGGATCTAACACTTCCTGCCTCGGCGGGCAGCTGCTGCCTCCACCTGTCCGCCGGTTGCAGCGCCCAGCCTGCTCGTCGCCGAAGGCGGCCCCCTGCATCCACCCCCGCTCCCGCACCGCATCCGCATCAGTGGGCAGTTCGAGAGCGTCATCAAAGGCTACTCATGCACCCTCTGCCAAATTATGGAAGCAGGTAAATTTGCACCGCACACTCAGACCCCTCCTCGGTCCGCCACGGGCCAGGTCCCTGCATTCCACCTCGCTGCCCTACTGCGGGTACGTCGGTGGTCCCGATGGTCCCGCTTGTACGGTCCGTCTCGCTGGCTCTTAAGGACCATCTGACTCGGCTATGTGATTTCAGTTTGCCCAGCGTCCTCCCAAGTTCAGGGGCATCCACCTCACAGCAGTGAAGGCAGCCGATGCCCACGTCTTGTGAGAGGAATCACTGTCCTACTGGCGAAGGACGTGATGGTACCGGTCCCTCCAGCCGATATGAAGGCAGGGTTTTTCAGCCCATACTTCATTGTGCCCAAGAAAGCGGTGGGTTACGACCAATCTTGGGTCTGCGCATCTTGAACGGGGCCTTTCATAAGCCTCCTTTCAAGATGCTCATGCAGAACCGCGTCTTCGGATGCATCCGTCCCCAAGTTCGGTCTGCAGCATTTGACTTGAAAGACCAGTACTTCCATGTGTCGATCCTTCCGTGCCACAGGCCATTCCTGCGGTTTGCGTTCGAAGGACGAGCATATCAGTACAGGTCCTGCCCTTCGGGCTGTCCCTATCGCCCCGTGTCTTCACAAAAGTAGCGGAGGCAGCCCTTGTTCCCTTGAGAGAACAGGGCATGCGCATTCTCAACTACCTCGACTACTGGCTCAGTCTCAGGATCAGTTATGCGAACACAGGGATTGGTGCTCTCGCACCTCAGCCAGTTGGGCCTTCGGGTCAACTGGGAAAAGAGCAAACTCTTGCCGATGCAGAGGATCTCTTCTCTCGGTATGGAGTTTGATTCGGTCAATCAGACAGCGCGCCTCACGCAGGAACGCGCTCAGTCGGTGTTGAACTGTTTGAATACGTTCAAGAACAGGACGGCGGCACCACTGAAACAGTTTCAGAGGCTCCTGGGGCATATGGCGGCTGCAGCGGCGGTCACACCGCTGGGGCTGCTCCATATGAGACCGCTTCAACACTGGCTCCATGGCCGAGTCCCGAGGTGGGCGTGGCAGAGCGGCACGCTGCGGGTCCAAGTCACTCCAGCCTGCCGCCAAACCTTCACCCCGTGGCCAGACCTTTCATTCCTTCGGGCAGGAGTGCCCCTGGAACAGGTCTCCAGGCACGCTGTGGTTTACACGGATGTCTCCGCCAAGGGCTGGGGGGCCACGTTCAACGGGCTTGCAGTGTCGGGGGTTTGGACGGGTCCCCAACTGCACTGGCATATCAACTGCCTAGAGTTGCTGGCAGTACACCTGGCCTTGAACCGTCTCAAGAGACGCTTACGAGGCGAGCACGTACTGGTCCGTATGGACAGCACTGCGACCGTTGCGTACATCAACTGACAAGGTGGTCTACGCTCCCGTCGCATGTCGCAACTGTGCAAGGTCAGGGAGGAAGAGGAGCAGATCCTCCTCGTGGCGCCATACTGGCCCACCCGGACTTGGTTCCCAGAGCTGATGCTCCTCGTGACAGCCCCTCCCTGGCAGATTCCTCTGAGGAAGGAGCTACTGACTCAGAGACGGGGCACCTTATGGCACCCGCGTCCAGACCTCTGGAAACTTCATGTCTGATCCCTGGAACGGGACGCGGAGGTTCTAGGTGACCTACCCCAAGAGGTAGTTGACACCATCACTTCGGCGAGAGCACCGTCTACGAGACACGCTTACGCCTTGAAGTGGAACCTGTTCGTCGAATGGTGCTCTTCTCACAGAGAAGACCCCCGGAGATGCCCGATCAGAGTCGTGCTGTCCTTCTTGCAGCAAGGGTTGGAGCGAAGGCTGTCTCCCTCCACCCTCAAGGTCTACGTGGCCGCGATTGCTGCCAACCACGACCCTGTGGAAGGGAAGTCGGTGGGGAAGCATGACTGGGTCGTCAGGTTCCTTAGGGGGGCAAGAAGGCTGAATCCTCCACGCCCCCCCCCCTATACCCTCTTGGGACCTGTCCTTAGTGCTTAGAGCACTGCAACAGGGCCTGTTTGAGCCCTTGCAGACAGTCGAGCCCAAGTTTCTCTCAAAGAAAACTCTGCTCCTGCTTGCACTAGCCTCCATTAAGAGGGTTGGGGACGTGCAGGCATTTTCGGTCGACGATTCATGCCTAAAGTTGGACCGGCGAATTCCCAGATAATCCTGAGGCCCCGGCCCGGCTATGTGCCCAAGGTTTCCACTTCTCCCTTCGGGGACCAGGTGGTGAGCCTGCGAGTGCTGCCCCCGGAGGAGGCAGACCCAGCCCAAGCTTTGCTTGTCCCGTCCGAGCATTGACATGCTACGTTGACAGGACGCGAAGCTTCAGGACCTCAGACCAGCTCTTGTCTGTTACGGAGGCTGGCAGAAAGGGAATGCCGCCTCTAGGCAGAGGATGGGCCACTGGATAGTGGAGGCCATCACCCTGGCTTATCAGGCACAGGGTGTGCCTTGCCCGTTCAGGTTGAGAGCTCACTCTACGAGAAGTGTAGCATCCTCCTGGGCGCTGGCTCGTGGCGCCTCGCTGACAGATATTTGTAGGGCTGCGGGCTGGGCTACCCCTAATACATTCGCTAGATTCTATAGCCTTCGTGTGGAACCGGTTTCCTCCTGTGTTCTCACCTCAAACGGGTAGAAGCACTGAGGGGCCCCGGTTTCGGGTCGGCTTGCTAAAAACTGCTCCAGAGAGTCCAACTGTAGACCCTGTCGAGCTCCTCCATCCCCTCGGCAGCTGGACGTGGCGGAGCGTCCGGTGCCAGGCCCTCACTCGATGAATCCCTGAGAACCGGTAGAGGGCTGGGTTCCATGTGTAGAGACCGTTCGGATCTTTCTCTTTGGCTCTCATCGGAGGTGGTCGCTTTCTCTCCCCGTCCTCACCCTTATCTTCCCTGCTTTGCTCCCTTGTCTCGTGAGAGACTCTCTCTGCACTGCTCTCCAAACTAAAATATTATGGATTAACTGATCTCTTAATGCAATTGACACTATCGAAACTTGGGTTTCGGGGAACCTGACTGCCCTGACGGAACGTTCGCAGCCGGCTATACGATGGCGCGTGGGAGAGGTGGCGAATCGGGTGTCTTGCGGCTCTTTCCGTGGAGGACATTGATATCTACCTTTTCGGAACCATGATAACAGGTATTTTGCTGACTGGATTAGGCTTAACCCTGGGTTATCGAAGAATTCAGAAAACGGGAACAGCTGTCCAAAGCCCCACAAGGCTGCCCGTATGATTGAAGCTGTGGGAAGAGCGGTCAGCATTGAGACTGAGACTATAATCGCAATATGGATTCTACCAAGGAGAAGTTCACGGCTTTACAAAGGGAAATTGATTAAAATGAGACCAAAATGGACAAAAACGGACAGAGAGTAGCCTGCAAAAATTGGAATGTTTACTCGCCCCAAAGACAAAACAATCTTATCTTTTTCTGGCTCCCCTACAGTGGCCTTGGCAAGACTGTTGCTGGAATCTACCCCGGGTGTGCAATGCAGTTAGACGCTCTTGCGTTCCTCCCCCACCCTACAGACATTACAGACATTACAGACATTGCCCCCCCCGACCATTCGCCTCTGTTCGCTTCGATCCGCTGGCCTGGTCAAGCGGGTCTGACCAGCGCCGGATCAGTGGCTGCGGGATCAGATGGCTGCTTGCTGGGCCGGATTCACTTCCCCTGTGGCTTTGTCGTGTATGTGCTTTTGTGTTGCTGAGGTGTTTTTCCTGTTCTCACACTGTACTCCCCAAGGAGCATAGTCTGGGAGTTATTTTTTTCTCCTCACTTTCCTCATGTAAATGCTGTATTTTTCTTCAATTCTACTTGCATTTCACTACTGATTATACTTGTATGATTGTGTATGTGACGAATAATAAAGAACCTTGAACCTTGAACCTTGAACCATATGTGTATTTCCACGGTTTAGCCTTAGAGCCCGTGTTTCCCGGCAGACTTCCTGCTACTCCAAGAGGTTACAATCACCTCCAATCTTCTATATGCATCTGACTATTGTCCATATGTGTAACTGCTTCTGAACCTCCCTCGGGAAGGTAAGGGCTTCCGCAGCGTTCCTGTTCTGAGCTGAACGGGTACGTTTTCCCAGTGTTATCCAGTCCTACTGAGTGGGTAGTGCCATAGCAACAGTAACGGATCTTCCTATGGGAGCCCTAACCTGCGCCAAAAAATAACGGCACAGGAGGCCTCCACGGGACACTGGAAGGGGCAGTGTCCGTGGCCTTTTGGTAGGGATCCCAATTCGTCGGTCCTCCGACGTGACGTCGAGAGTGACCGACTGATAGGGAACGTCTCGGTTACGTATGTAACCCACGTTCCCTGAAGGAGGGAATGGAGACGTCACGTCCCGTCGCCACGGCTCCTGTACCACCGCTGAGCGGCTGGGCCCCAGCTCGGCTCCTCAGCGAAAACCTGAATATGCGCTGCACCTGCTGCCTATTTATGCTCACGCTGTGATCAGCGGCAGCTGGATGCAATAATCGCATGCCAATGTGCATTGGCTCGTTTAGTTTACACTCGAAGTGGATTGGTCTCTCTAAGCGATATCCCAATTCGTCGGTCCTCCGACGTGACGTCTCCGTTCCCTCCTTCAGGGAACGAGGGTTACATACGTAACCGAGACGTTTTACAGACAGTAAAACATAAAATAGTTAGAATAACAGCGATTGATGCAAGCCAAAATAAGATCAGTTTTGGGCATCTAAATCTATTTTCATTTACTCTGCAACTGTTACAGCTTGAAACGATCCTTATGTTTTTATTTTGAGCACAAAAAAATGAATAACTCAATATGAGTGGCTGTCATATCTGACCAGCAGGTGGCAACATCGTCCAATGAGAAAGTTTTGCGTAAATTCCAGAGCCATGGATGAATGACAGCAAGTGAAAACAAGACAGGTTCAAAAGTGCAGTGTCTACAAGCTTTATGCTGTAGTATATTTATTTTAAGAGTCTAATAGGCTACTGGCGCTCCTAGTTTGCATCAGAGTATAAGAACAGACCCCCCCCCCCCACCCCATCAAAATTAGAATGAAACTTCTTTGATTTATAAAAAACCCTTAAATAATAATAATAAAAAATGGTACACCAAAGTTTTCTGGTTTATTGGACTCTAATCATTCCAGAACCTGTGAAAAATGTACTTGATGATATTTTAGTTAAGGGAAGATAATATGGAAATAATAACCATAAATCTAATGGAGTAAAAAAAAAATGAATTCACCTTTTTCAGATTACTAATCTAAATTCATTGATTTTTGAACATTCTTAACTTCATTATGTTTCCTCCACTTGAACTTATAAATGGAAGTTACCGTAATACATCTGTGTTTGGACCACATCAGTTGTCTTGACATTATTGACTCTGGACAGAGGATTTGTAATTGCCAGTGTATCATTTATGGGATTTAATGGGGAGAGTAAATATTCAAATTATATGTTCAAATTAAGTAGGTATTTTCTTTACTTGCTAAGTTAGCATTCCGAATTTAAGACTAATCTATTGCTGTATTTAAATAAGAATAATAAAAATAGTAATAAGCTGCAAGCAGCAATTAAGGAGCCAATGACTACAGAAGCAAGCAAATCTGTGAGCATCAGACCAACAGCAAAAATACGTCAAAAGATATTTGGAGACAATTTTAAGCAAAATCGTTGACAAAATCTTAAATACAACCACTAATATGATTTAATAGGTTGTCACTTTTGACCAATAGGTGGGGCTGCTACCAAATTGATGTGGTGTGGTCAGTGTGAGGTGAGAATGACACACATGAAGTTTGGTGTCATTATGTCAAAGTTTTGCTGAGAGTTTTTACAGCCTCAGATGCATTTGGCATCATGACATTTGTTTATGCGATAAAACCGATTTTTTTTCAAAATACTAAAAAATAAATACAAAATACAAACGTGGTGGTTGAGGAGAGACTCCCCCCACATGATTGTGAAGCGCTTTGGGTGTACAACAATACACAATAAAGCACTATATAAATGCATCATTCGTTCATTCATTCAAAGCAAACAGGGACTGATTTCTTAATTAATAGAACACAGTTAAACAGAATAACATGCAGAAGAACAGGAACAGAAAGAAACACAACCAAAAGTCCTGAACTGTGACACTCACAAAGTGTGCTATATTATGATTGATTTTTTATTTTATTGATTCATTTTCAAACAGGTTTTTATAAAAACATGAAACATAAATAAACTATACAGAGACTAGAAAAAGATAAATACACAAAGGGTCAGTGTACTTTCTGGTCATTTGATATTATACTTAAAAAGAAATAAAGAGGATAGATAAACCGTTTGATTTTAACTTGTTTAGTCTTGTATAAGAAACTGAAAAACAAAAACAGGTGTATTTTTTTGTATTTTTGTTCATGGGTAAAAAACTTAGATTATGCTTTATTATCTGTTTAGAATGTGTGGGCAGTCCTGACACGCCCCTTTCATCTCGTCTTCGGTACTGCACGGTATGGAGGACAACCACAAGCTCAGTTCATTCTCAATAGGGTGTTTTCTCGACACAATCTGGAAGTTGGACATTTTGGTGACAATGAACATAAACAATGCCATTTAACTGATTTTTACTGCTGAAAATAGTCAATTAGTATTGTGTTTTGAGCTGTACTAATCAGTGTTGTTTGCATCTGGGTATTTCCAATATGGCCGCACATCCGAGTAACTGACAAAACCATGACGAAGGTGCAAATGCAGATAAGGCAGGCGAGCCGAGCTTCTTCACGAGAATCCTGCTTTGTCGTGTATGCTGCTAGCAGCGCTTACAAGATTTACAAATCTGCTGTATGTAATTGACAAAACAAAAATAACTTCATTCATAACCAGTAAAACGACATTTGACTTTTACTGTATGTGATCTAAAATGACATGGAATAAACTATTTATGATAGGCTACTCATGGTTGCTGATTTTAGCCTACTCCTTTTTATAGGCCTATTTATGAAAAAGCTCACAGGTAATATGTTTTAAATGGCAATTACAAACAACTGCAGAATTTTTTTTTTACATAGTAACAGTTTTTGCTTAATGGGAGAAACCCAAACCACACATACAAATAACTACTAATAAATCATGATATTATGTAATAAAAAATGTACTTCAGTTTTTACCGTAATAATTAGTCTTTTCATTAAGACCCTACAGCAGTGGAAAAACTGCCAAAACTGACCCACCATCAATAATATCTGGCCCGTGACCCCAGCCAGGTTATTTTGATAGCAGCTGGTTCTGAAATAAATCTGTCATGACAGAAACAGTTACTCACAACCAGAGTATGTGAGCGGAGTGGAGTGGTGTGATTTTGACTGGAGCGAGGAGAGGATTCTTTAAAAGTCGGATCATCGTGGTTTTCTCTCCCTCCGAGAGCGCTCCACCACCACTCCATCTCGAGTACAATTCATGCCAACAGCCCGTGTAAGACTGGTGCCAGTGTGTCTGGGCCCCCCCCCTCTAGAGGACAAAAGGCCCCCCTGGGAATCCACAAAACTGTCCCTTGCATATGTCATCCAGGACGCAGCACACTGGGGGGTTCACACCCTGTACTGACGGTCTACACGATGGACCTGGTACAGACACCATTCCCCCCTCCCCTCACCACCGAGAATTCCCTGAAAACCCATGCAATATAATGTGTACAAAAAAGTAACCATACATGTTTGATATCTTTTGAAATGTCTCAGTGCGCCTGGTAAAATGGTCTCATTCTCCCAATCATAAGGAAAAGCTAAAAGAAGTTCTAAAGTATGAGAAGCGTAATGTACCACTCAAAAGTGTGCCCTCCCCCTGATCTCCTATTCAAAACACCTCCTGTATGTAAATAAGTATTCCCTGCCACAGGATCTCAAGAAGCCATTTGGTTGCAAATTCTAAAGTCTAATTATAATACCCCCATTTGGTAGGTTATTGGATATCTGGGTATATAAGGAAAGGGGACACAAGGTTCTTGGCGTCTGTAGGAGGATTGCCCGCACAACCACTGTGTGTAGTTTTCAGTTCCAGCTATGGTTAGGAGTCAGTAAGCTGATTGCCCGCACATGTCACTTGTGTGTAGTTTTTCATTGCCAGGTATGGTTAACTGATGATTCTATTCTTGTAACGTTGGAGTTTTGAATTATTGTTTTGATTACCTGGTCAATAAATTGTAACGTTTGATTCTATTCTAACCGCCTCTAAAGATTGCTTTCTCCTTATTAGATTAGCGGATCCGTATATTTCCGCAAGCCTGCGTCAGTTTTAGCGACGGCTAATATCCGACATCTTTTAAGTGTACTTGGGTGCAGGGGCGGGCTAATTCCGTTCAGGGACGGTGAACGCCGTCTGATCAGACTGAATTCGGGTACGCCCACACCTCTGACTTTTGATTAATGTTACTTTAAACAAAGATTTGACCAACCCAAAACTATTACGAGTGTAGTATATTGATCTGCTAACATATCTGATAGTGGCCAAAACCCTTTACTGAAGTAAACAATTGAACTCGAGTTCTGAGGGGGCTCCAAGGCGGTTATTCGATGTCTCTGATTGTGTACGTGTGAATTTACGGCAAATCTTAGATACATAACCATAACTTACCTCTGACTGATGACCGGGCCTGACGAGATTGTGTCCGGTAAAGTATTAAAAGGAGCTGATAAGAATAATCAATCATTCGTTCCTGTTTTAATGATGCACAGATATCATTAAAACCTTTTCATTTATGGAGTCAGATGAAATAACGAGACAAAATATATAATAAGAGAAAGTGTTCCATTTTAATGTTCTTGTTGTGTCGTGAAAAGGAAAGACTGTAACGCGCAAAGCCCTTCACCCGCTGAACGACTGCCGTCATTGGGTCGAATCGAGCCGGGCCTTTACACCCGTAATATATATCATTAATATTTTCAGCTGAAAGCATGATTTAAACAAGTGCTTCAACACTTGTTCACGCGCAGTCGCTCACTCAATAATGCATTCAAACAAATGTTATCTTACAGTGCTACTTCATCTGTATCCGATTTCGAATGAGCAGAAATCTGTAATAAATGCATCGATCCGTAGGTAAAATAACTGACGAAAGCGTAGTTCTTTTCATCATAAACTAAATTTACACTGCAAAAAGTAGCTATTATAAAGCTGCCAACCATGTTGTTAGCTTGTCATGTGGACGTGGTAGGAAAGACAAGTTTGCACACTAGTGTTCCTGTAAGTCACTTTGAAACTCTCCTGTTATTTAATTTTTTTAATATACGTGATGAACGGAATTGTGATATTTCAAACATACTGAAATACTTTAGACGCGGCGCGGAGCGATGTTTCTGGTATCAGTGAACCCAGAGCGGAGTGATTATTAAATGTGCGGAGGGGAAATTGTTGACGCTCCACTCCGCTCACATACTCTGCCGGACACTGCCACACAAATGTGGCTTTTTGTTAATGGCTGTCCTCCTACTACATGATTTAACAGAGTAACCGCTTAGCCTACTACCATTTACAAAAGACATAGTCTGTCACAGGCAATTCTAGTTGTATTTTTCATCAATTAATTTCTTAAATTATCTTTTGACTATGTTCTGGCCCACCATCTAGTGGCACAATTTTATTTTTGCCTGATGCCAAACTTACTTGCCGACCCCTGCCCTACAGAACCATACCAACTTGTGGAAAAGGGGCATACAATGACCCCTTTAAATAGGCCTATAATAAACTGAGTAGGGATAAAAAGCAACCACAAATATCCCATTTTATTCCATGTCAATTTAGATCACATAAAATATCAAATTTTACTGAGAATGAATAAAGTCATTTCTGTTTAGTCAATAACATGCAGCAGCCATTCAAATAAAGATTTTTTTAAAATCTTGTAAGTAACTATAACAAAGCAGGATTCTTGTGCCTCCTGATGTGTCTCTTCTATTGAAAATGAACTGATGTCGCAGTTGTCACCTATACAGTGCAGTGTCGAAGATGAGGGATGAAACAACTACCCACACATTTGAAACAAATATTAAAAACAATCAAATTTTTCTGGTTTCTTACACAAAAAACAAACAAAAGGTTTCTCATTTTTTTAAGTAGAATATCAAACGACCAGAAAGAATATCTAGTTAAATAAAAATCACATGCCATTCAGAAAACCAAACTCATAAAACCACATTCCCTTCAGTAGTCATCACAAAACAAATAAATAAAATAATCTGTAATCATAAACATTAGTAAATAATTGTTATGTTCATCTGAGACATCCAATCTCTCATGATAACATGATGTGTTATCTGTATTGTTTCAGAGTAAATCCTCCCTTTAAATGAACCTCACGCTGACTCGTATATTCTCATATATAACTCTTAATTGCAGTAAAAATGTTTTTAGGCAGTAATTTAGGTTACTATGCATGAAATGTTAATTGAACATTAAAAAATAACACCAAACCTGAACAGACTCAACATTTAGCTACTCAGTACCAACAGGTTGGCACACATTATAAAAGTACTATATTACCATCTGATGCCATTATTTTACCATTATAATGCAACTTGTTATAACACAAATGACATGATTGCATTTAAGAGTGACTCGTTGACTTATTCTATTTCACACAATCTTGCATTGATCTTCCTACTGCATTGGAAGTGAATCAGTCAGATAATATTTCACTGGATAATATTCCAGGATGTGTACGTGACCAACCCAACCCTCACTTATCAATTCCACAAGATCATAATCAAGGAGTTACAATGTTTGATTTTCTGTAAATACACCTTCTTTATTACAGCATCAAGAAGTTCCTGTTATTTTACCTTTTTTAACATATTAATTCAGGTTTGAATAACAATTAACCATTTACTCAAAATCCGTATTTATATTCAATGCTTGAATAGATTATTTTAATACGTCTTGCATGGTTGCTACTTAACTTAAACATTAAACTGAAATGTCTTAGCAAACACTTTTAGGAATGTTATATTAGGCTATGTTTTCATGGCCAAAGTTGTGTATATGCACGAGTTTGGGTTCAGTAAGATTTATTTGTATAGCTTTATCACATTTTATTTAGTAAGGATTCATTAAACTGATCAAAAGTGACAGTAAAGGCATTTATAATGTTATTTGATATAAATGCTGTTATTTTGAACTTTCTTTTCATCAAAGTATCCTGTAGAAAAATGTGCATGTTAAGCATGTTAAGGACTGTTTCACATGTGCATGTGTGTTATAGGCCAATGAACAAACATGAAAAATATTGTTTAAACCTTTATCATCTGTAAACATTATTTGGATTTTACCAAAGTTTCTTTATTTGTTGAGTTTATATATATATATATATATAATTAGAGGTGGGCATAGATTAATTTTTTTAATCTAGATTAATCTAGATTAATTTTGGAATTAATCTAGATTAATCTAGATTAAAATGGCTCATTTGAATTCTGCCGAAGGCATTCAGAGTATGTGTGCTACCCAAATAATGACTAAAAGTAAGTCTTTGAGAACGGGTTTCTCAAGCCAGGTGGCGCATTAGACCAGGGGCTCATCTCCTGTTTCTAAAATGAATCACAAACTTTAATCTCTTCCCGTCCCAATCCCACGGAAAAACTGGAGGAAAATCCCGTTCCACTCTCGGAAGAATGACTCCCATTCCCTCCCACTCCCGTGTTGTTGTTTTTTTGTTTTTGCCGAAATCTGTCAATTACAGTAAAAATATAGTACAGATCACAGCATGCCCACCTTATTAGTTGAATAAAAACCCAAAGTGTCGTTTTTTGTTATTATATTGAACTGAAAGCCATCTTATGCACAGTGTTGCACAGATTAAATTTCATGTAAATCATCCATGCTAACACACACGTCTTTTTTTATTTTTTAGACATTTCACTCTCTATAGATATATTTTTCAAAGACGGAGTTTCTCGCTCAAGTTCACATGAGACCTAAAGCGCATCCTGTTTGCTTAAAAGCGCAACGTTTCGTTGTTATTCTGAGTGCACACAAATAAACGTAGTCTTTACAGATTCGAAAGATGTATTAGGCTACTTTTATCTGTATGACCAAGAATGACGGAGATTTTAAGAGCAAGTGAGCGCACCGGAGCCTGTCCTGCAGCAAACGCCTTCCACACAAACACTTCAATAGCGCACATTTCTCTAGGTTAACATCATATTGAGCGGCCATGTAAAGTTGCTACTACATACATCTTTCAGATGAAAAGCCATATTTGAGGTTGATGAATGATAGGTCAGCGTTTGGATGTCCTGCCCGATTGTATTACCACATAGACCAGCCGTTATATATGTATTAGTGCTGTCAAACAATCTTTTGTTTTGTTTACATAATATATGTGTGTGTGTGATGTGTATATTTATTATACATATATGAATACAACCACATGCATATATATATATATTTAAGAAAAATATGTTAGGTTTATATATTAAATATATGTATATATAATATAAAATATATGAATATATATGCATTTAAAGATTTTCAAAATATATACTGTATGTGTGTATTTATATAAACACAATAAATATACACAGCACACACACATATATTATGTAAACAAAACTTTTCATTTGGATGCGATTAATCGTTTGACAGAATATATATATATATATATATATATATATATATTATATGTGTGTGCATGCGTGTGTGTGCAAATATGCTGATATGCTGTATTGATTGCAGGTTTGACCGAATAAGTGGGGCCAGTTCTGAAAAGGAAGTTGAAAGTAAGTTTATCATTATCCTAACATTTGGTTCTGATGGAATGAGTAATAGTTTGATCTAATTACAAGCTTTAGTAATGGTTTCTATCTCAGAAAGCACGCAACTTCATATCTGCTTCATATCTGTGATGACAAAGGTTGGTCTAAGGTTATGAAAACGGAGGAGAAACTATGATCCACGTCTATTGACAGTCACTCGTGCATTGCTGCACACTTCCTCTTCCAGTAAACTGAAAGGCTTTTTATGGATATGATTCACACAAGTGAAAAAATACAAAGAATATGTCACGTTAATATATAATATAACAGCAATATAACTAGTACATTTTTCCAGTCAGCTCAATTTACCTGAATCCGCCATAACACACCTTAATTGTTGTGAAAAAATCCTATCTTAAATCTTACATCTCAATCTCTTTAATAACATATTTGAGCTGATAAGTGCCAAGCATTTCGTAGACTGAAGAGTAATTATACAGCTGTGAAATTAATAAAAAACTATATTCTTTAACTATTTTTCTCAACTATTTTCATGGAAAATCTGCAAAGTGTTGAAACTGAGGCAGCTATTAATATCATTATATTACTGTGTTTATCCTGATATTCATTTTCCCATTGCAAAAAAATTACTGAAATAATTTAATTAGTGCTGTCAAACAATTAATCGTGATTAATCGCATCCAAATAAAGGTTTTTGTGTAGCCTACATAATTTATGTGGGTGTTCTGTGTATATTTATTATGTGTATATATAAAGACACATACAGTATCTATATTTAAAATATTTTCATGTTTTCACAAAACAGACCGGGAGAAGCACTGAGGGCTGTTTCATAAAAGACGCTTAGAAAAACGGCATTAAAGTCCAAAACCTGACTTGCAATAACCTAACAAATCAATCGGGACTAAACCAGTTTCATAAACAACAATTTGAGTTCAGGCAATCTCACTAATTCTATCCAGGTTCAGTGAGTCAGGATAATTTGATATGCACGCTTATTCTTAATGTTAATGTCGGGATCAAATCTGATTCGCACCATGGAAAACAGCGAATATGTGTGAATATTTTAATGCATTTGAGACATTGTGTTTTCCTCAGTGCATAACTGACATGTCACGTGTATTTTTGATCTGTAAATGTTAGAAAGTCGTGCAAATATATCCATTTTGCTGTCAGGAGTGGGCTTACACAAGTGTTCGAGCGCATGCGCGCTACACAGACAGAGCAGAATAGACTAATAGCGCAAGAATTCTGAATAAAATATACATTCCGCTATAATATTTGTTGTTGGACATTAAATGTGACACGTAGAATTTTAATCCTACATATAAGTGTATTTTTATGATAGCAGTAACTGTAAAATCAAATGTAAGCTGGCTAATACAGCCGTACTAGCTCAAATGAGTGTGTTCCTCTTATCAGTTAAAATGTAGTCTGATTTCTTTTTTTCTTTTTTAATTCAGTGATTTTAACTTTTGATTTCGTGTTTTTAATCATTTATTCTTTAAAGAGCAAATTTAGATTTTAATGTTGTAATGTTCTAATAACCATAAAAGGTACAGCTGTCATAAAACCAGAGAGAAAGGCTACATGGCTAGAAATTGCTGATCAACTCAATGCACAAGTAGCAACTATGTTAAAATGTTTTCATATCCTTAAAGAGGTCAGCCTACATTTTTGGCACAATACATTAAATACAGTTGTTGTAGCCTATTTTCATTTATTTGATTATTTAAGGTGTATTTTCTGTATAGTTTTATTTTTGGACTAATAATAAAGTCAACTAAATGTATGTGAGAGAGTCAGCGGTAATATCGATGCGTTCCTATTGGTCAGAGTTAGAGGAGCTCAGCTTAGTCTGATTGTTAGCCTGCTCTGGAGCAGGCCAGCTGCAAAGAATAAATCTCCATAGTAACACAATTTAGCTTAATTTAGCCTGTTTTCATGCAACAGATTCAGGGCTAAATTCAACCAGGATAACTGGGAAATTACAGCTTAATCCCTTATCTTGCTTTTGTGCAATGCCTCTCAGGTAAGTTAACTGGGATATGTTTATTTATACAGCAAGCTGAAGCAAACTGAGGCAGGTACGTTCAGACTAGACATTCATCATAACATAACTTAAAGGAAGATTGGTTAAACAGTCTTTGCTTTAGCAGGATAGTCAAACAGAAAGATCCAATGGGGAATTACAAACAGCAACTCATGTAAGTGTTTAGATTTCATTAAGAGTTCAAATGACTTCTCATGATAATAGGTTTATTTTTCCCTCGCAGGTATAAGGATATAAGTACAGATGAACTGTAGATTGTAGGGCAATCCAGGTAAGTACTTTAGATGAGTAGACAGGTTGATGTTCACCAAAACTCCAGAAGATATCAAACGTCACCATCCATACACAATGTATCATTCAATTGGCATGTAGTTAAAATGGAAAGTGAACAAACGCAAGGTTGGAAGACTAGAGAAACTGCAACGAGACCAGACAATTGTGATGTGACTGGTGACAGTGTGATGGAAATTTTCCTTGTCATGCATTAATCTTTAGTGAAACCTATATTCAAAAGTGTGCATTATATGTTTTCTTTTACTCATAGTTAGAAAAGCATTCTTTGTGTGATTTACTAAGAAAGAGGTAAGGAAAAGCAGATGGTTAAAGGATCATCATGAGGGCAGTTACGACTTATGGCCTGAGGGTCAGGGGGGCATATGCCTGCCTTACCCCGTATGACCATTAAGAGGTGAATGAACTGACATCTCTCCCTGTAGGGAGGGAGAGAAAGAAAGCCTTGAAGCAGAGGGGACTATAAAGCCGACTGGCAGCTGCTTTCTCTTATCTCTCTCTGTCTTCCCTCACTGACTTAGCTCATGTGTATTAATTGTGACGAGGAGATCTTCTCTTGCAAGGGAATAAATTACTTTTATTATTATAATTTGGACTCAAGAGTTGTCTCTTACTCAGTGATGATGTTTGTATGAAAGAAATTGCCACAACAGTTTGGTGTCAGAAGTGGGATTCCTTGGACGTGACTTCTGGACCTGACAGCGGACGGAGGCAGGCCACCTTGGAGCTGAAAAGTTCCAACCCTACCTCGCAAAAAAGATTCAGAGACGAGGGACCGTTTCCGCTGTTGGGACCGGAGGGATCGACCACTGGAATCAAAAAGAACCCAGGTGGCACAAAACGACATCTCTGGTAAGAGTCAATTAAATTCAATTTAATTAGGGTGAAATTCAGTTTTTAAAGAGTGAAATTGAACCATATTGGCTGGAAATTGTTTCTGTGGTACAGTAATCTGGGCACCAACGTCCAGATAGGTAACCTGAGATTAATTTGAGATCTGTAAGGATCAAGAGGGTTTCAAACAGGTACCGAGGTTAATTGGGGTTAGGAAAAATCGAAAGATTTTGATAAATCACAATTAAGAGGGCACTACTAGTGCAACCCGATCCGATTGCGGGATAAGAGAAAATCGGATCTGCTGGAGACGTCTAGCAGATTAAAGAGTAAATCCACAGGAGCAGAAAACAGCCAGTATGGGGATATCTCAGAGCAAGTTTGTGAAATATGATACACCGGTGTACTACCAAATGAAAAAACATTATGGTCAGAAATGTATGCAAGATATTGAAAAATTAATCAAGCATCATGATTTTCCCAAAGAGGGAACATTGAGCCTCACAAAACTGAAAGTGGTGAGGGACTCGGTTAAACAAAGTAGCGAAAAACAACCAGGTTGCTGTTGCAAATGTGTTAAACATGTATGTAAAAAATGTGAACAAACAGTAGATTGTTGGCTTAAGGAAGCAGATAAAAGAGAAAGAAAACAAATGCAGAAAGAGCTAGCAGGAAGGAAAAATGAAAAGTGTGAAAGTCTATCTGTATGCGTGTCTGCACCACCAGAACCGACTAACCCACAGTATGCTTCTGATTCCCCACATGAAAATGCGGTGAGGCCGGCACCGCCAGAATACAGAAAACACATCTACCCAATAGCCCAGCTGAGTGCGTTGAAATTCGACCCCGACCTCGACTGTTCTCCTCCCAGACAACCGCAGCAGGACGCACAAGCACGCGCAGCGCGAGGCGCTGAACGAGAGGGGCGAGAAACAGCGCGAGCAGCGCAGACAGAGGCAGCAGGACGAGCAACGCAAGCAGCGCAGGCGGTACGAGCAGCACAGGCAGCGCTGACGGCGCAAGAAGAGCGAGAAGCGCGAGAAGACCGCGCAGCGCGAGTGGACGCGCTGGCAGCGATTGTAGAGCAAGAAGTGCGAGAAACAGCGCGAGCAGAACAACAAGCGGAGCAGACGGCACAAATGGCGCTGGCAATACAGCAACTGGTGAGCGCAGTAGCTCAAAAGGCGTCCAGTCAAGCGGACCAGGACGAGGAAGAAAGTAAAGATACCCCGGATGAGAAACTGGGGGCCATACCGAAGAAGATCGTAACAAGATCGCAAGCCAGAGAAAAAGTCAACTTCACGGCGCCAATGGTAGAGGTGGCGGGACCTGACGGATCGGTGATGGTCTACAGACCATGGACTGTGACAGACATGAAAGAAGCAATGGCTCATCTGCCGAGCCCGGACGACGCAGGTGACAGATTTTCAGACGAACTAACCACTTTCTGTGAGGAGTTCAGCCCCACCACACAAGAACTGAGGCGGCTGTTAGCCGTGAAACTGGGGGCCACAAACTGGCACAAAGTGAGTAGCCAGATGCCGACAACCGAGCGACGACGAGAGCATGGAACCTGGCTGCACGACGCCAACGAACCGTATCGATCAGCGGTGGCGGATCTCACGAAGGCAATGAAAGCCGCTTTTCCAGCGCGAGTGGATACAGCGAAAATCAACGGCTGTTGCCAGGTGAGAGAGGAGTCTGTTCGAGACTATCATGCGAGACTTTTTGAAATATTTCGGAAACACAGTGGTATGGCTGAACCAGCGGACAGAGGAACGCAGCCGGGCACATGGGAGTGTCATCTGCAAAGCTGTTTCCTGAACGGACTGAGACCAGAGATCGCACAAGCGGTGAAAGCAAGCTACATCGAATGGCAGAGCGGGCGCTTGACAACCACATTAGCGCACGCTGTGCACGCCGAGGAACAACTGCTAACGAAGAAGGACAAAGCCGCGAAGGTGAAGGGGGAGAGAGAGATGCAGCTGGCTGTTGTACAGATTAAAGCGAGCACGAGCGCAGCACCAGCGAAGCCAAACTGGACTAACAGGAAGAAAAGAGGGTATCAAGGGAAGTGGAAATGTGGACTGTGCGCGACCAATGAACACGAATTTTCTAGCTGCACGAAGTGTAGGCTGTGCAAGAACGATGGACACTGGGCACAGGACTGTCCAGAGGCGCGTAAGGCGGATTGAAACGAGAGGAACGGAGAACAGGAGAGGAGAGGGCGGGTGACAGGCACTCAGCAAGCTACGAAAAAGGGAAGTAAAAATTTATTAGCACACACATACAACACGCTCACATACACTGATTCAAATACCGCTCTATGCAATGAAGACATGCTTGCAAATCCTTTATGTGTGAGTGTTGGAGTTTTGAATAAGGCTATATGCAATGAAGACATGCTTGCAAATCCTTTATGTGTGAGTGCTGGAGTTTTGAATAATACTATTAGCAATGAATGTCTGAGAATGTACAAAGGTTTAGGGTTTTTGAGGCTACCGAGATATCCCATGTTAGTTGACGGGACAATGATAGATTTTATGGTTGATAGTGGTGCGGCTCGATCAACGATAAGACCATATGACTTGCCATGTGAACCAAAATTGACGGATTTAGTGTTTGAAAGCACGTCCGCGTCAGGGCATACCATTTCAGAAAATTATACTGTGCCGTTGAAATGCGAGACGGAGGGGGGCAGGGCACTGAAACATGCGTTTTTGTGCTCTGACACCTGTCCGGTTCCGTTAATGGCCAGGGATCTAATGTGTAAATTAAATCTGAAACTCACTGCTGGGCCGTTTGGCATACAGATTGAAGAGGAACAGCAGATGAATTGTGCAAAATTTGAGCCACAATGGGCTTACGAGTGGCAGACAAAAGATTCTGATTGGGCACGAATGATTTTGACACTGGCAAAAGATCGCACAGTGTCCACAAACATAGAAAGTATGAGGCCTGACAGATTACATTGTACGTCATATGTCGTGGGCGAGCGTGAACCAGAATATGAGGAAGAGTGGTTTAATGGGGCAGAAAATGAGACAATAAGGTTTAATAAGATTTTCTGGACTGAAAATGTGTGTGCGCTTTCGGCATGCCTGTCAGAAAAACAAATTCAGCTGTATTTGATAACAGGCCAGTCTGCGCCTCACTTATCAGTAATCAAGGCCACCGAACAGAAATGGGAAGAAATAGGCCTGTTTGTGAGAAAATGTCTTTCTGCCACAGATTGGATTGAAAAGCCAAACGGGCAGAAACACAGTAGAAATGCAGGTGTTTTTATGGAGGAATGTGAGTTTGATGTTGCCGTACAGAGAACTGTGACTGCTATTGTCAGGAATGCAATGGAGAAACATGAGCACGGATCTATTTCTGCCACAGACATTCATCCTGTCCTGGCAGAAATACCTCCAAAATTGTGGGCAAAACACAAATATAATGTTGGGTTGATTAAGGGTTGTGAACCAGTTGTAATCACTCCAAAGTCTGATTACAGGCCATGTCAATCGCAATATCCCCTAAAGAAGGAGGCATTGCGAGGGATACAGCCGGTTTTTGAGTCTCTCCTGAAGGAGAGAGTAATAATTCCTTGTCATGATTCTCCAGTGCGAACTCCTATTTTCCCCGTAAAGAAAATAACATCTAACACAAGCGAACCAGTCACGTGGCGATTTGTGCAGGATCTGCAGGCTGTAAACTCAGCCGTTATTGCAAGAGCTGCCCGCGTACCTAATCCATACACAATTTTGTCACAAATTCCGCAAAATGCAATGTATTTCACTGTGGTTGATTTGGCCAACGCTTTCTTTAGCGTCCCAGTGGAAGAAAAAAGTCAGTTTTGGTTCGCGTTTGATTTTGACAACAAAGGGTACACGTTTACCAGGTTGTGTCAGGGCTATTGCGAGTCTCCGACGATTTACAATGAAGCGCTCAGACGGAGCCTTGAACCATTAACTCTATCGAGCGGAACAGCGCTATTGCAGTATGTCGATGATTTATTGATTTGTGCACGAGATGAGGTTACGTGCGTGGCTGACACTGTAACTCTCCTGCACCACCTGGCGCGGGAGGGTCACAAGGTCAGCCTGACAAAGCTTCAGTTCGTGAGACAGGAGATAACATTTTTGGGTCACACAATAACACCAAACAGTAAAGCTATCTCTGAAAAGCGGATAAAAGCTATCAAAGATGTACCGAAACCCATAACAAAACGACAATTATTATCATTCTTGGGAATGTGTGCATATTGTCGAACGTTTATTCCAAATTATGCACTTCTTGAAAAGCCCTTGAGAGCCCTGACAACAGGGAAAGGGCTGAGGTCATGTGACAAGATTAATTGGTCCACAGAAGCACAGGATGCGTTTGCACATATGAAACTGCAGCTGGCTCAGGCCCCAACGTTGGGCCTGCCTGTGCTTGAAAAGCCTTTCACCCAAATGGTAGATGAAAAACATGGATTTATGAGTTCAGTGCTTTTGCAAACCCATGGGGACAGATTACGACCAGTCGCATATTTTTCAACGAAGCTTGATGCAGTTGCAGCAGGCTTGCCACACTGCCTGAGAGCTGTGGCAGCTGCGGAGCTGGCTGTGCTGGCTTCAAGGGAATTTGTGGGGTATTCTGATTTGACTTTGATGGTCCCACACGCGGTCTCCATGATTTTGCAAGAGCAGAGAACATCACATTTATCAACAGCCCGATGGCTGAGGTATCACACGATTTTACTTGACATGCCAAATGTAACAGTGAAAAGATGCACAACTTTGAATCCTGCCACACTTCTCCCTACAGAGGAGGATGGCGCGGAACACCACTGTTGTCTATCAGTCTTGGAACAGGTGTGTACACCACGTCCAGACCTGTTGGACACACCTTTGGAAAACTGTGACAATGTCCTCTTTGTGGATGGATCGGCGTCCAAAGATCCACAAACAGGCTTGAATAAGGTTGGTTTCGCGGTGACCACTGAATTTGAAGTCGTAAAGTCTGGCAAATTGCCATCAAATTATTCGGCTCAGGCAGCTGAATTGGTTGCTCTGACAGAGGCGTGTAATCTTATGGCGGACAAGTGTGTGACAATTTACACAGACTCGCGTTATGCTTTTGGGGTCACTCACGACTTTGGGGCGCTTTGGAAGCACCGAAATTTTTTGAAGTCGGATGGACATCCGATATTAAACGCAGCTCTTGTGGCTAAGCTTTGGAGGCCATTCTTTTACCAGACAAGGTCGCGATCTGTAAATGCGCAGCGCACACTAACGATAAAAGTTTTATCTCCACAGGCAACGCGAGAGCAGATGCGGCAGCGAAGGCCGCGGCAGCTCAGGAGACAAAAGAAACAACTTGTGCTTTAGTATCTGTGACTAACCCTGATATTTCCCCTTGTTTACAGAGTATGCAGTCTTTTTCCACAGGAGCGGAAAAACAACGATGGAGGTCGTCTGGCTGCAGTCTCCGGGGGGGTGTATGGATGAGTGTTGATGACATTCCTTGTTTGCCCAAACACTTCTTTCAGCATTATGCTAAGTTGACACATGGGTTGGATCATGTGTCAAAAGCGGGTATGATAATGCAGATGAGGGAATTATGGTTTACAAAAGGGTTTACAGTGGTTGCTGAAAATTTTTGCAAAAGATGCGTCACTTGTAACACACACAATGTGGCTAGAGGGATAAAAACACCCTTGGCATCTCAACCAGCACCAGCAGGTCCATTTGAATATCTAATGATGGATTTCATCGAGTTAACCCCTTGTGGGAAACAGAAACACTGTCTGGTGATGGTTGACATGTGGTCAAAATGGGTTGAGGCCTTCCCAACCTCGAAACAAGATTCGGCGGCAGTGGCAAAGGCTCTGTTAACCGAGATCGTTCCGAGATGGGGAATTCCCAGAAAAATCAGTTCTGATAATGGCAGACACTTTGTCAATGATGCAATAAAGCAGGTGGGTCAGTTCTTGGGAATTGACATGAGAACTCACTGCAGCTACGCGCCCTCGTCAGGTGGGGCAGTAGAGAGGCAGAACCAGACAATTAAGAACAAATTGGCGAAATGCTGTGAAGAGACGGGTCTGACGTGGCTTAAAGCCCTTCCAATTGTACTGATGTACATGAGAATGAGAAAAAGAGTAAAAACAAACCTGAGCCCATTTGAAATTTTGTTTGGCAGGCCACCATTCATGGGCATGGAGGGGGGTAAACAAAGGCTGCCATCAACGGATGTGTGTGAAAATGACATGTTGAATTACTGCAAAGAAATGTCTTGTCTGTTGTCAAATATTTCTGTGCAGGTAAAAGCTGCCCAGGGGAAGGTTGCTGAGACATTCCTGCACGAGGTCAGACCTGGCGATTTCGTGGTGATTCGTGATCACAGGAGAAAGAGCTGGAAATCCAAAAGGTGGCTAGGGCCTTTCCAGGTACTTCTGGTGACGCACACGGCGGTGAAGGTCGCAGAGAGGGCTACGTGGGTTCACATAAACCATTGCAGGAGGGTGCCGCCCATTGCGGAGGCGGAGCGATCGCTGGAGGAGGTTCAACGGGAGTGTCAGTAAACGCTGAGCCCCAGTTTGAAAAAATATCAGCAGCAAGGAGGAGACAACTTTGATTGCGCAACCGGCATCTGGGTGGACACTGTAATCAACAGAACAGATAAGACTTTTAGTGCTTCGAAAACAGCACTTTCTCACATTCTTTGGTCATAGCAGCATCTTTCGACACAGAGTAACTGAGAGAATGGAGCGTCCAAGGCCGTGGCACCCATTCAGAGTGCCAGGAATGTGTGGCTTGTATAAAACCACATTTATAATGACTGTGTTGTCAGTAACAATTTGCTTGATAATACTACACTTCACAACAGGTCTGAAAGTGTTACCAACAGGAGATCAGACCAACAATATGATGATGCAAGTAGCGGAAGTTACAGTGAAAGGAGTAATTGAGTTATGATGTTTTTATTTTTATTTTTCTTCCTGAGAATGATTGATATGTAAAGAAGGTTAAAAGCAGTAGTTATCCGTATACGGGATGACGTACAAGGAGAGGGGTTGAAACTGAGGGATTTTCTACATACTTTTATATTACTTTTGATATTTACATTTTATATTACAGAAGTAACTCAGTAGTGATAAATTGATATGTCTATTTCCTACTATGAACTATACTTTTTCTGGTTTATGATATGGTGACTGAGGGTTCGGTTTAACCGAGAGTGCAACAGCAGTGTCTGTCCATTCAGCCCGGCTATTGAATAAGGTCTTTACTTTGCTTGCTAAAACATTTAGGGTCTGTCCAAAAACAAAAACAGCCTAAGCATTTTTCCAATTTTCAAAAACTCACTTCACAGGTTCAAGAAGAGTGATCATTTATGTGAAAATCAGAGATGAAGAGGATAAGTGTGATGTAATGGCTTGAACTTGTATCTATTATTATTTTTACTATTATTATTACAATGTTTGATTAATCAGTTATCAGAGAATGATAAACAGAGAGGAATTGTGATGGAAATTTTCCTTGTCATGCATTAATCTTTAGTGAAACCTATATTCAAAAGTGTGCATTATATGTTTTCTTTTACTCATAGTTAGAAAAGCATTCTTTGTGTGATTTACTAAGAAAGAGGTAAGGAAAAGCAGATGGTTAAAGGATCATCATGAGGGCAGTTACGACTTATGGCCTGAGGGTCAGGGGGCATATGCCTGCCTTACCCCGTATGACCATTAAGAGGTGAATGAACTGACATCTCTCCCTGTAGGGAGGGAGAGAAAGAAAGCCTTGAAGCAGAGGGGACTATAAAGCCGACTGGCAGCTGCTTTCTCTTATCTCTCTCTGTCTTCCCTCACTGACTTAGCTCATGTGTATTAATTGTGACGAGGAGATCTTCTCTTGCAAGGGAATAAATTACTTTTATTATTATAATTTGGACTCAAGAGTTGTCTCTTACTCAGTGATGATGTTTGTATGAAAGAAATTGCCACAACAACAGTCTATATAGCGTGGGGGAATGAGGTGATCAGTAACAGGTGTGCTGATTGGGGACAGGGTGCAGGTGTAAACCAGACGGGCTGCTGGGAAATGTAGTTCTGGGCTGGTAACTGAACTTGTGAGAGGGCTGGTGACTGAGACTGTGACAGTACTCCGCCCTCCCCAAAGGCATGTCCTCACACCGTAGTGGGACTTTGGTGGAGAAAGGGGGAGCCATAGCGGAGCAGACAAGGACAACCAAGATGGAGCTGACGACCACCAGAGTACAGGAGCGGGAGCATTCCCTGACGGAGTAGACGACCACCAGAGTACAGGAGTCAAGGTTAGGGATTTGACCTCCATTGAAGGAGAAAATGCTTTCCTGGTCATGACGAGGGCAATTGACAGAATGGCACTCCTTGCCGTGACTAGAGAACTGGATCCACTGGAACTGGGAACGGCACTCCTGGGCGTGACTGGGGAACTGGATCCACTGGAAATGGGAACGGCACTCCTGGGCGTGACTGGGGAACCGGATCCACTGGGACTGTTACGAACCCAGTAGAAGTCATATTGGTTGGGTGCTTGTTTTTCTTTGTTTGTTTTGCAGGATGGAGTTAGGGTGAGTGACGTCATTATGGCTGAGGACTTACACCTATGTTGGAGCTGATACCGGCAGATTTAAGCAGCTCCCGTCAGTTGCAATGGGGGCTCGTCTTCCTTCCTCGTGCTGTTTTTGTCTCGTTTTCCTAATTTAATTTTACTTTAATAAATGTAATGCCTTTAGTTCCAACGTGTTGTCTCCTTCTTTGTCGCGGCTTGCGAGCCGGCCGTGACAAATGGGGGCTCGTCCGGTAGTTTTTGAAAAATCCTGTTGTTTCTGGACATGATTTGGAAACATTTTGTTTGCGTTCGGTTATTTTGTAAGGAAATTCGGCATATTGATTAACCAAAAGTAGAAAACCGGAACGATTGTTTTGTTCGGCGCTATTGTAAGAGTTCAAATTAAACACAATGTTATTTTGTTTTAGGAAATGCCCTATGTTTAAGTGTCTGTAGTTATGAGGACTTTTATTCTGACGGGGCGGGGAGGAAGAAAAAAGGAGGAAGAGACAATAAAGTGGGGGAAAAAGAGCTCGTCAGTATTCGAGGGTATTATTTATTTAAATCTTCAGATAGAGCCCCGAAAAACACCCACAAGCGCTGAAGCAAGCGTTACACTGGTGGCAGCGGTGTTCTTTTCGTCGGATATTCGAGTTTCTTTTTTTTTTGTATGTTTTTTTTTTTTCACCGGCGCCTTGTACGAGCGCAGTGTCTGCATCTGTGATACCAGCGGAACTCGGTGTTCGGTGTGCCGTTCATAAACTTAAGAGATGTCAGATGAGGAGGAAGCCCAAGCGCCGCGGGAGAACAGTGCTCATACCTGGCGGCCGCGCCACGCGCAAACTACCCCGAAAGACATTCCTTTACCGCCACCATTTCGCAACGACGGCACTGAGTCCTTTCAGCTGTGGGCTCGTCGTTATGAGGTGATTCAAGAGGCTCGCTATAAAGATAGGGGTGTTAATTTGGATGCAGTGCTAGCAGCAGAGTTGCCTACTAGACTGCCACCTGAACTGTTCATTGTTTGGGACAATTTTCCATCTGAAACTCAGCACTCATTCAAGGCAGCGAAAAAAGAATTACAAGAGGCGTTTGGCCAGAAGGATGTCATAGCATCGTTTCAAACATTTCCAAATTCACGCCATAAATTGCCTAATGAACCAATGGAAGTGTATGCAGCAGACATATGTAGACTGGTCAAAGAAGCTTTTCCTGATTTCGAACAGAATGCATCTGAATACATGAGACTGTCACGATTTTTAGCGGGTTTAGATCAGGAACTCCAGATTAAATGCCACGAGAGGGGTGTGAAAACGTTCAAAGAGGCCTTCCAAGTCGCTACCCAAGCTGAACGGGCACGTACAGCAGCCAAATTGATACAGCCAGTTTCATCTTCAATGAGAGAGAATTCGATGGCACAGTCAGTGAATGCTATTTCTGACACAAACACTCTCTTTTTGAAGCAAGCCGTTGTTGATCTTACAAATACAGTCAAAGATTTAAGTAAGGATGTCTCAGCATTGAAACTTCAGCTGTATGATCAACGCAGCCGATCTCAAACGCCATCACCACATCGTCATAGTTCAATGAGACATGCTAGTCCAACAAGATATGCCACAGAATGGAGTGGATCATCTGGTCGTTTTTCAACCAAACATCCTGATGCACATTCTTCATCACCTGGCATCTACCGAAGATCTCCCAGCCGTCGCAGAGACCTTTACAGACAACGGGACGACACATACCAGCATAATGACAGAGTGGATTTCTCACCGCACCGTAGGGAGAGGTTTGAGGATTACTATTCTCCAAAATACTCCACTGCAGCCGGCACTGGCCACTATGTGAATGACAGACAAGGACAACAGCACGACACCATGGCTTCCCACAACTCGTCATTACATCGACGCAGTCCAAGCCCTCATCACAGGCATGTCACCTTTGACGACTACCAGGACCATCATTACAGACCTCAGCAGCACAACCTGGATCATCAGAGTGGTTCGTGTGATGTCTACCCAGGTCGTCGCAGCTATCCTCAGGGAAACTTCCATTAGCTGATGCGGTGGGGCACACATCAGCTATTTCACCACCAGCCCCAAATGACAACAAACAGATGACAACCACAGACACCAGACATCCAGAGACTAGTTATTCTCCTGTTGCGGACATGACGGACACTAGTACAGCACACATCAGTGGTATTGTTGAAGGTACTGACATGCACATCATGATAGACACTGGGTCTAGTATTTCATTCATTAATGAAACTACCCGTATGGCAATTCCTTCACTGCGTAAAAGACCACTAAAGAGTACTTTCTTTCTGTCAAAATCTGTAACTGGTCAGAATTTAGATACTCTCGGAACTGTGACTGTTAACCTCAGATTAGGTTCACTGACATTACAGCATGACATGCACGTCATTAGAAATGTGAATCAGGGTATCATTCTTGGTTGGGATTTTCTCAAGAAACACCAGGTGGTCTTGAATGTGGGTAAATGTACATGTTGCCTATATGACCAAACTTTGCCAATGTTAAGCAAATCTCAACTTACCCCTGTACATTGTACAGCTCAAATTACTGTGACAACTACCATTCCAGCTCAATGTGAGATGCACTGTATAGCGCAACTTATCCCGTCTGCTGTTAATGCAGGTTTAGCAGATGGATACTGTGGGTTATTTGAGCCATATCTATTCAAGTTAGATGGTATAGCAGTTGCACGCACCCTTACTATAGCGGAAAATGGTCAAACTGTAGTGCGGCTCATGAATCCAACTAACAGCCCTTTTGTACTGCAACCAGGTATGCAGCTGGGAGAGTTCACTCCAATAAGCTCCGATGATGTTGTTGAGCACTCTGATGTTGTATGTAATGTGTCTACCCCTTCTACACAGGTGTCACCTCTTCAATTTGAAGGTCAAAAGGGGTTTCTCTCTGATTCTCAGGTGAACGAACTGCATTCATTGTTACATGAGTTTTGTGATGTGTTTAGTAAGAGCCCTACTGACTTTGGTAGAACAAATATAGTTACACACAAAATCAATACTGACAATGCAATTCCCATACAGAAACGTGCTTATCGCACTTCGCCTAAGATGCAGGAGGTGATTCAGTCACATGTGGATGACATGGTGGCAAAAGGCATCGTGGAAGCCAGTCATAGCCCTTGGGCTGCGCCTATCGTTATGGTGCGGAAAAAAGATGGCACCTGGCGTTTTTGCGTAGATTATAGGGGCCTTAATTCTGTCACCATTAAGGATGCCCATCCATTGCCTAGAACAGATGACACATTGGATGCACTTGGAGGTTCATCTATATTCAGTACTATGGATCTTTCATCCGGATATTGGCAAGTGCATCTTCATGAGGCAGATAAACCAAAAACAGCTTTCACTACAGGTCGTGCTTTGTATCAGTTTACAGTGATGCCAATGGGCCTTGTCAATGCTCCTCCTACTTTTCAACACTTGATGCAGTTAGTGCTGCGCGGCTTGTCCTGGAAAACATGTCTTGTATATTTAGACGATATCATTGTCTATAGCAAGAGTTTCAGTGAGCACATACAGCACTTGAGAGAGGTTTTCCAGCGTTTGAGAGCAGCAAACCTGAAGCTAAAACCAGCTAAATGCTCTTTTGCTGAACCACAAGTGACATTTCTGGGCCATGTGGTTTCATCTGCGGGTCTTCAGCCAGATGGTAAAAATATTCAGAAGGTCAAAGATTGGCCTACTCCAGGAAGTCCTACAGAAATTCGAGCCTTCTTAGGTTTGTGTTCATATTACAGGCGTTTCATTCACTGCTTTGCTCAAATTTCAGAGCCACTGCATGCTCTAACTCAGAAAGGGAAGTTGTTTGTTTGGACTGAGACAGAACAGGAAGCTTTTAATTTCCTGCGACATGCACTTACAAATGCTCCAATTCTTTCTTACCCAGATTTTTCAAAAGAGTTTTTACTCTTCACGGATGCTTCGAACACAGCCATTGGGTGTGTTCTATCTCAGTTGGATGCTGACAACAAAGAAAGTGTCATTGCTTACGGTAGTCATGTTTTGACATCTACGGAGAAACGATGGTCCACCTATGACAGGGAGCTGTGGGCTATCGTTTGGTCCATTCGCCATTTCCGTCAGTACCTCATGGGGCACTCTTTTCGGATCATCACGGACCATAAGCCATTACTAAGTCTTAGGCGAATGGTTCTGGATGGCGATCCAACGGGTCACAGAGCAAGGTGGGCTCTTGAGATTGAACTCTATGACTGGACTATTGAGCACCGACATGGCCATAAACATGCCAATGCAGATGCCATGTCTCGTCGACCTGACGAGGAGAGTAGGGAAATTTTGAGTAATACTGAGAACAAGTCTGTCCATTTAGTGTCCATTTCAACTCAGACTGAGGTCACCAGACCGTATTCTACTTCTGTACAGCCTGTTTCTTCTGATGCATGTTTTGTGGTTGAACCTTCAAATTCTTCTTTCTTTACCTTGTC
Source organism: Oxygymnocypris stewartii (assembly GCA_003573665.1). Classification (NCBI taxonomy): domain Eukaryota; kingdom Metazoa; phylum Chordata; class Actinopteri; order Cypriniformes; family Cyprinidae; genus Oxygymnocypris; species Oxygymnocypris stewartii. Next base: position 658,634 of record QVTF01020069.1, read on the forward strand.
CAGCGTTGCATGTCTGGGTATGGGCAGTGAAGATATACAGCAGGCTCAGACTGCTGATCCTGTCCTAAGTGTAGTCGCTGAATGGGTATCAAATAAGAAGAGACCTACATATACAACGCTAAAAGGAACTGCTGATGGACTGAGACATTTCTGGAAAGAGTTCCCAAGGCTTGCTTTTGTGGATTCTGTTCTTTGCCGTAAAGTTAGACCTCCACCAGGTGATCAGATCTTGCAGGTTGTAGTTCCACCTGCGCTTCAGCCGAAAGTGTTTGAGAATTTACATGGTCACTCGCTTTCTGGACATTTCAGTGCACAAAAGACATTGCAGCGTGCTCTAGTGAGATGTTTTTGGCCCCACATGTCTAGGGACATTACACTGTGGTGTGCTCAATGTCAAGCCTGTGAATCAAGGAGACCACCAACGCCTCATCTGCAGGCACCAATGCAAAACATAATCACAAGCATGCCTTTTGAGAAAATTGCTGCTGATCTAACAGAGTTACCGGTTACTCCGAAAGGGAACCGTTATGTTCTTGCAGTAATGGATTACTTTACAAAATATCTCAACCTCTATGCAGTTGCTGATCAACGTGCGACAACCATCGCTAAGTGTTTGTTCGAAGATTATGTGGGCCAGCACGGAGTGCCTCAGAGTTTGCATACTGACCAAGGGCGGCAGTTTGACTCTGACTTGGTGAAAGAACTATGCTCCCTACTTGGGATTCATAAAACAAGGACATCCCCTTATCACGCTATGTCAGACGGTATGGTGGAACGTGCCAATAGATCTATAAAAGATCAGCTTGCAAAGTACCTGTATACCAAAGGGGGAGAATGGGATGACCACTTAAAACAGGTTGAATTTGCTTACAATACAAGTGTTCATTCATCGACCAAACACACACCTTTTTTCTTGGCACATGGCAGAGAAGCTCGCCTTCCTGCTGATTTTCTTCTGGGTGTTCCCATAGCATCTTCTAGAGCTACCCCAGGAACCCCAAATGAATATGCACAATCTATGCTTGGCCGATTACGTTCTGCTTTCACCACTGTTGCAGACAATATCCAGACAGCTGGAGCACAACAAAAGCATTACTATGACCGCCATATCCGCCATACAGCTTATCAGCCTGATGATCTCGTATGGGTTGATCTTCCAGCTATGTCAAGGCACAAACTCTCTCCAAAATGGACTGGACCATACAGGGTCTTGAGCAGATTGGATTCACCCACAGGTGACATTGGAGTGACATATAAAGTGTTAGATGTGCTTGATCCTAGGTCAAAGCCTAAAGTGATTCACTATAATCGGCTAAAACCTTACCGCTCCGTGTGGTCCCCTGAATCACGTCCAGTTTTGAGAACCCCTCAAAGTGGACGCCCTCCGCTTACAGGGCTATCAGGGTCCAGACCTTATATTCCTCAAGATTCCTCTGTACCCAAGTCTGTGAGACCCATTCAACGGGTGCAAGAGAGGGATGGTACATTACCTCCTGTTCAGAATGAACTGTCTGAGGGGTCTAGAGCTGACTTGTCAGTAGAAATCCCTTGTGACAGACCAGCAGAGGGCACAAAAACAAAGTCAGGACGTTCTGTGCGTCCTCCCATACGTTATAGGGACTTTTAATGTCTTTATTTATCTCTCTAGGGTTATTTTTTTTTATTGTCTTCTCATTTGCTAATACATTCACAGTTGAATAATGTCAAATACGGTCAGAAACATAACACATGCAAGTTGTTATTTGTATGTTGGAAAAGTTTACTGTTGTTAAAACTTAGGATTTTTTTTTTTTTTTCTGTACTTGAAAGTGTTATTTGTGTTTACATTACTAAGGTCTGAAAAACTTCTGTTCTTACAAATGTACAATTTGGTTGTGTTATTTTAGGAAACGAGGACGTTTCTTTTCATAATGGGGAAGTAGTGTAAGAGTTCAAATTAAACACAATGTTATTTTGTTTAGGAAATGCCCTATGTTTAAGTGTCTGTAGTTATGAGGACTTTTATTCTGACGGGGCGGGGAGGAAGAAAAAAGGAGGAAGAGACAATAAAGTGGGGGAAAAAGAGCTCGTCAGTATTCGAGGGTATTATTTATTTAAATCTTCAGATAGAGCCCCGAAAAACACCCACAAGCGCTGAAGCAAGCGTTACACTATTGTTGGGGTGTTTCTAGGCATCATTTTGGAAGGAAATACACATTGGATTTTGATTTGTTTTTTTCAAGGATGGTATGTGGTGAATTGCTGATGTCCGTATTTTCTCTATATGGATCCGTTTTTCTATACAGATTAGAAAAGGGTAAGTGATTTTGCAAATCCTATTTTGGGGGAATTTTGAATAGTATTGGTGTTCCCTTGTTAGGTGTAACTGCTCGTTCCCTTTTGGAATGAGTGGTATAACATAATCTTTTTTATTTTTGTGTGGTGACCGTGAGTAGAGCAGTTGTCTCGGGAGCATATCCGTGGTACGAGTGAGTCACCAGCGTGCTGGTTGCTTTTCTTGTACCAGCGGGAGTTGGTGCTTAAATACCCCTCACCAGTAACCACATGAAGATTAGGGATGAGTTAGTTACGTTTTTTTATATATATATATATAGATAGGGAAAGGGAACTTGTTATTCCTCCTGTTGGGGTTTGTAAAACACACTTTCCATTTGGTAACATCTAGGTGGAAACATGCCTAATCTAGTTGAAGATTTTATTAGTTCTCCTTCTGAGGCTGTGCTTGATTCGTGTACAAAAGATCAACTATTTTTTATTGCGGATCATTATGGAATCGAAATTGGAGATAGGAGGGTAAAGGATAGCACAGTTAGAGAAACACTTAGAATTAAACTGATAGAAGAGTCTATATTGTTTGAAATGCCAGCTACTGCCAGTCAACTTAAACCTCAGATCAGCTCTTTAACTTTTCAGCAACAGGAACGGTTATTGTTGTTGCAGATTGAGCAGGAGCGGATGAAATTGGAAGTAGAGCGTGAAAAAACTAGGAATGAACAGACAAATATTGAGCTGCAGAAATACCGTTTGGACATAGTAAGAGAAGGTGGACTAAATAACGGCTCAGCTGATGCTTTTCAGGGTGTTTCTCAAAGGTTTGATACTGCAGGTAATTTGCGTTTAGTTCCTAAATTTAATGAGAGAGATCCAGATACCTTTTTTATATTGTTTGAGCGGATAGCCGAGGCAAGAGGTTGGCCTAGTAAAGAACGTACACTGCTTTTACAATGTGTGCTCACAGGTAAGGCTCAAGAAGTTTATTCTGCGCTTTCACTTTCAGACTGCGAACATTATGATATTGTTAAGGCCGCAATATTAAAAGCGTATGAGTTAGTACCAGAAGCATACCGACAGAAATTTAGAACATTGTCCAGAGGAGTTAATGAGGCTCATGTTGAGTTTGCTAGAGAGCTCACGACTGCATTTAATCGCTGGTGTATAGCATCTGAGGTTAATACACTTGAAGAGTTGAGTAACTTAATTGTACTTGAACAGTTTAAAAACTCTGTTCCTGCTCGCATTGCGACATATATAAACGAGCAGAAAGCTGATACAGCTGCTAAAGCTGCTGCGTTGGCTGATGATTATGTTTTGACGCATAGGAGTAGTTTTGAGTTTCGGAAAAGGGATGAAGTATTTGAGGATAAAATAGATCGTATACCTAGAAATTCATCTCTGATCTGTAATTACTGTCGTGGTAAAGGCCACTGGAAGAGTGAGTGCCCTGTACTAACAGCTAAGAGTAAAGGGGGAAAGGCTCCTCGTGTTAAACCAGCTATCCTTGTGGGCCCCGTGCTAAATCCTATTAACTTGTCTGGCGAAGGATTTCCCACAGCAGTGACTTCCACAAAGGATGATGATTATGCGCCTTTTATTTCCTATGGGCATGTGTCATTTGTTGGTAAAGAGGCAAAAGTGCCAGTGACAATATTGAGGGACACAGGAGCATCTGAGTCCTTTATTTTGCAGGATGTGTTGCCCTTTTCATCTTTGAGCGACACTGGTACTAGTGTGCTGATTAAAGGAATTGGGTTAAATGTCTTGTCTGTCCCTTTACACAGAATAATGCTGTCATCTCAACTTGTGAGTGGAGAGGTGGTGGTTGGAGTGCGTCCCTCTTTGCCAGTGGAGGGTGTGGATATAATAATGGGAAATAATTTGGCAGGAGGCAGGGTTTGGCCTGATACGTTTTCCCCTCCCGTGGTCTCCTCTTTTCCTCTCCCTGGTCTTGATGAGAGTAATACAAATTTTCCCGAGGTATTTACAGCATGTGCTGTAACTCGATCCATGATTTCTGCACAACCAAAGTTATCCTCTGATCCAGGTGAAATTGGACCAACATTTTCCTTTCCTGATGATTTCTCTGTTTCCCTTTCAGAACTGATAAGGGAACAGCAACTTGATTCTTCTCTCTCCAAACTTTTTGAGGGTGCGATTTCGTTTGATGAAATTTGACATGTTGCTCATGGTTATTTTTTACAGGATGGAATGTTGGTAAGGAAGTGGATTCCACATGGTAATGACTTTGCTGGTGATCCTATTATGCAAGTAGTAGTGCCAGAGATGTATCGGTCACTTGTGTTGAGGATTTCTCATGACAAACTTGCAGGCCATCTAGGTGTTAAAAAAACCTATGACCGAATCCTTCGTCATTTTTTTTGGCCAAAATTGAAGACCGATGTGTCAAAGTATATCAAGACATGTCATAATTGTCAACTGACAGGCAAACCAAATCAGAAGATCAAACCTGCTCCTTTGTTTCCTATTCCTGCTGTCAGTCCACCGTTTGAGCATCTGATTATTGATTGTGTAGGCCCATTGCCTCGCTCAAAATCAGGTAGTATTTATTTGCTCACTGTTATGTGTGCATCAACTCGGTACCCTGCGGCCTATCCCCTCCGTACGATCACTGCAAAATCAGTGGTGAAAGCCCTGACATGGTTCATTTCCGTTTTTGGCATTCCAAAGATCGTGCAGAGCGATCAAGGTTCTAATTTTACCTCTCACTTGTTTTCTCAGGTCTTAAAGCTACTGCACATTCAGCACAATAAAGCTAGTGCTTATCACGCCCAAAGCCAGGGGGTTTTGGAGCGTTTCCATCAGACGCTTAAGTCCTTACTGCGTGCATATATTACGGAGATGGAGGGTGATTGGGAGGAGGGATTACCGTGGTTGATGTTGTCAGCGCGTGAGGTATGTCAGGAAAGTACTGGGTTCAGTCCCAATGATTTGGTGTTTGGGCATACTGTCCGGGGCCCACTGGCTGTGTTCCGTGATAACTGGATTGAAAGTACACCACCTAAAAATTTTCTAAGTTATGTAAATGACTTTAAGCGTAGGTTGTATGAAGCGGGTAAAATGGCAAAAGAACAACTGTGTTCTTCACAAAGGCGTATGAAGTCACTATATGATCGGCGAACTGAGAAACGACAATTTATGCCCGGCGATCAAGTGTTGGCTTTGTTACCTGTGGAGTGCTCACCATTTCAAGCTCAGTATACAGGTCCTTTTGTTGTGGTAAAGCAAGTTACTGATTTAAACTATCTAATTGCCACTCCAGATAGAAGGAAGTCTACACTGTTGTGTCACATTAATTTGTTGAAGCCCTATTATTGCCGTTCTCATAAACCGTTAGGCGCCAAGGCTGAGATTCAACCTGTACTGTTAGTTGAGAGTACTTCACCTGTTCCTTTGCAGAAAGAAATTGATGAAGGGGTGTCTTTTCCAGAGGATACTGTACTGTTGGGACGTCTTAAAAATTCAGAGACTCTTAAAAATTTGCATGAAATGTTTGCCCATTTGCCTGAGAGTAAATGTGCTGACTTGATTGCTCTCATTAAAAGTTATGTCTCTTTATTTGGAGATGTACCTTCACGTACACAATGGTTGGAGCATGATATTGATGTTGGGGATGCTGAGCCTATTCGCCAACATTTTTATCGGGTGTCCCCAAATAAACTCCTGCATCTTAAGGCTGAAGTTCAGTATATGCTGGATAACGACATTGCATAGCCTTCATTTTCTAGTTGGGCCTCCCCCTGCTTACTTGTAAATAAGTCTGATGGAACCTACCGTTTTTGTACCGATTATCGGAAAATAAATAAAGTAACTAAACCAGACTCTTTTCCACTCCCTCGTATTGAAGATTGTGTTGATCGAGTTGGGTCAGCGAAATTTGTTAGTAAATTCGATCTGCTTAAGGGCTATTGGCAGGTTCCGTTGACCCAAAGAGCTCAAGAGATTTCTGCCTTCATTACACCCGATGGGTTATTCTCTTATAATGTCATGAGTTTTGGCCTCAGAAATGCTCCTGCAACCTTTCAGCGACTTATGAATAGGGTTGTTTTTGGGTTGGAGGGAGTTGCGGTTTATTTAGATGATGTGGTGGTTTTTAGTGATTCATGGGACCAGCACTTGAGTCGTATTGCAGACCTGTTTTCTCGTTTCGGAGAGGCTGGTCTGACGGTAAATCTGGCCAAATGCGAGTTTGCCAAGGCCACCGTGACTTACTTGGGTAAGGTTGTTGGACAGGGCTTTGTGTCCAAGGTTGAGGCCATTGATCAATTTCCTTCTCCTACAACGAAGAAGGAGTTGATGCGTTTTTTGGGGTTAGTGGGTTACTATCGGGGTTTTTGCAGGAATTTTTCGACCGTGGTAGCCCCGCTCACAGATTTGCTGAAAACGAAAGTAGCTTTTGTTTGGACTTCTGTCTGTCAGGAAGCCTTTGAGGCAGCTAAATCATTTCTTGTCTCTGTTCCTGTGTTAGCAGCACCCCAATTTGATCGCCCTTTTAGCTTGTGTGTAGATGCTAGCAACGTGGGTGCGGGAGCTGTATTGTTACAGGCTGATGAGGCAGGCATTCACCGTCCAGTTAGTTATTTTTCAAAAAAGTTTTCTTCTTATCAGTTAAATTATTCAGTGATTGAAAAGGAGGCATTAGCTTTGATTTGGGCCCTGCAAAATTTCGAGGTGTATGTGGGATCTGTGTCGGACCCATTGGTCGTGTATACCGACCATAATCCGCTCATTTATTTACACTCTTTGAGGTGCCCAAACCAGCGGTTGACTCGTTGGTGCCTCTTTTTGCAATCATATGCCCTTGATATTCGACACATCAAAGGGACTGACAATGTGGTGGCTGACGAATTGTCTAGAGTTCCTTACTCCTCTTAGCTGTTGTTTTGTCCATATTTTGTGTTACTCCTTTGCTTCTCTTAAATTGCTTCTACAGGGCCCGTAGTTGCTGAGGACATTTGGAGTATGACAGAGTGATGGGTGCGCTCCAGTGGATGAGGGGGTTATCGGGTGTACGGTTAGGTTGGGTTTCATAAATTGACACCCTTTTCTATGGGGGAGGGTGTTACGAACCCAGTAGAAGTCATATTGGTTGGGTGCTTGTTTTTCTTTGTTTGTTTTGCAGGATGGAGTTAGGGTGAGTGACGTCATTATGGCTGAGGACTTACACCTGTGTTGGAGCTGATGCCGGCAGATTTAAGCAGCTCCCGTCAGTTGCAATGGGGGCTTGTCTTCCTTCCTCGTGCTGTTTTTGTCTCGTTTTCCTAATTTAATTTTACTTTAATAAATGTAATGCCTTTAGTTCCAACCTGTTGTCTCCTTCTTTGTCGCGGCTTGCGAGCCGGCCATGACAGGACTGAGATATGCAGCTCTAACATAACTCTGGTTAGGGCCTGGAATGAACTCACGGGTCTGGACTGCACACTGAGAAAGGCTATGAATGAATGAATGAATGAGTGAATGAATGATGCATTTATATAATGCTTTATTGTGTATTGTTGTACACCCAAAGCACTTTACATTCATATGGGGGGATGGGGGGGTCTCTCCTCAACCACCACCAGTGTGTAGAATCCATTTGGATGATGTGCCGGCTGCCACAGGACAACGGCGCCACTACGCTAACCACACACCAACTACAGGTGGAGAGGAGAGAGAGTCATAGAGACAATCAAGTGGATGAGGATTATTAGGAGGCCATAATTGACAAGGGCCAGTGGTGGGAATTTGGCCAGGACACCGGGGTTACACCCCTACTCTTTACGAGAAGTGCCATGCAATTTTTAATGACCACAGAGAGTCAGAACCTCAGTTTAACATCTCAACCCGAAAGACAGTGCTTTTTGACAGAATTACATCCCGTCACTATACTGGGGCGTTAGGACCCACACAGACCACAGAGTGAGCACCCTCTGCTGGTCTCACTAACACCTCTTCCAGCAGCAACCTAGTTCCCTTCCGAAGGGAACTTCTACGCTACGTCCTCTAGGGGACGCTATGGGAACGCCTCCAGCGTGACCGGTTACCTGAAGCATGATTACAAACACCCAATGCACTTGACATTGGCAGGTGGACGCCTATGACGCAAGCTAACGAGCATCTGCGAGCATAAAAGGGCACCTGTGGAACACATCATCCTCTTTTTTTCCTTCAGGGGACCTTGTTTCTGAAGTGTGAGTAGAATATGTCTGTTGAGAAGCGTTTTAGGAGGTGTGTCGATCCGTGTCAGCGTTGTCTGACACTAGATGACACACACGATCTATGCGTTATGTGTTTGGGCGAAGAGCACGCGCGCTCTGTTCTCGAGGGAATGGAGTGCGTTCCTTGTGAGCATTTTTTCTGTGGGAAAAAGCTCCGCTCTCGGTTGTCCCTTTTTCTCGAGAGAATTGGGGCGATCATCTGCCCTCCGCGGCTTGGGTCCAGCCGCTGCTGAGGCAGTGAAGAGACTGAGTTCGCGGCGATCGGCGGCTGACGAGAGTGAACTGCTGGGGAAGATGTATTGTCTGTTACATCTTCTGATCCAGCAGGAAGTGCTTTGCTGGCTCATGGTGTGCTGATGAAGGCGGAGAGGATATTTCTGAGCCTTCTCAGCTTGTCTGCCCCGCGATATAGAGCTGTGGAGGTTATGAAGCGTGCGCTTCTGCTAGGTAAACCTACAGTGGAGGCACGAAAAAGGGGGAGTGGCTCGCAGTAGACTTGATGAGCGATCTCTCTCTGGCATAACCTCCCAGCCCCCTGTGAGCCTCCCATTCCTTCTCCAGATATTCATAGTGAAATCATATTCAGCCCGCATCCATCATGTTAGTTATACTGACATCGAAGGGAGGCGCGAGCGCGGATATGCGTCGATGCCCCCTAGGGGCGCTGACGAAAAAAAAAAGTGTAGTTTTTAACCTGGATCGAGTGTTGCTAGGCTTCCTCTCACTTAAGAGAGTCCTTTTGCTATAGTCTCCACTCTCCAGAGCTCCGCTTAGACTGCACTATTGGTGTACAGGCTCTATCATGAGCCTGGCTAGCTTTCTTTAGTGCTGAGTGTAGTCAGGTCTCCTCTCACTTCAGAGAGTCGTTATGCTGAGACCTCCACTCTTAAGAGCTCCTGTACCTGGATCGAGTGTTGCTAGGCTTCCTCTCATTTAAGAGTCATTTTACTGAAGCCTCCGCTCTCCAGAGCTCCGCTTAGACCGCACTATTGGTGTGTAGGCTCGATTGTGAGCCTTGCTAGCTTTCTCTAGCGCTGAGTGTAGTCAGGTCTCCTCTCACTTTAGAGAGTACTTATGCTGAGACCTCCACTCTTAAGAGCTCCTGAACCAGGTTAGACTGCACTATTAGTACGTAGGCTCTGTTTTAAGCCTCGCTTGCTGTCGCTAGCGCTGAGTGAATTCAGGTCTCCTCTCGCTTTAGAGAGTCATTATGCTGAGACTTTCACTCATAAGGGTTCCCCTACCTGGATTGAGTGTTGCTAGGCCTCCTCTCATTTAAGAGTCATTCTGCTGAAGCCTCCGCTCTCCAGAGCTAGAACGCACTATTGGTGTGTAGGCTCTATTGTGAGCCTCGTTAGCTTTCTCTAGGGCTGAGTGTAGTCAGGTCTCCTCTCGCTTTAGAAAGTCGTTATGCTGAGGCCTCCACTCTTAAGAGCCCCCCAACTAGGGTTGAGTGTCGTTAGGCTTCCTCTCGTTAGAGAGTCATCCTGCTGAGGCCTCCACTCTTCAGAGCTCCGTCCGGCAGTAATAGGAGAATGTAGACTCTTTTGAGCCTCACAAACTGCCTGTGGCGTTGAGTGTAGCCAGGTCTCCTCTCAATTAGAGAGTCGTTATGCTGAGACCTCCACTCTGAGAGTTCCCCTACCTGGATCGAGTGTTAGGCTTCCTCTCATTTAAGAGAGTCATTCTACTGAAGCCTCTGCTCTCCTGAGCTCCGCTTAGGCAGCACCTTTAGTACGTAGTCTCTATTGTGAGCCTCGCTAGCTGTCTTTAGCGCTGAGTGTAGTCAGGTCTCCTCTCGCTTTAGAGAGTCGTTATGCTGAGACCTCCACTCTTAAGAGCCCCCCAACTAGGGTTGAGTGTCGTTAGGCTTCCTCTCGTTAGAGAGTCATCCTGCTGAGGCCTCCACTCTTCAGAGCTCCGTCCGGCAGTAATAGGAGAATGTAGACTCTTTTGAGCATCACTAATTGCCTGTGGCGTTGAGTGTAGCCAGGTCTCCTCTCAATTAGAGAGTCGTTATGCTGAGACCTCCACTCTGAGAGTTCCCCTACCTGGATCGAGTGTTAGGCTTCCTCTCATTTAAGAGAGTCATTCTACTGAAGCCTCTGCTCTCCAGAGCTCCGCTTAGGCAGCACCTTTAGTACGTAGTCTCTATTGTGAGCCTCGCTAGCTGTCTTTAGCGCTGAGTGTAGTCAGGTCTCCTCTCGCTTTAGAGAGTCGTTATGCTGAGACCTCCACTCTTAAGAGCCCCTCAACTAGGGTTGAGTGTTGCTAGGCTTCCTCTCGTCAGAGAGTCATTCTGCTGAAGCCTCCACTCCATAGAGTTCCGCTTAGGCAGCACTATGCACAGGCTTTTTCTTGAGCCTCACTAACTGCCTCTGGCGCTGAGTGTAGCCAGGTCTCCTCTCAATTAGAGAGTCGTTATGCTGAGACCTCCACTCTGAGAGTTCCCCTACCTGGATCGAGTGTTAGGCTTCCTCTCATTTAAGAGAGTCATTCTACTGAAGCCTCTGCTCTCCAGAGCTCCGCTTAGGCAGTACTACGTGCATGCTCTGTCCTGAGCCTCACTAGCTGTTCATAGCGTCGAGTGTAGAAGTCTCCTCTCAATCTGAGAGTCGCTTTCTGAGACTTCCACTCCGAGAACCATACTCTCGTGAGCTAGTCTATGATGGCGAGCTTTTTGAGCTGGCCTAAAGAGGGTTTTTGACCCTAGTTCTGCTGGGCAGGGATGGTGTTCCTCAAGTCTGTGACCTAGGAATCCAGCTTTTGGACACTCTTTCCCTCAGCATGGCGGCGTGGGCATAGCGTTCCCATAGCGTCCCCCAGAGGACGTAGCGTAGAAGTTCCCTTCGGAAGGGAACGTCTCAGGTTACATATGTAACCATAGTTCCCTGAGAATGGGAACGAGACGCTACGTCTCTGGGCCATGCTTCGGGCATTCCTGTCGGTCCCCCTTGAAAAAAAGAGGATGATGTGTTCCACAGGTGCCCTTTTATGCTCGCAGATGCTCGTTAGCTTGCGTCATAGGCGTCCACCTGCCAATGTCAAGTGCATTGGGTGTTTGTAATCATGCTTCAGGTAACCGGTCACGCTGGAGGCGTTCCCATAGAGGACGTAGCGTCTCGTTCCCATTCTCAGGGAACTATGGTTACATATGTAACCTGAGACGTTTTCCCAGGAGGTCTTCCATCCAGGTACTGACCAGGCTCAGCCCTGCTTAGCTTCAGTGGGCAACCAGTCTTGGGCTGCAGGGTGATATGACTGCCGATGCTATGGGATGGCGGCCATCTAGAATAAAAACTCTATACTGGTGGCCTTAACAGGAGGTCCTTCCGGAACAACAGCCATAATGTGTGATGTTTGGTGATAAGCGGTCATGATTGGTGATGACTCACGATCAGCAGCCATGATAAGTGATGACTGTGGCGAAGGAGTGGATCAACTCAGCTGTAGGGCATAATACAGGCACTCTGTGAGTGAGCCCTTGAGAAGATTCTTAGGCATTCTAGAGGACCACAGATCATCTAAGCCACCTAGAAACAAAGCTATTAGCTCTGAATCGCCCAGTGAGAAAGTTTTGGCTCGCTCCCTGAACTCTAACACAAAGTTCACCATTGACCGGCCATTCTGAGCGAGGGTGTATAGTGAGTGGTCCTTGGTGCTCAGATTCACCTTATTTCTTGGGTTGATAATACTCCTTAGTGCTGATTTAATGGATATGGTGGGTGAATTCACAACTTTTGACACCAGGTTTATTGTGTTAGAAACAACCACTTTTGGTCGGGAATAGGTGAGAGAAGTTAACTTCTTAGACAGGTTAACCTGCACGGGCTTTCGGAGCAAACATAGAGATTGGAGCAGGTACAGGAACTGACACAGGGACCTGAATGAGCTTTGGGTCAGGCTTACAGACAGAAGTAGATTCTGGAGTGAAAGGACAAACTGAAACGGTCTCCAGAGAGGCAGCCATATTAGAATGAGATCGATGGACAGTAGTTCGTTTCTGAGAAGGATCTTGTTCGGCGGCTATGACAGGTGATAACTTTGATTTAGTTGTCATGGTGAGAGCTGAATCGGGACGGGTTGTCTTTAGAGGCTGTATGGGGATTAACGACCATGACTGGTGAGGACTTGGGATCGGTTGACTTGATGGGCGAGTACGTAGGACCAGGGGCAATGGGGGGGTGATAACTTAAGGTTGGCGGCCACTTCACTTACGGTGAATGTTGATTCAACTATCCAGAGGGCGAAGTTGATATAGGACTCCAGCATCCAGCACGAATCGGTCATGGGCGTAACGAGCCGGATGCTATTGTCAAGCCCGATCCAAAAGCCCTTCATTAAAGTGAGGTCATACCCAGTTGCCCAGGGAATGCAGTTGATGAACTCTTGGACATAATTCTCGAGTTCCCGGCCATTCTGAAAAATGAATCTGGTGATTCTCGGCTGGTTGCCACAGCCACTCGGAGGAGTTAGAATGATGAATGCCAGGTCTTTCTTCATACTGTTAAGTTTGGGTCTGGTCTTCTGTCACAAAACAGACCGGGAGTAGCACAGGTAAGTTAACTGGGATATGTTTATTTTAGCAAGCAGAAGCAAATTGAAGCAGGTACGTTCAGACTAGACATTCATCATAACATAACTTAAAGGAAGATAGGTTAAACAGTCTTTGCTTTAGCAAGATATTGTAATGATAACATATAATATATATATTGTTATAAGGGAAACAGGTCAATTTAGCTCAAAGGGAATCATTAATGATTTTATAGGGAATTTGAACAGACTCACTGTTTCACGGCGATTCACCGAACAAGCCGTATAACAAACTCTGCACTGGATATTAAAATCCCAAAATATAGTGAAAACACTATTCAATAGCACAGTAACAAAATCGACAGATTAAGGCATTAACTTATGAGCACAAAACACAAGATATTTCTCTTTTCAATATAAACAAGACTTTATTTATATAACTCTAAGACATGTAAACTAATCTACACATGAACACAAGCATTCACACATTCACGCGTTGCAGAAAGAGAGAAAGTGAGGAAAGGATTAGATTAAAAGAATGAGAGTTTGATATCCCACGTTTACAGCAAGATGTGCAATTGCATAAACCTGAACAACCATCAATCACAATTTTAACACTCGCATTGAGTTTTCAATGAGGCTAAAATCTATTTTCAATATTACACCAGCTACAGCAAGAATCTGGGGTTTGTACTTGCGTTGCTTTTGTGTTTAAAGATTTCCCTTTGTCCTCCGTCTTTGCGGGAAAGGGTTTCTCCGAAGTCGCTGATTGGCTTAAAGTTCAGGAGTCGTTGAAGTGGGCGTTGGCTCGTGGCTGGCCCTGCAGAGTTTTGGGCTGGTTTCCGCTGGCAAACGTAACTTAGCACACGGACTCAACGGAAAGAAAATAAACTAAAGTAAAAGAACAAAAGGATGTAAAGAGCTAGGTGGTTTTTCTTCTCATCATGGTAGCAACTGGCTGGGTGTGGTCCAGAGCTGAAGAGAGAGTCAGTAGATGGCATTCTCAAGAGAGTGCATTTTTCCGGAGAGAGAGAGAGAGATCCAAGAGAAGTGAAGAATTCAAGAGAGCGGATTCAAGAGCATATAAGAGGTGTGTCCTGGGTATTTAACCTCGGTCTTTTAGGGACCTCCCAATGGTTGTCTTGACCAATTAGATCCCATGCTGGCTCTTTGTTTCTTCACCCAATCAATAAATCACATGTCATGGTCAGTCACATTGCCCGAATTTTACATTCTCTTGCAAAATATCCTTTTGAATGTGATTTCTATAACCAGAATATGATGCATTTGATAGGAAATCCATCAAAAGAAATGATTAAAGCTATACTTATGACACTCATACAAACATGACATTAACCCTTAAGGCTTACGCTATTCAATACTAATTAAAAGCACGACAAACACAATGATTAAACAAGGATATTCAAATTTGTGGGTCACATACATAATATGCAGTTATGCATATAAATTATTATTTTCAATAACAATGAGAATGAAAGTCCTTTAAGATGATTTTACAGTTTTTGTGAACCCAGGAATTTTAGCCTTTGTCCTCGACGCCTGGTCGGGGTGTATTCAGGCGGGCTGGGGGTCTGATTTATGACTTTCTGCTGTTGTCTTGTGGAATTCGGCTCCTCATGTTTCAACCATGCTTGGATCGAATCTAGATTTGTCTGATTTGGTCCTTGATATTCTACAATATTCAAACAGAAAGATCCAATGGGGAATTACAAACAGCAACTCATGTAAGTGTTTAGATTTCATTAAGAGTTCAAATGACTTCTCATGATAATAGTTTTCTTTTTCCCTCGCAGGTATAAGGATATAAGGACAGATGAACTGTAGATGGTAGGGCAATCCAGGTAAATACTTTAGATGAGTAGACAGGTTGATGTTCACCAAAACTACAGAAGATATCAAACGTCACCAACATACACAATGTATCATTCAATTGGCATGTAGTTAAAATGGAAAGTGAACAAACAATATATATATACAGTATATGTGTATATATATATATATATATAAACAAAACAAAAATTACTGATAAAAATACTGTTAAACAACCGGATCAATAAGCAGTATTGATAAGAGTAGTAATACCGTTTAAAACCTTAACGCTACCCATCCCTAATAATCAGTGTTGGGGAGTAACTAGTTACATGTAACGGAATTACGTAATTTAATTACAAAATAAAAGCAACTGTAATCAGTTACAGTTACTGAGAAATATGTAATTAAATTACAGTTACTTGTGAAACTGTTAAGGATTACTAAGGGGGTTACATCTGTTTTTTTCACACACACTCCCACATACAGATTGAATTGATTTATTTCATAAGCTGCAGTGAGTGTTCTAAAATATGAAACACCAATGTTTCAGGAGTTGATAATATGGTATTTTGATAACCCTTTTATTTCCTATTATGTAAATGCTTTATTTTTAAGATTAACATGTGTTTTCTGTAATAACTATGCAAAGATATGATTTAAAAAACAGTACTATTAAACTATTTCTTGTCATGATTTTAAATATATATTTATATTCAAAATGATCTCAAAGTAAGTCTGTTCTGTGGTGGCTGTGCTGCAAAGGGGATATCGGAATGCCCATTTTACACAAGTTGTTATGATTCTTTAGGGTCTTCTTGAAATGGTCTCGGTGGTCGTGTAAAACAACACTCTTTTTACCTTGTCAAAAACAGCTCAGTTCACAGTGACTCATTTTGGTGCATATCTCTTTACATGATAATGATCACTGCTCACCCCGCCCCTCTCTTCCGTGGAAGAGCAAATGGGATTAGCAAACAATCATTAAAAAATAGTATATACTGTAAAGTATATGAGACTTACTACTTCTGGAAGTGCATCTGGGTCACGAACAATGGGTACTGATCCATCCTTGAGGTTTAACATTTTAACAAAACCTGCCTTGAATTGTCCCTCATTCAGAAAGAAAAGGAGTAAAATGATTTACGCAAATTAATTTAGGTGTATTAGTTGTGGCATTACCATCAAAATAAAAAATGAATGCGTCCACAGTGGCTCTGATGTCTGGAGAAAATTAGGACTCTTATATTCTCCTACATCTAACAACAAAACACCTGCATTGTTTACAAGACATTGTTGTTGCTACAGCTACTCAAGCACGGAGAAAATGACGGGATTTGTGCAACTGGATGAGGGAGGAAATATGCTAATACGGAACAGTCCGTCATGGTCATGGGAGGGGCTTGATAATTGTTTAGGTTTTTGTAGGATTAACATTCTGGTATTGTTCATTTGGGGGTCACACTTGTGTTGTTTGAGGTCAAAAATAGATTGAACACCTAAAATGTAACTTTTATCATTTTTAAATCAATGTAATATATTTTTGTTCCATAATATTTTTCTTTTTTGCATTGTATTTTGAGAGAATTGCATTTTGCTACTTAATATGTATGCAATAATTATGATCACCCATTGAAAATAATGCTATTTTTTTCTAAGACTTTGATATTGCTTTTAAATTATGGCAGTATTTCATGTTAAAATAGAGACAATGCCTTTAAAATCCAATTTTTTAAGTCAGATTAGTGCCATCTGGTCGAAGTAAAAAAAGAAAACCATCTGAAATTCCATGGTTTAGCCACTAGATTCATATTTAGATCTTTATAAAAAGCGTATAAACTTTCTAGTGGTTTTTAGGCATAAATATTTGTTTTTATTAAGCTGTGGATCTGGATATACACTATATAGCCAAAAATATTGGGTCACCCCCTTCTAAGGAAAGGTTTGACTATTTTAGTAATTTCCATGAGTACAAATCATAATGTTTAAGCATATAATGATATTCTCGGGAATTGTGTGCTTCTAATTTTATAGCAACAGTTTGGACAGAACCCTTTTCTATTCTTACATGACAGTGTCCCTGTGTATAAGGCAAGGATCAAAGATAAATGATGATTCATCACCAAACACAAGACCAATGACTGTATTTTTCGCATATTTCTCATTCATTTCCAATGGTGGTCATTTTTGACTGTGAACAACACAAGTCCACAATTTTTTGTGTGTGGTCACATAGCAACTACCATAAAATTAACCAAGTTTCGTACCATTCTGATGAAGTAGTTTAAAAATGAACAGCACCAGAGTGTTAAAAAAAAGGAGTGAATGGATTTGTATCATTGTAGAGTGGTTGTGTCTACACACTACTAAGACACATTTATATGCAAATGAAGATATTTTGCATCCAATGTCTCCTTTAATATTAATTAAAATATTATAATCTTCATTCAAGTGATAAAGGATTTCTAAAGTCTGTCAGTAATTAGCATTGAGCACTACTGTAAGGTTAACCCTGCCTGGTTTACATGTTTGAAAATGATTAACAGTTGAAAAAATTGAAATTTCAAAAAGTAATCAAAAAGTAATCAAATGTAATCAGTTACATTACTTTAATAAAGTAATTGAATAGTTACACTGCTTATTACATTTTAAGAAGGGAAGTAATCTGTAACCTATTACATTTCCAAAGTAACTGTCCCAAAACTGGTAATAATATAATATATATTCAGGGCTAAAAGATTGTGAGTTATCTGCACAAAACTAAACTCACATTCTCGCAGCATACAGTGGTGTCTAAGGTCCCAGGGGTTTTCAAACTTTTTGCCATTGACCAGTTTATTCATTGTAAACTAAAAGTATAAAAACATGTGTGAATTAAAATCAAGCTGAAACTAAATAGTATAAAACTAAAAAAAATAAAATTAGTAAAAAAAACTACAAAAATATATCGTAAACATACTTTTCTTGAATTATGAGTACTGGTGACCTAAAACTTTGACATCCATGACAGTGATTTTGACAAAATCAAAACAAAACCAAATGTCAAACTTGCAATTAACCAGTAAGAAAGTAAGATGGTATAACATCCACCTATCACCAGTGGTGAGATTCAACTCATGTTGCAAAATAAAAGAAAAAGGGAAAAGTATAGCATTTGTGTCTTTTAATATATTTTTCAGATACTCTATATCTACAAACATATACAGTGCATGTTTATAAACATATGCACATTTGTAAACGTTTTATGCAGTATAAAAAGTTTTGTATTCGTGTTTATTTCTGCACGTGTGGTGCAAGAAATCACAGGGTACATTTTGACTCAGTGTTGCCAGATCATGATGGGTGGGGGGTGGGGGGGCAAGCCCACAATAAACTTAAATCCATGAAAGTGGACATTGACAGTGGAGTTCTTTCATACACGTTGATTCATCCTTATTTTATGCTTCTCTAGTACTCTGATGATTGCTTTTGTGCAAATCATATTCACATTTCCAAAAGTGATATTGTCTGCCAGCACTGTGCCAAATTTCCCCCAGTTTTATTGCATTGTTGCCAATTATGTCATTACAACTGCCAATAATCATAGTTTTGTACTGCAATATGTAGTTGGCAATATGTCATCTCTGTTTTGATGGAAAATTAATTTGATGGAAAATTCAAATGTATAATATTGCTCTGACTGTTGAATGATTTGAAGGTAAGAGGCATCATCAAAAGAGAAAACGTTAAATAGTAATAATTTAACTTATAATTTAAATAATAATAATAAAAGACAAAATAATCAAGTTAAATCTAAAAAGCTGAAGATGGAATTTTGAGTAATAATGAGACATCAACAATAACCCTCAGATGGTAATTACAGGCAAAAATGGAATGAGACTTCATTTATTCATCATCTGTTACATACAATGTACATCATTTATATGCACTTTTGCATTCAAAGAGAGAAACACAGAAAACAATGGAACAATTTCATAGTAACTAACAGTGTTGGGGAAAGTTACTTTTAAAAGTAATGCATTACAATATTGCGTTACTCCCTAAAAAGTAACTAATTATGTTACTTCGTTACTTTTTATGGAAAGTAATGCGTTATGTTACTTTTGCGTTACTTTTTAAATATGAGCAGGGTTGATTGTTTGTTTAATACAAGAAGTTCTATTTATAGCAAATGTAAAAGCCCTTTCACACCAAAAAGTGTAATGAATAAACCTCAGGCTGAAGGAAAAGTAAATTCACTTCTGTAGAGTAGAACGCAGGAGAATAAGTTCAACACTCTTCAGCAATAAAAACACAATCAAGCACAATTGTTAGTTTATCTAAAGTCATTTATTCTTATTATTATGGTTGAACTGGATCATCAAAGGTCAGCAGCAAACACATTGGTTAATAATAGATTAAATACATTTGTGTTATTTAACATGTTTAATTATTGCAGGTTTGCGTCATATTCTGAGTTTGCATTTCACTGTTTTAATGAATTTTGATGAATACTGAATCTGTTTTTTGCGAGTGGGATGAATTAATACACATTCACATTTAGTCTAGAACTACAATAACATCATGTTCACACAGCACACTGTCAGCCAATAAAAGGAAAAAAAAGTAACTGCCGTTACTTTTTTGAAAAAGGTGCTCAGATATTTTCTTGTAAATTAAAAAGTAATGCGTTACTTTACTAGTTACTTGAAAAAAGTAATATTATTACGTAACTTGCGTTAATGCGTTACCCCCAACACTGTTAACTATAAACACACTAAAAGTGATTCATTTAGCATAACTACAAAAAAGATCAGTAATCTGGTGCTTTGTATGAAATTTACCCCCAATATGTTTCTTTTTTAATTTAGCACAACTAATTTGCTGACTGCATTATAATTCCACATGACCTCAACTTTACCAACTAGTAATCGATTTGCCTTTGCAAAGACACAAGCAGTTTCAAATGGAACAATGGACTCATTCATTTAAAATCAATCAATATTGATGATTCAGTGATTTGTTGTTAAGTATTTCTAATACGATTCAATCATACAGTCTAGAAGTTCTCATAGTGGTGAACAAAATGTGCCTGGTCGCGTTTGTTCATTTTCTGGCAGGCCTTCTCAACATTCTTAGTCACACCTGGAGGACCACAGCTAAACACGCCGATCTTCTCCACCTTTAACAAAGAAACAACATCAGTGGTGTATGTGAGGTTGATGTAACTGTCACAAGGATCTAATTAAATGACGTATTAACCTAAAACTTCAAATGACTCCTTTCACAAGATCCCATATGAATCACAGATATTTACTAATACACGAAGATTTAGAAAAATGCAACAGTATATGCCCTACAACTGTAAAGATAACTATATCTATAAGATAACTGTAACGATAAAGATAGCTTTATTGATAACCATAACGATAAAGTTAACTATAACGATAACTAAAACGATAACTACAAAAATTACTTTAACGATAACTAACTATAACATTAAAGATAATTATAACGATAGTTAACTATAAAGATAACTATGATGAGAATGATAACTAACGACAAAGATAAATTTAACAATAAACATAACTATAAGAATAACTGTAATGATAAAGATAATTTTAACGATAACTATATCTATGACAATAACTAGAATGATAATTATAACAATAAAGATAATAACGATAACTATAAGGATAACTGTAACGATAAAGATAACTTTAACTATAACTATAACAATAAAGATAATAACTATATCTATAAGGATAACTGTACCGATAAATATTACTTTAATGAGAACCATAACCATAACGATAAAGATAACTATAATGGTAACTACAACAATAACTATAATGATAACGATAGCTATAACAATAAACATAACTATAATAATGACTATAACGATAATAATAATGACTAATAGATAACTACAACAATAACGATAAAGATAATTGTAACTATAACAATAAAGATAATTATAAGGATAACTATACTAGCATCCACAGCAACACACATTAATCTACTATTATTATAAGTGCATGCTGCAGTTTTGTCATCTCCCACTTTAAACGCTCAAGCTCTTAAAGTCTGGTGGATTCTGATTGGCTGTCAATGTTTTATCATTCATCAGCTGGAAAACAAATTCTGAAAGTGACACCAACGATATTGTTCCTTTGTGTCATTGTCATTATGGTGTAAACGTTCCTATTCGCATAGAACTAGAATAATTATTAAAAACGTTATAATTATCATTATAGATATTGTCCTTGGCGGAGTTTAACAGTAACGCTCCAAAGCATCTTGGATGCCAATTATTTGGCTACTGACCTCTGGATGAACTTCTTGTAGTGAACTGAGAAAAGCCAAAAAGGGCGGGCGGCCGAAGTGTGTGATTGAGCGCAGGCCGGTGAACAGACTCCTGTTCCACACCTTCTGAAAGTGGCGCTCACAGACATACTTGTGAAAGAGAAAGAGAGATGATTTTACACCCAAACATAACTTCCTTATCACTTCACCTGCTTTTAATTACGTAACAGTAGTTAAGTGAAACTTACCGTAACCTTATAAACCAATAAAACAATTCTTATCATTCTCAAATAAACAATGGCTTTACCAGCATGGTGGTGCGGAGATCGAATTTCTCAGCCAGCTGTGTGATGTAGATGTGCACAGACACCAGCTCCTGAGCGTCCATGTCCTCCACCTCTCTTATGATGTCAGACACCCACTCGAACTGACGTTGAGTCCGTGTCACCCAGATAAAATACACCTAGAGCCACCATGTTAAGAGTCGTTAAAAACTGAATCCTTAAGTACAGGACATTGAAAACTTGCATGTTGTAGTGTACCTTTTTGCAGTGAAATTTGAACTTGACTGAAGATTTGAACACCAGGTCTTTTAAGATGGAAGCAAAGGGTGTGACTCCAATCCCAGCGCCCACCAATACTGACACCTCATAGTCTGTCCACTCCTGATGACCCTCCCCAAATGGCCCATCCAGATACAGCTGTGGAGATACAGCAGGGTCAACTTTTAAATACTGTTAATTTTATCACAAAATTCAAACAATAACTGCAATTTTTAAACTCTTAAATGTGGCGCGACAGAGCACTGTAGAGCCTCAGTTCAAGTGACAGAACAAGGGATTAATATATCTGAAAATAAATTGCGTTTAACATAATAATTTTGTCATTAATTTTAACTTCTAATATTATGTACCAAATGGGGGTGCTCCCTGTGTAGTATCGGTATCGGCAGATACAATTCTAAATAATCGGTTATCGGTACCAGGCTGATAAATGTAGTATCGGTGCATCCCATATACTCTATGTACTGTATATTGGGATAACCTAATGCATTCAGGTTTATCTACATCTATATGAACCAAAGACAAACTGGGAATCCTTGCCTTTGGATATCCTCCAAACTCCTGGAGATTCTCAGGGGTGTAGGCCTCTCGGAGTTTGCTGGTCCAGGGTCCCACTGCACGGATATGAAGGCTGAGGGTCTCCTCATGTGGTGCAGAGGTCAGGGTGAAAGGATGGTACTCATCTGTGCCCAGCGCCAGGCATGCGATACGCACCCACTGTCCCGAGCGGTAGACAAAACCTTGTGGACGCTTAAACTCCAGGTAAGTTACATCTGGCAATTCAGAGAAATTGAGAATCAGGTATGTTATCAGTGCTACTAGTCCACTTTATAAATTCTACTTACCATAGATAACTACTTACCATAGATAACTACTTTGTTATTTTAAGATTAGAGTTAGTTAAAGTTCACACGAACATGCAAAGTTACTTATAGTCAGTGTTGGGGTAACACATTTCAGTTAACACAAGTTATGTAATCAGATTACTTTTTCAAGTAACTAGTAAAGTAACACATTACTTTTAAATGTATGTGAAAATATCTGTTACTTTTTCAAAAAAGTAATGCAAGACACATCTCCTGTCCCGAGTTGAGAGAAGTTGGGAGTAAGTGCAGAGGCACTTCCTTCAAGCGGAGGCTTAATAATTTGAATGTGAAAGGAACTTTACAGTTGCCAAAAACATAACATTTGTGTTTGTTGTTATTAAAAATAAATAAGCAAGCCCAGTTCAAGTGACAAAAAAATTCTAAAAAGTAATGTATTACTTTTAGTAACTAAGTAACTATAAGTAATGCAATTAGTTACTTTTTTATGGAGTAATTCAATATTGTAACGGATTATTTTCAAAAGTAACTTCCCCCAACACTGCTTATAATCAGTAGAATGACTATTGGGTGACCATCAACATAAAGTGTTAACAGATACTAAGCAGAAAGCCTACTAATACTCTAACGATTCACAGTTGACATAGTTGCAAAGTTATTTATCACTAGCACAATGTCTAAAGTGGACTATCGAAATAAAGGGTTACACAACTGGTGATTTTTAACATAATTTCATTTTATAACCAATAAAGTGAGTCCTGAATTTGACTCAAGATTTCCTATTCTGAGACGCCGTATGATTTCACAGCCAGAGCATTTGGAAGTGAACACTTTACAGCACATGACACAGCGCTGTGTACTCGGGCCCTTGGAGACTCTGAGATAAAAGAGCTTTGTGCCGGATCTGCTGAGCGTAAATTCTCTACCTGAGGGCAGCAGCTCGGCTTTCACCACTGGGATCTCCACCTTCTTCCTGTTGAGGCTGATGAGCTTGTCCAGGAGGAAGAGGAGACCAGGGGGGATCAGGTAGATGTGGAAGCGGGGCTCCTGGAGGAGGGCGTAGCTGCCGTGGATCACAGTCTGCCAAATGAGATGAGAGAGAGAAAGTCAGTGTTTACAGTTCCTGTGTCCAGTGTCCCCGCTAGAAAGTGTAACTTTCAAAATGAAACGCAACAAAGAGCAACACATACACACACACACAATACAAACAAACTAAAAATGATTGAGAAAGATTTGCGTTTTGAGATACAGACAAACAAATACATTTAAACAAAAAATGATCATAATCATACAAATTTCTGGATAGTTTTTTTTATTTTGATCTCCCACTGTCTGCATTTCAACTATATTTCAACTGTTTTTCTAAGTACATAATAATGAAGCTCTAACACTCTATAAAAACTCATCAAATGAATAGGTGTTTTTTTCTTTACCAGGACGTAGACGAGCACATATAGGTGGTGTGTGATCCAGAATCCTCTAAAGCTGATGCGTCTGAAATAGTGCGAGGCGAAGACATACATAAAGGCAAAAATCAACAGCAAAAGAACCCCAGTGAGACCTGAAAGAAAACAAAAACGAGTGTTACAGCAAACACACATCTAGAAAAATAATAAACTGACACTTTAGATGCAATACTTAATATATCAAAACAACATAAAATGTGCAGCTATACCAGGAACTGTCTTGAAAAACCAGAAAGTCCATTTCATTGGAAGCTCAGACCTGCAAATGACCAACACACAGAATTTTGGACAAGGCTCCTGCACTAGTAGAGTTTCCCAGTGACTATTTTAAGTTCCCATTAAGTTATACAAATATTATTTATTAATGTTCTTTGAACATTCAAAACCATTTTTTAAATGATTTAAAAACCTTTTCCATGGTTACATGAACAAACCAGAGAACGTTCAATTTGATCAAACATTATTGAAACATTACTTATGAATGTTCTTAGAAGCATCTGAAACAGTTGTAACATTTAAAAATGTATAGATGAACGTCTAACTAAAACATGTCATATATCAATCAAGTTGAACATGAATTACCCATTGTTGGAGAACACTCTAGGAAACAGGCAGGCAAGAATGCTGAGGTCACTGATGCAGAAAACGTAAACGTTGACCACATGACCCAAACTATGAACAACTGGCACAAAAAAACAACTTTAAATAATAAATTAAATATAACATGAGCAAATGTATTAATATAATTGATGTATGGCACATCACTTTGAGGAAACGTTACATTACGTAATGGAACTTTGAACCCTGGTAATTAAATGCATCAACTGTGATTCACATATGCTATAAACTGCCCGAATATGTCTTGACAAACAAAGTGTTAAAGCATAATTGTACATTCTACAGAATCATATTCATATCTGTGGTGAAATTCATTTGAAAGGCAGTTAAGGTATGTTTAAACAATAAATGATAGCGTTTTGCACGTAGAGGGAATTTATCTTTTCTGACCTGAGAGGACAACAGCAGCTATAGCCATGTGACGGTGAAGGTCAATGGCCGCATCGAATGGGATGTATCTGTTAAGAAAAGTCTCCCTGCACATGGTTATCAGGTTACGGCACACAGTGAGGAGCATGTAGGGAAACAGGAAGGAGATGGCAGCCGCTGAACCACGAGACACGAGCACACCCACCATGGAGGTCTCTGGGATGCCACTGGCGTGGGCCTGTAAACCATAATCTACAAATATTGCTATTGGTTTGTAACCATTAGTGCGGATCTCCAGTGTCAAAAATTTGGAACAATTCAACATGATCATAATAAATCAAGTTAGGGCCTAAATATGCACAATGCAATGTTCAGTGATGAAAAGAGAGAATATAAATGGACATTTACAGTAGCATCTTTCCAGTGCTAGTCCGGCTGTGATGCCGTATATGATGCCCATGCAAATGATATGTCTTCTGTAGTTTTCTATAAAGCGTTTGAACTGCTGGATCCATTGCTGCACTGGGTTTCTGTTGTAGCGTTCTCTCTGAGGCCTCACATACACCTTTGGGTTGTTTTGTTCAATTCTAACAAGGGAAAATAAACAGATTACGCATTAACTATGGTGGCTTAACTAAAACAATACACCTTTATTGCTTAATCTTGGGTTGGGTTTTTTCAAGAGGCTACACGGTCTCTAGCACAGTCCTTCAGCCTGCTCTGATTCAGGTGACTGTTTCACAATTTTCTCGATATATGTGTCTAGCTAATTAGTAGGTTAGACAGACAGATGGATACTAACTACATAGTTATCTTACTGTCTTTCTATCTGTTTAATTATTAACCTGCTTTATGTATATATATTCGGTTATCAACCTCACAGCCATTCTAACTAATTAGATAGACAGGTAAGATAATGAACAAGATAGAAAGACAGCCATGTAGCTGTCTTATAATTAACTAGCTGGACAGACAGGTGGATAACCATACAGAGAAACAGCCATATAGTAACCCAAGTTTGAGAAATATATATACATAACAAACGAATCAACAGACAGGGGAATAATACAAATTAGACCAAAAAGAGAGCTGGATAAATAAATAAATAATAAACAGGCAGATACGTAACTAATTATGCAGTATGTCTATCCATTTGTATGTCTTATCCATATCCATCTGTATTCTTGTCTGACTAGTTCAGGGATATCCAAAAACAGTTTAGCTCTACCTTGCCTGGGTGTTTCTAGTATGCCTGGTAAGACATTGATTAGCTGGTTCAAGTGTTTTTAATTGGAGTTGGAGCTGAACTCTGCAGGACAGAGGCTCTCCATGAGGGGGATTGGACACCTCTATTCTTATTAGTTATTAGTCTATCTGACTATTTAGTTAGGTAACTGTCTGCAATTGCATAGTAACATCCTTCCAAATGCCTACAACTTAAAATCATTGTGGTGACTATTGTACAGGTCATTGTCTTTATAATATCCCAAAATCTAGTTATTTGTGCTACTGCATTAGCCTGTTTCATTTTGTCACTGTCAACTAAAGATTATTACATTCAAAGCGAAACCTGACCAATATTACGTCACAGAATGGCATCACTTCCCGCAAATATGATTGCCACATTTCTCAATAGCCAACAAATGACGGGTTTCACAAAGGCTTCAAATCTAACACCAAGCTGAGTTCCTAATGACCATACACATGTCAGAACACATTACATAATGCAACACATTCTCTAAAATGACCACAGGAGAGATATTATACATTAACGTCTCACTTCTTGATCTGTCTTTGACGAAGTTCCTGCTCTTGCTCCCCCACAGGCCTGTGAGTAAGCTCTTCCATGGCTGAAGAACTACAAAGGAAATCAAAAACAACTTTAGCTGTATTGCTGTGCACTCATTTAGAATGAGTTTGATGTTATATCATTTTTCTTTACCTATTTTTCTCAATGAAAGATACTCGCTGTTGTCTGGCTAGTTTTTTCTTGCCAAGTACTTCCATGCCTGAGAATACATGAACAACAGTTTCAAAGTAAAACGCCTCTGTGTTGGGTGAACTAAAAACTATAGTGACATGGGGGATTAGACCATAAAGTAAAATATATCCTTAACCTTTAATATTGAGCTGAGCTGAATGGTCTCGCAGCAGAAAGTGAAAGTCCTCCCAGGAGAAGGAATCTTTGTTGTAAAGACCTGCTGCCTGAAGCATCGCTGCTATCCCATCATCAGCCTGACTCTTAGATAAAGCACTCCCAGAGATATCAATGAAAGACCTGCACAAGACAAGAGGAAAAACTGACTAGAAGAAATCCTTCAGAGGATTTATTGAAGCGTAAAAGTATCATCTGAATCTCAAATTTCAGGCTATCATCAAGAAATCTTTGCACAAAACACTTTTGTTCTCTACAAGGCTCAAAAACAAACAAACATCAGAACCGACCTGAGTAAGGAAGAGAACTCTTCCTTGGACAAGAAGCCATCTTCTTTAATGTCATGCATTGAAAACAGAAGCTTAGACTTCTCCTCGGGAGTACCTGGATTTGAAATCCAAAAACAGTAAACACTGTAACACTCGTCCCATCACTACACAGTATCACCATAACACTGTAAAACTGTAACATTCCAACACAAGGTTACTTTGTAACATTGTAATGCTTACAACATTGTAAAATTGTACCATCCTTACAACACAGCAAGGTGATTTTGTATCATTGTAACATTCTAATACTGTAATGTTGTAACATCATAACACTATACTATTGAAAAAAAACCGGTTACGTCATGTAACAACAATGAAACACGGTAACTTTGTAGAATTGTAACAAAACTGTAACATCATAACACTGTAACAATGTAAAACTGTAATACCCTAACAACGTCACTTTGTGACATTGTAATATTGTAACACCGTAAAATTGTTAAAGTGAAATATCCTAATAATGTAACAAAGTAGCTTAGTAGCATTGCAATATTGTAAAACTGTAATATTGTAACACTCTAACATTAGCTTCGTTCAGTCTGTCAGCTCAAATCCGATTGTGTGCATGTCTGGATGGAATCTGATTTGAATGACTTTCCACACAGTGTATCGCAACTGTTCATATCAGATTTATGTGTCCAGAAGAGCTCTGTTTTATGGAATATGTGTTGGCTTCTATGGCAATGCTGTTGCGTTGTTATTCCCTAAGCTAAAAACAACTATAACAGCAATATAGTTTGCAATTCAGATGTTGTCTTATGATATGACAAACGTTGCTTTCACGCTGAACTACATTTCATCTTTTGAGGTAGTGGCAGAAACACAGGAAGCTGGAATGTGCAACTTTATTCCATGCTGCCTTCGCCGTTGGTTTCAAAACTCAAAGAGGTGCGTATACTAACCGTATAATGTATTTTCTCGCTTGATTTGCAGGTTGCAACAACACAAGCTTGTTTCTGCAATGACGTTTATTATTTTTTCAACAATACAATATGACGTGTTTACATTTTACGCGGCGTGAAAATGTGAAAAAGCTACGCTAAATATGATCTGACCGGTCAGACTGAAACGGATTTCCAGGAATACGATTTAAATAGCTTTCCAAAACACATGAATGAAGATCGAAACGGATTTGTGCAAATCGGATTTCATGTAGTTCATTGCCGTTCAGACTATCTGAATATGATTGGATTTCAATCAGATTTGCATAAAACTTTGATTTGGGCTGACAGTCTGAACGAAGCTATTGAAACGCTGAGAAATTGTAAAAATTTTACATTCTAACAATTTAAATTTGCAGCATAGTAATATTCTAACATTGTAAAATTGTAACGACATAAAAAGGTAACTTTGTAGCATTGCAATACCATAACATTGTAACATCAGTAACAAGGTACCAACAAGCTAACTTTATAACATCGCAACATTTTAACACTAACTTTGTAGTATTTTAAAATGGTGATATTGTAACAAAATATAACGAAACACTGCACTCCAATACAAAAGATTTGAACAACCTCACCTGTCATGAAAATGACAATTACATCCAGGAACTCCTGAAACGAAAGGTATCCGTTACCGTCCTTGTCAGCCAGTGTGAACATGGACTCTACAAAGAGTGAGTCAGGCTTCAGACCGAGCACGCTGGCGAATTCAACTCGTGTGAGCTCGCACTGTAAAGCTTCTCTGGTCCTATTGCTCAAGTCTCCTGCATCACTTTTATCAATGTCCAAGACCTGGAGTCAAAAAACACATGTATGATGTTACTACACGACTTTGTGACATGACTTTTTAGACAAAATAACCTCATAGACATATAAAGAGAAAACAGAAACTCTTACCTTTGAAAAAGCGTGCTTGAAGAACGTCTCCACAATCTTTTCCCTCTGTGCTTTGGTCACTGCATCTCTGAGAATATCCTTCTCACTAATTTCCTTTACAGTTAGACTCTGAATGTTGCCCTCCAGCTCAGAGCGCAGGTGACCCAGGAACTTTGACCTCTGACCAACGTCCTCAAAGAACAAAACCTTTTCGACAGAAATCCAGCATCTTAAAGTCTCATTGAGCATTAGTTGAATGATGGCAACAGACTGAACTACCAAATTCCTACCAGATCATACTCTTTGGGGATCTTCAAGAGCAGAGCCCGATGCTGATGGTCATTGGATATTAACACATTGAGGTGGTCTTGATTGCCCAAGCTGTGAGAACTGAGAAGAGACCCGTTCACATCAAAGGTCTGGAGTACTGTCTTCTCGTTGAATGCAAGTGCAACGTGTCGGGGCGCTGTATTGTGCCCCAACCACTCTTTGGCTGAACAAAAAAGTAAAATACAATGACAGAAGTTCATAAACTCATCTTCATTGGCATTTCAGACCAATGTGACACTGCATGTGATATTACTGACCAATAGTTTCATGTGCAGGTTTCTTGTCTGTGGTGGAACCTCGGAGCTTCTTTTGGAATCGTTTGTATCTGGCTGTCCGGACACGAGCAACTACACAAGCTACTATGTAGCTTACTGTCGAGAGATCAACATTTCATTCTTTTATACAAAATATAAAAAATTATGAAAATACATAGTTATTGTTATATATAAATGCTAATCTTTTTATAAAATGCTATATATAAAATACTAAATTTAAATAAATAAATATATAATTAAATAATGTTGTTATATACTTTTACTATAAAACAAGTATAACATTCAAATCGGTTTTAAACACAATATATAAAATAATAAAAATACATAATTATTGTCATCTAAAAATATGATTATTTATATAAAATACTATATATAAAAGTACTCTTATTTAAAATTATAATACATCTACTATTTTAATACTATTATCTAATAAATAACACCACTATTTATTTTAAATCTAAAATAGTTCATACAAAGTTCCATTCCAATATGTTTTCGTAAAAAATATTAAAAAAACATGAAAATATATTATTATTATTATTTAAAATACTATTACTTCTTTAATTTTTTGTGATGTAATAATTAATGCATGAAACAAAAATGTATAATTCTATATCAAATGCAGTTGTCTGTAAATATATGACACTGTAAATTTAATAATTTATTTTTTTTACAGTACACACTGTAAAAATTATGAATGACACTGACCAACAGGAAACAGGAATAGTACTACCACCGTTGCGCCAAAACCAGCCTTGCTGCTGTTGTCAAAGTAACTCATAGAAGAGGCCTTTATACAGGGGTGAAGATCGGAGGATGTGATTGGCTGAGGCTGGGGGCAGGGATCTCCTGCATAAAAATACCAATATAAATACATCGCGGCTTTATAATATGATTTTGTTGTGAAATTTGTTGGTGCATGTGGGTTACTTAATACCGTTCACCCAGAAGAACACACTCTTTTGAATGTCACCCTCCATGGCACTGGTGACGTCCAGAAGGACATCATGAAATGTGGTGTTACGTATGGCTTGGATCTCCTCCTCAGTGAACAACCTGAGAGGAAGAATATCTTTCAGTATTTAGTGTGCCCATCTGACCAAACTGACATGGCTTTGTTTTAAAGGAGTCATGAACTGAGAAAGCAAAATTAATTTGACATAAGAGATCATTGTACTATAAAACCATCTTGAAAGGCCCAATCCCAATTCTATTTCATACTCCTTCACCTACCCTTTCACCTTATCCCTTGAAACAGAGTGTCAAGGGGTAGGGGTGAAAATATTCCCCTAAGAAATGGGACACCACTACTATACCGTTACATGTAATCATCTAGCTCTTATAATACCCATACTTATACTGTGTGCATTAGAGCCTTTAATTACTACTCTATATTAATGCGCTGCTTACTGACACACACACACACACACACACACACACACACACACACACACACACACCGGAGATCGCGCAGCTCACACATCCAGGAGCAAATAAACTTGTCAATGATGCCCCATGACCTTTATTAATAACATAGTTTAAATACTGAATCGCTATATTATATTTTCCAGCAACAAGAGGATCAAATCTGCTTTTGAAGTAAACTGACTTATTGTAAAGAGAGATGCACAGACGCATGTACACGCAACTTTCATCGCTCTCATCGGGGATTAGCCCCTCAATGTCTATGGTGGTTATCGCCCTGATCAGAAATGTTAATTTGTTGGGGCACTATTGTGCAGTCAGTAATTATTTAACATTAGCGATTTTTTTGCAAACATTTAATTTAATAACATGACCGTAAATATGAACAAACGATTGAATTTAACAAAATAAATGATTGCTTTTAATTAAAATCTTTATAATGCTAAAAATGTTTACATGTATGGGTCTTTTTGTTCGCTCGGGCAGCAAGCTTGCCGCTGTCGCTGGTTTACGCTGAGATCATTTTCATTCGTTTGAAATGTGGTTGTGAAAAATCTTCGTTTGAAAATCTGGTTCTACAAACAAACAAATTAAGCTCGGATGAGCTTTATTTGCCACATACACAATTATACAGAGTATAATGAGAAGTGAAATGTGTACACACTTGGAGCAGTGGGCAGCTGACTGTGCAGCGCCCAGGGAGCAGTCGTGGACTTACTGCCGGAGCCGGGATTCGAACCCACAACCTTGGGTTACCAAGGGTTTCAAGTCCAACACTCTATCCATTAGGCCAAGGCTCTGACCCTTGAAGGACAGCACTTGGAATGCACAGTTTTATGATGAAACAGTGAGGATAAGCGTGAAGAAGATCAATTACTGCCTGTTTAGCCCCACCCACCGATTTGCACATGTAGTGTTTACGAGCGAGGCAAACGCACAGGTCTACAAAGAAACCAAACAATAAAGATGGCTCTAAAGACAACAAGACGCTGTACAGTGCCAAGTTGTGGAAAAAAAGTGTTTGCATTGCCTTCCTTCTGATCCCAACTTTAGGAAAGTTTTTAAGTTATTTTTAATTAAGATCCAGACCGCGTCAGTAAGAACTCGGCTCTTTGTTCACTTCATTTTACCACAGATTTTTTTATAAACAACTAAAACTAAATAAACTAAACAAACTAAAAGAGGATGCTGTGTCGACAGGGATATCGCAACACAAGTGTGAGTAGTCTCGCGTAGCCAGGCCTTCAGACTGATGGCTGAAGGTCTGGAATCCATGGCAGCTTTCATTGGCCAAGGCCCGTCCATGAGGCCGTTTGACCGACATGTCAAACAACTAATCACAGTTTATTTCGTTCAGCGTCATGTTTCGGGGCGTGGAAATGTCGCCACAAAGTGAAACTCTCAGACGTATTTTAAAGATTATGTGCCGCGAACTTTAAATATTTCACATACTTTTGAAAATCCAGCATTTAGTTAATCCTGATAAGCGCTCGTCATCACAGTTGTAAACACCATGGCTTTCTTATTTCATGAGGGGATTTGGCGTCACGGCCTCTTTGTTTCCAGGAAGAACGTTAAAGAACGCGACATCCTGGATAATCTAACCAATCCGATGACAACTTCTAAACTCTTGAAGTGTTTCCAATTTTGTGAGCCATATGCATCAGATGTTTAGCCAGCAGTCCGTGGGCGTGACGTCTGAGGCTGAGATTTAAGTGTGAGTAACTATTTTCATTATGGGATCACTATTGCTTTGTCTCTTCTCACAGATCATTTGATATGTATTATATTATTAATGCGTTTTTGACCTAAATCATAGCAGGGTCCATCTATGAGGAATGTATTCTGTCAAACATACACAACTATTTAGCCAATCATAGCAGTTTACTTCCGTTTACTTCTGAGTCAACAACCAGCCATGCCTATTACTTCTAAATTGTTTTTTTTTATCTAAAAAAACATAACATTATAACATTATAAGAGGACCTCAGAGAACAGTTCAAAATGAACAAAACAAAGGCAATTCATGAGCACTTTAAGTAATAATCAAAGGAAAATGTCCCACCCATTTTGTTTGTTCTCAAACCAGAAGCGGTCAGCGTTCCTTATGCGTTCAAACTGGTCCAGAATGATGGTGGAAAACACTGGACCTGGCCCCTCTTGTGATTCTAGTAGGCCGCCCACAAATAGATCTAGTCTGTTGATATCGTTCTCATATAACTCCGCGAGCTCCCTTAACAACTGAAAATCAGTGAAAAGAGTAAAAAACAAAACAAATGAAAACTAGATTTTTGCATTATCTGAACAATAAGTGGATGGGTAATGGGCATTCTGGGTATTTGTTATTGAGAGATTCTTGCAAATGGCTGTAGCAGCACCTGCGTGTTATTCAGTTCAGGATTGATCTCGTCCCAGCTGTTGACCGGCCGCATGTTAAGGCTCTCTCTGATCTGGTTATAACTGGGCAGCCCAAAATCACGCCCCCTCTGGATGGTCAAAGCCACTGCATCAGAGCGTGAGAACCGCATGGGCCCATACATGTAGTCTAATGGAGGAAAGGAATAGAGAAGATGTGTTAACCATTAGATCTTCTTGATGTCATTAAATTAATTGAAAAAAAACTAACCTCTCAAATCCTCCACAATGATGTTGTCCTCTCGCTCAGCGATCTGAGAAGCCATGCCCATTATTAGCTCATCTACATCCTGACTGGACTGCAGGTTTGGATTCTAAAACATATATAATTTGATGATATAGTAATGTTATTTTCTTTTATTTCATATTATAATTTGATAGTAATTTTTTTAATTCATTTCTAAACAAAACTATGTTTTGCCACTATGTTTAAAATTGTAAAAATATGGTTGCACAATCCAAACCAAACCCCGTTTATCATGACTCACATTTCGGTTCCAGAAGGTGTTGCATAAACGCAGGCCAGGATATTTACTTGCATCGTCGTTCACAGGACTTTTGTAGTGGCACGTCCTGTTTCTGAATCCCCAAAATCACATTTCAGCACAATTTTAGATACAACTGAGGATTTTATATGTGCACTACCGTTTAAATCAGGGGGTTATTGTATACATATTTATTCATTTATTTAAAGAAATTACTTTTTAAATAATTTTTATTTGGCAATCCAAATGCCTGAAAACATTTATATTTCAAATAAATGCTGTTCTTCCTATTCATCAAACAATCATGCAAAATATATCATGGTTTCCACAAAAATATTAAGCAGCACAATTGTTTTCAGCAATAATAATAATAAGAATAAATATTTATTGAGCAGCCAATCAGCATATCAAAATGATTTCTGACACAAGACTGGAGTAATTCAGCTTTGATCACATAAATAAATTACATTTTAAAATATATTCAAATAGAAAAAAAAATATTGTACATTTTAATACAATTTTAAAATATTATAATTTTTGCTGTATTTTTGATAAAAAAATTCAGCCTTGTTGAGCAATCGAGACTTCCTACCAACCCCAAACATTTCAACGGCAGTGAAAGCCTAATACTATTATATTTTAATATAAATTCTTGAATGTTACTATGACAACAGTGCTTTGCAATGATTAAAATTAATTATATTAAACATTTTAAAAAGGCTTTCAACGGATCAGTTTTACAAAAGTGATTTGAGAAATTGACCTTTTATATACACCAGGTGGAGCAAGAGTCAGTCCAAACCTCACAGCAGCAGCTTCAAACTCAGCAGAGATCCCAGGATCTACGTATTTCTGATAACCTGCAGAAAGACGGTGCTGTGATTCAGCTCGTAATATTTATTCCATTATTAGTTCGTATTTTTCTATAACCACTGTGAACAGTACTGCCCTCAGCAGAAATGACATACTTGCCATCGTTTAACCTGCAATGACGCAGATGCCAACGACATGCTGTCACCTGCAAAACCAACTGCATTTTACACAAACCATGAGAGAGATTTTACCAGACCACAGGTTAGTCTCGTGTAGCCAATCTTTTGACTTGTGGCATAAAGTCTGCTCACGTCTGCCCACAATCACCCACTTTTTTGTTCAATATACCACAACAATAGACTAGTAACTTTATATTAAATAACTGTAAAGTGGAATATACTGTTCGGCCTGTAGATATTAAATATCAGGATATTAATACCATTTTGCAACATCAACAAGCCGCTATTTTCTATGTATGTTACCAAAACTTGTATTGCAGAATATATATATATATATATATATATATATGTTTGTGTACTGTTACACCCCTAATATATTTATGTTTGTGTACCGTTACACCCCTAATATATATATGTTTGTGTACTGTTACACCCCTAATATATGTTAATATTTTTATAACGGTTTTGACATCACAGTTTGGTATGGTTTCGGTACAGCAAGAGGAAAAAAGTAAACAAATTGTTTTTTTTTTTTACTGAACAAATTATATTAAATATAACAAAGTATAGGCCTAGTCTAATATTTCACAAAATGCTCTACACTAAACTTAATTTCTCTAGCAAATAACGAGCTGTCGACACTGATGACTTGTCTGAGGTAAATGAAATGTTATGTGACATTTTGTTGACAAGCTGTTTTAATGACGTCTTTGCATGGTAATACAATTTATTTTACATAATAAATAATAGTTAAATAATTAAATAATAGTTTAGCATTCAGATATGTTACATCGCAAATATGGAAATATTATGGAATATTTGGATTTGTGCCGAATGAGAGAAGTAGGATACACGAGCACAAAGCTCCATTTAGCAAACAATTGAGTGTGCAAGCCTTTAAAGTATACTCCTCCTTTATCAGTCTATGTGAGAGATGCATTCAGAATCAGCACGTGGTCACTGTCTAGTGGGCTTTGTTTTCAAGTGTGCAACTCACGGCATGCGCTGTTCTGTTGGCTGTTATCAAACAGTGTTGCATTGCTGCGGGTGCCCCCTTCTGGATTGGGGTGAATTGTCTGTATTCATTGTATCCGCGCCGAATCATAGACTGTAAAAAAGATGGACGACGCGTCTCCACTTCCTTCCACTACAGAAAAGTGAAGCGAATACATCTCAGTATGGATGCTGCCATCTTGAGTAAATGACGTCATTTTTTAATGCCCGAGTCTGCGCAGTAGAGATTCGTTTGGAGCCAGAGTCTGTGCAATAGAGGTTCGTTTGGAGCCAGAGTCTGTGCAGTAGAGGTTCGTTTGGAGCCAAAGTCTGCACAGTAGAGGTTCGTTTGGAGCCAAAGTCTGCACAATCGAGGTTCGTTTGGAGCCAGAGTCTGCACAGTAGAAATTCGTTTGGAGCCAGAGTCTGCGCAGTAGAGATTCGTTTGGAGCCAGAGTCTGCGCAGTAGAGATTCGTTTGGAGCCAGAGTCTGCGCAGTAGAGATTCGTTTGGAGCCAGAGTCTGCGCAGTAGAGGTTCGTTTGGAGCCAGAGTCTGCACAATCGAGATTCGTTTGGAGCCAGAGTCTGCGCTGTAGAGATTCGTTTGGAGCCAGAGTCTGCGCAGTAGAGGTTCGTTTGGAGCCAGAGTCTGCACAATCGAGATTCGTTTGGAGCCAGAGTCTGCGCTGTAGAGATTCGTTTGGAGCCAGAGTCTGCGCAGTAGAGATTCGTTTGGAGCCAGAGTCTGCGCAGTAGAGGTTCGTTTGGAGCCAGAGTCGGCACAATCGAGATTCGTTTGGAGCCAGAGTCTGCGCTGTAGAGATTCGTTTGGAGCCAGAGTCTGCGCAGCAGAGGTTCGTTTGGAGCCAGAGTCTGCACAATCGAGATTCGTTTGGAGCCAGAGTCTGCGCAGTAGAGGTTCGTTTGGAGCCAGAGTCTGCGCAGTAGAGGTTCGTTTGGAGCTCGAGTCTGCGCAGTAGTGTCGTGAGGTGGAGCCGCGAAATCAAACTCCCGCAGACCAAATCAGCTATAACAACATGCCCATATATAGCATTGAATTACTAGCTAAAATCAAACTTATCAAAAAAATCACAGTTTAACATATATCAGCAATTTAACATATATCCACTACATATAAGTGGAAGTGAATGAAACTCAAATTGTAGTGTGACCTTCAGACGGTCAGTGAACCTACTGTGGTCAGTAGGTGTGCCGTCTGAGACTTAGACAAACCACAGACAACTGGAGCACGTGCACACACAAACACACACACACACACACACACACATACTGTACTGTACTGTACTACTATGTGCTATTGCCCTACACCTACCCTACACCTAAACTTAGCCCTCACAGGAGACGGTGGATTTCTACTTTCCCCCAAAAAATGCACACTGTAGGATTTATAAGCATTTTAAATTATGGGGACACTGAAAATGTCCTCATAAATCACCTTCTCCTTGTAATACCTATGTCATACCTATGTCATTATACAAATTTGTGTCCTCATAAACCACATAAACATGCACACACACACACACACACACACACACAGAAGTCTCACCTGAATAGGAAGTTACTGGTTTTCCCAGAAAGGCCGGCAGCCACTCATAGAATGCTATATTCTGAGGAAAGATCGATCGTCAAATCAGAAATAAGACTGATATTCCATTATTTTTAAATGCCAGTGTTCAAAGGAGATATTAAGTGAAGGATACTGCGTTACTTCCCTCCAAATTGCCACCTGTTACATAAAGTGAGTCAGTAATAGAGGATCTACCTGAAATGTGGCAATAACCCTCTTTCGGGCATTTTGGAAAAGCTCTTCGTCTGACCAAGAGGGGTGTTCCTTGTACAGTTTGGAGGCCAGGTAATTGTGGTAACGAAACCAAATAATTCCCTCAGTGACCGTAAAGATGTTCTCATTGGCCCAGGCATTCCCGAACTCTGAGAAAACACAAAACCGGCAGCTAAAAACCACAACTTGCAACATTTCCATAAGCACTCTGCATACAAAACCCATACTAAACCCGTGCAGTGAAAAGTTCCTCTGATCTGTATCTTCTCTATTGGCGTCACATTCAAGTAAAACAAAAGCTGTGGTTTATTTAGAGTATTTTACGTGCCATACCTCATTTTGGAGTTATGTGTTTTTTAGAGCAACATACCAGCCGCACGCTGTTATGGGTTTTAGCAGACACATGCTCATGCAAAAGGATTGAACCGGGTGACAGACTAGATTAGGAGCAAAAAGACTTAAAATGCTCCCTGAATCCCTTACAAAAATAACACGGTAAACATAGTGACTGATAAAATATGATAATTACTATAGTCACAGTTGCAACAATACCAATTTATGTACGTATGTATTTATAATTTTTAATAATTATTTTTTATTTTTATAATTTATTTATTACTGTTATTATTGTTATAATTTAATTAATTAATTAATTTGTTTATTTATTAATATGTGTTTATTTTTTCGATTCATGTATTATTTATATATTCATCTATACATAAATAAATACTATTACTACTACTCCTGTAAGCCTGGTACCAGGATATCTGGGCCCCCCCCCCCTCGAGAGGACAAAAGGCCCAGCCTGGGAATCCACAAAACTGTCTCTTGCATATGTAACAGTAACATCCAGGACGCAGCACACTGGGGGGTCCACACCCTGTGCTGACGATCTCAACATCCCCCCCCCCCCCTCTCCTCATGTCCTAGAATTCACTGAAAACTCATGCAATGTAATGTGTACAAAAAAGTGACCATACATGTTTGATATCTTTTGAAATGTCTCAGTGCGCCTGGTAAAATGGTCTCATTCTCCCAATCATAAGGAAAAGCTAAAAGAAGTTCTAAAGTATGAGAAGCGTAATGTACCACTCAAAAGTGTGCCCTCCCCCTGATCTCCTATTCAAAACACCTCCTGTATGTAAATAAGTATTCCCTGCCACAGGATCTCAAGAAGCCATTTGGTTGCAAATTCTAAAGTCTAATTATAATACCACCATTTGGTGGGTTACTGGATATCTGGGTATATAAGGAAAGGGGACACAAGGTTCTGGGCGTCTGTAGGTTTGACTGCCCGCACATGTCACTTGTGTGTAGTTTTCATTTCCAGCTATGGTTAGGAGTCAGTAAGCTGGTTGCTCACTATGGTTAGGCGTCTGTAAGGCCCGATTGCCCACACAAGATCACTTGTGTGTAGTTTTCATTTCCAGCTATGGTTAGGAGTCAGTAAGCTGGTTGCTCACACAGATCACTTGTGTGTAGCTTCATTTCCAGGTATGGTTAACTGATGATTCTATTCTTGTAACATTGGAGTGTTGAATTATTGCTTCGATTACCTGGTCAATAAATTGTAACGTTTGATTCTATTCTGACTGCCTCTAAAGATTGCTTTCTCCTTATTAGAGTAGCGGATCCGTATATTTCCGCAAGCCTGCGTCAGTTTTAGCGACGGCTAATATCCGGCATCTTTTAAGTGTACTTGGGTGCAGGGGCGGGTTAATTCCATTCAGGGATGGCGAACGCCGTCTGATCAGACTGAATTCGGGTACGCCTATACCTCTGACTTTTGATTTAATGTTACTTTAAACAAGGCTTTGACCAACCCAAAACTATTACGAGTGTAGTATATTGATCTGCTAACATATCTGATAGTGGCCAAAACCCTTACTGAAGAAAACAATTGAACTCAAGTTCTGAGGGGGCTCCAAGGAGGTTATTCGATGTCTCTGATTGTGTACGTGTGAATTTACGGCAAATCTTAGATACATAACCATAACTTACCTCTGACTGGTGACCGGGCCTGACGAGATTGTGTCCGTGAGACCTGTGGAAAACAGGGCCTCTAAGCGATATAGTTTCCCTACATCTGAGCGGGTAAAGTATTAAAAGGAGCTGATAAGAATAATCAATCATTCGTTCATATTTTAATGATGCACAAATATCATTAAAACCTTTTCATTTATGGAGTCAGATGAAATAACGAGACAAAATATATAATAAGAAGTGTTCCATTTTAATGTTCTTGTTGTGTCGTGAAAAGGAAAGACTGTAATACGCAAAGCCCTTCACCCGCTGAACGACTGCCGTCATTGGGTCGAATCGAGCCGGGCCTTACACTCCTAACAATAATAATAATAATAATAATAATTTTTTTCATTATTATTATAAATACAAACTATAATTTATAAACAAGTCTATTTATTTATTTCTACTAATCATACATGTTTAATGTATTTTTACAAAAGAAAGAAAATGGAAAAATGGGTAACAAACAAACAAATAAAATAGTTATCCATTAAGAAAATAAAAAAGTGCTTATTTATCCATAAACAAAGAAACAAACAAGTGAATGAATGAATGACAAAGATTCTGAAAGCTTCTCAGTAAGGTCTTATATTAATTTATGATTTATAGCAGTAAAATAATTGCAGTTACTATAGTACTTCGAAGGAATCTATGGATACATGGTACAATTATGTAAGGGATGTTGCAAGAAAGCACGACTGCAAAATATTCCAAGTCCTACCAGAGAAAAACTCCTTGATTAGCCATGTGACCACTGGTCATGTGGTCATAAATAAATGAATGTACTACAACTTAAAGTAGCTGCTCCATATGTTACCATAGAGCTCCTGTGAGCCTGGGCTGGTGCTGGGGTCCGGCGCGCTCCACATGAGGTATCCGCTGCTGCTGCGCCGGGGCATGTCCTGTGAGAAACCTGACGCCAGCAGTCCTCTGGAAAACGCTCTCAAGGCATCGCACCATGAGCTGGACCATCCATAGATGGAGCTGCCATCTATCCATGCTGTCACGTGATTCACCTGAAATTAATTATGCATAAATTAAAAACTCAGCAGGTCTGTTCTAAATCCCACACAGTCTATTGTGTCTACATACGCACCTGCGTGCGAGGATTGTTGGGACTATTGCCTGTGCTCGGATCCCACTCTGCTCTCTGGAACTGGAGCAGGACCGGATGCGAAGAGTTAGAGCCAAAGACAGGATCTTCTTTTTGGACTTTAATATGCATGAACTCGGGTGGGCAACCAGGTCTTCGGGATTCTGAGATCTCAGACCACACATGGTAACCTAATGTAGTAATAAAGAGCATGTGTTAAAGTGGCCATCATGAGGAATCAAATTCTTCTTGATCCTTTACAAAAAGATATAATATCAGGAAAACATCAACTGAAATCACTGAAGATCTTTAAAAAGGGTTTAAGTTTCTTAATAGAATAACAGTGCATAGATAGGTCTGAACCGTCTGAAACAGCTCAAGCAGTTAATCAAAACTTGCTTTCAGACGCCTGACAGTCACTCCGACTCGAAATGAGCCAAAATACCAGTGTATCTGATCCTATCATACTCCAACAGTCACTGAACTGAGGAAACAGTTACGGCTGGAGACCGATGAGCAGGTGATACACAAATGTGAGAACCAAA
This sequence comes from Oxygymnocypris stewartii, assembly GCA_003573665.1. Taxonomy (NCBI): domain Eukaryota; kingdom Metazoa; phylum Chordata; class Actinopteri; order Cypriniformes; family Cyprinidae; genus Oxygymnocypris; species Oxygymnocypris stewartii. The sequence goes on from QVTF01020069.1 coordinate 700,298, forward strand.
CACTTGTGAAAAGTTTCACCAAGTGAAAGTTTTTACGGTTTTCTCATTGCTTATGTAAAACTGTGAGCTGAATAAGACTATTTTAATTACTTTATATGCTTTAGACATGTAAAACATCCATGTTTCACTTCCTTATTGGGTGCTTTAATAATATATTTGTGCATATGTTACATTGCGTTATTCTGTAAATGAACTGATTAATCAGTTATTTGAACCAGTTAAATGAATCCAACTGTCCGAAAGAACCGGTTAAATCAGATTTCCCTGTTTGCCTGAGGCTGTTGATTACATGTAATAACATTTTTCTTGCACAGACTGATCGCTTCGCTTCATAAGACCTCAATATATCAGCCGGTTTTACTTTTGTGTTCCATAATTTGTGTTTTTGACTCTGAAAATGATTGTAGCCGCTGACTTCATCAATCCCCAAGTGCCACAGTTTCAGCTAAAATAAATCTTCTTCACTGTTCTACTCAAGGAAATAAAGTCACCTATATCTTGGAAGGCCTGAGGGTGAGTAAATGAACAGCTCATTTGTATTTTTGGGTGAACTTTAACTTGTGAACCTCCACAATCACTAGCTACATTTACATGCAGTCAAATAATCTGTTTATTGATGGACTGATAGCTCAGTCAGACTGAAAATCCTTCCATGAAACTGCTCAATCGATACCGTTGAGCTTGAGCAAAGTGAAATCTCAATTAGATTGAAAGAGGTGGTGTAAACCTGGAATAATCCAATCAAAAGGAAAAAATAAAGCAAGTAAACACTTGAATCTAACTATTTTCTCGATCAAATTAAAAAAATAAGAGCTATTCCAATGGACTGATTCAGTCTATTTAGTGAATGAATCATTTTCATGACATTGCACTAAAATATCCGACTCAAAATAATGAATGTAACTGTTTTTAGTCTTTGCTTCTTTGCACTTTTTATTCCCTGCTGTAACATAGAAATTCCCTCATTGTTGGACGAATAGAGGTTTATCTAATCTAATCTAATCTAAAAGGATGAATGATTCCTTATAAACTGGACATCACTACTCCTCTCATGGACTCCTATGAATACGCTTACGCCCCATTCACACGAGTCAGTCTGACTAAACCCATAAGATAATAATACAGTGAAAGAGTAATTTTTTTCATGGAAAAGAGTTAATAGCAATTTCTTGGTTTTTGTACCATTAAAGAAAGGACTGGAACAGCATAAGGGTGAATAAATAGTAAAACAAATATTTTTATTGGGTGAACTATCCCTTTAAGGTAAATTACCCGCCTTTATTAAAATGAGCCTTGTTTAAATGAAAGCGTCACTCACCGAAGGCCACAGAGAGAACACTTCTGTTTTTGTAGGACATGAGACCAGATTGGCCGCTCGTGGCTATGTTGCTTATCTTGCGGGGGTTGGGCAGGTGCGGTTCCTGTCGGGGCAGATAAACGCCGTCCATGTACTGTGCCGGAAAGAGACGGACCAGTGCTGCATCTGTTGGGAGAACTTGATGTTTCTTTCCTTCAAGTTTTTGTAAAAAGCCTAAAAAAGTATGAATTCACTCACCTGCAGCCCCTCGATTGTGATATGCCAAATTATTGTACCATCCATCATACCTTTGAACTTCCCAGGCAATGGCAGAATCGGCACCTGTTTGGTTCAAGATTAAAGGGAGTTTTACAACATTATAATAAATGTGAATCATCATACATCATCATAGTTAATGACCTATTCATTTACACACACTCTCTGTTTGAATCTAGATTAATGACACATCTCTTTAGCCAAGCAACCATATAATGCATCTCATAATCTTGTACTGCAGTTATATATGATTATGAATACAATAACTTATATCTGATCAAATGCACATTATTATTCTTTAGCTTGGGTTGAACAAATTCATTTTTTGCCCGGTTGGAACAGCAACCATGGAAATTCGTGTTTCTTTCATATATGCACAAAGTGATGTTCAAAAATCGGAGGCCATAGAAAATAGCCTACTGTCATTTTTAATTAAAACTGCATTAAAAATTTGAGAGGATAGTCAAACTGAAAATTAATTAATATTATCATATTTATCATTTCAAAGTGCGATAGATAGATAGATAGATAGATAGATAGATAGATAGATAGATAGATAGATAGATAGATAGATAGATAGATAGATAGATAGATAGATAGATATTAAAAATATAAAATCTATATATACAGTATTAAAAAAAATTATATAAACGTTTTAATTTCCAAATTGTAAATAAAAAGATTATTAGAGTAAGTTCCACAAGAAAGTACTATTTTAGTCTTTTTACTTCAAAATTTCACTTAACTATGTAAATTACCATTTCTTTGTAATTATTTGTGAAATTTAGAGATAGACAGACAGACAGACTGACAATAGATAGATAGACAGACAGACAGACAGACAGACAGACAGACAGACAGACAGACAGACAGACAGACAGACAGACAGACAGACTATAGATGGATGGATGGATGGATGGACGGACGGACGGACGGACGGACGGACAGACAGACAGACAGACAGACAGACAGACAGACAGACTGACAGACGATAGATAGATAGATAGATAGATAGATAGATAGATAGATAGATAGATAGATAGATAGATAGATAGATAGATAGATAGATAGATAGATAGATAGATTTACTCACCAATAGTTTGACTGAGAACAGAGAGTGCAGTTAAAGTTCTCCAGAGTACCTCACATAAACCCATTCTTGCAAACCAATGAAACACCTCTTCACACAAGAGCACTTGACTTCAGACAGAGAAAACTGCTGTGTGTACAAGCAGACACAACGTTCCTTTAAGACTGACAAATCGGGAACTTTAGAGCAAACATTTAGGCAATTCAAATAAAAATACAGTCACGACTGTCTACAGAACAGCAGAGCTCACCTGTCCGCGAATAGACCGGGTGGCAGCGAAAATAAAAGGAAGTGTCGTTGACGGAATGAGAGTCCGACCCACATCCACACCACACCTGTCTGTTACACTGAGTTTATGATGAAGGGCTGGTCATGAGCGGTGACACATTTCTTTGGAAATACCAATTAATGCTAATCAAAGCTGTTATTAGGAAGTGCGATCCTTTAAAAGATGAGCACCCAGAGGATCATCTTATTTTCAGAACACATATTTCTCCGTGTTGTTTTGCGAGCGCGTTGCGTCCACAGGTGAGTTACACAATGCGGCGTTGTCGTGTAAGGATTTCTAAATGTCTATTAAGTAACATCCAGTACTGCCAGACTTTAAAGGAAGATCCAATGTCCTTTGATTTACGGTTATCAAAGTATCCTCATTCACGATAACAATCACCTCAAGGTGCGCTTACCTGGACCGGTTACCCGAGCGGGGTCATTTGCATTATAACGGGCGGCTGTCTAGCGCTTTCTGTTTGTATATGTATTTTAAGTAATTTGATAGATTTGAAAGACAGATTTGAGTGAATGACACAGTGAGATGAGCTGAATTATGGGGTTGTTTCCGTAATGAAGAACACATATTTCGAAGGTCTTAACAAGTACATTTTCTATTTAACATCAAGCTTTTGTTAAAACGGATGAAGGTTTTTACCGCTAAAGTCAGAGCGCGAATTTCACTTGACTAAATAGTCGCTGAAAAGACTGAATATAGTTATAGGTTTCTCAAGCACTGGCGACATTTCAACAAAACATAAAACTGTCATTATTTAGCCTGTTTTTACAGTTCAGCTCGAGTAGGGTTTCGCTAGACGCACTTCACCACATCGCCGAACCCCCCCCCTCAAAGCCACTAGACTGTTATCTGTAATCTTCAGGTAACTGAGCCTCTGGCCAACACTGTCCTGCTTTCAGCTTTAGTTCTCGCCTGTGGAGGGAAGATGACTTTCTACGATGGCATTTACCCGTTCTACCCGCTACAAAGGAGCCCGTTCATCTTCGACATCAGCCTGCTGGTCGTGATCCTGGTCTTCTCGGTTCTGGCGGTCAGTTTCCTCGTCATTCTACCGGGAATACGTGGCAAATCGGTGAGTTGGATCAGTTTGTCTAGAACGCCTTTTCTATGTACAGCTTTAATAAGGATCAATTATAAATAAGGATATGTGAGATGATCGAAGGGTGAGAGCTTTTAACAAAATATAATTTAAATTAAGTTCTTAATTGTTGTTCAAATGGTTTCATATAGTTTGGAAAACTTGAATGCCATCAAAAATGTCTCAAATGTGTAACCATCAGTTGATTAATTGTACATTGTTCATTATAAGCATTTGTTTATATTTCCCCCCTATTTTTTACAAATATGTGCATTTTTGAGGGAAATAGATGACTTTTCTGACTTTCTGGTCTGTACAGTTACACCATTTAGACTAAAATTACATATCTGGAGTATTTTTTTATCAATTTAGTGACATTTTTGTTTGCCTTTGTTAATTTATGTATTTTACATCAGCTCTTCGTATTGGTCAAAAATTAAGAAAAAATGTGTCAAATTGTGGAAAAAATAGACAGCAAGAGAGAAGAATATTAAAATGAAATGCCCTCTTTTTCAGAGACTGTTCTGGATGTTCAGGATAATCATTAGTTTATTTATTGGAGTTGTTTTAGTAGGTGAGTATTTCAAGTATTTTCCAATAAGTAATTAACCTGGAAATCTAGTTTTTGCTATATGTTTATATTGGCCTCAAAACAACAAATGCTGCTTGAGCTTTTCTCTAATTTGCTAATTTTTCAAAGTGATTACCAGGAAGTGTCTTTCATTAAATTTAATTGGTTTGTTTTGACATATTTGTTACATAATGCAATAGCATTCATACATTCATAAAAGTGTGAGTAAGAGCGTAAAAATTCAACTGGAATAATATAAAAAATATCCCTTTACATCGAGTTATCTCGTGTCATTACATAAGAGCTGCTGAAATTGTATAACAACCTACATTTTCATTCCATGACTTTTTTTGTCCACTCCAGCATTGAATTTTACTGGAGACTGGGCTGAAGCAAGTGTGAAGGCCAATGCCAGCTACAAATCCTTCAGTAACGCTGTGGTGTCTGCTGAGGTGGGACTTCATGTGGGGCTGTATGGAATAAACATCACACTCAAAGGTAAATCATATATTCCTCAATATTTATGGCTCACTTTTCGAGAAGATTGTGACTCCAATTCAGGTTTCATGGGTTTTTTCGATATCCGTTCCAACAGGCGAACCAGTATCACAGATAAATGAGACCATTGACTACAATGAGATCTTCAGGTGGTCGAGCAGCGTGGATGAACAGTACGGCGTCGCACTGGAGCGAGGTCTTCCCAACCCCATCCTTTACATCGCAGAGAAGTTCACTCGCAACAGCGCCTGCGGCCTCATCTACCAGTACAGATACTCAGGCCGCTTCGCCTCAGCCAATCTGTGGTAAACCAACACACAGATAGCACCAATGTCTTACTGTAGTGTAAAGAAACTCTGTCCTATTCAACAAATGCAAACAAGCTAAAGTACAGAATGGCTTTCTCCCACAGGACGGCTTTTTGTTGCTGGCTCGTGGCCAATATTCTCTTCTCAATGCCTGTCATCCTTTACGCCGGCTACATGATGATAGCCACGGCTGCTTTCATCTTCTTCTCCATGGCTTCCTTCTCAACTATATTCAATGTGGCCTCATGTGACTTCAGTATAGGTGCAGAGTCCTTAAGGACAGACTACAGCCATTCCTTCTGGATCGCTTTGTTTACAGGTAAATGCTTCTTATGGGAAAGCGCATCACTCGCAAAAGTTTTTGACTTTGAAAGCATAAAATACGATACAAAACAATATAGATGTGATCTGTGGTGCCAATACTTTTGGCGATCCATAATAGGTAAACAGGTCTTTAAAGAACCATTTTTATTTCCAGTCTGAGGAACCTTTTTGTGCAATATATACTTTTAATATATTTTTACTGGCATCTGAGGTACCATGAATAACCTTTTCCATGCATGGAAGCTTTTAATTCCACAGAAGATTCTTCATAGTGGAATAAAAAGGCTCTTTAGATTATTAAAATGTTCTTCATTCTAAGAAAAATGGTTCTTTTAAGAGCTGCTCACTGCAGAGTTCTTTCTGGAACTCAAAATGGATCTTCTGTTGGATCCCTTCAAAAAGCCAATTTTGGATCCTTCATTTTTAAGAGTTAGAATATTCAATTTTTTTTAAATAAAAGTTCCAGAAGGCCATTTTCACAGTGATGTCATATAACCACTTTTAAATTCCCCAAATAACCTTTCAGTGATCAGTTCTTCAAAGAACCATTTTGTGAAGAGCATAATCTGAAGAACCTTCCACTACAAAGAACCTTTGGTGCAATGGTTGTGCAAAAGTTCTTCATGGAACCGTCAAAGCCAATGAAGAATCTTTTTTTGTGTTTGGTGATTATTTTCAGGATTGCTGTGCGCTGTGATTGGTTTGGTGGTGGTGCTACTGGACTGTCTGTTTCCCGCGAGGATCAGGGAGGTATTCAGTGTGGGCGTGGACAATGAGGATGATGAATGCCATACTGCTGAAGGATACCTCAACTCAGGCTTTCTAGAGGGAGTGATCTATGAAGACAACACACAGACAGGGAATGGCTCCGTGTCTCAGCAGATCAATACATTAACAGTATGTTTCAAAGCTCAAATAAATGCATTAACATTATCAGAATAGAAAAAAGATTTGGTCATCATTTACTCACCATCATGTTGAGTTTCTTTCTTCTATGGAACACAAAATAAAATGTTTTGAAGAATCCCCATGCTGCTCTTTCCCATGCATTAAAATCATATTACTCTTTACACCAAAATGGTGCTATTAATTGTTTTCAAATTCAGTTTTTGCGGTTTGATTAATTGTTATTTTTTATTTTGTCTTTCTGTCCATTTTTCACAGAGACTTTGACGGGTGGTTTGTTGTCATCCACAACTACTTGAACATTTGCAGACTGAACTGCTGGGAGCATCTGTATATACAATTGTTACTGATCCAACTGTTCTATTCAAAGTTTCAAACTGCATATTCATACGTATATATGTACATAACACAATAAAATACAAATTCCCCAATGCGTCGATTTTCATTATTTGTTACAGTTCTTTTTGATCAAATTATTTAACATTTGGCAATACCAAGATTGAATTCATATTCACAGGAGCATAATTTGTTACATTTAAAATATAGTCTGCATAGTTTATCTTAAATGTGTGAGCTATCTGTATATGGAAATTCACTATTAATTATTCTAATTAATATAAAGTAATTATATGCACACACACACACACACACACACACACACACACACACACACACACACACCATTACCTAAAAAAATATAAAACCATACAAAACCTTTTCATTACTTGAAATAAATATAAAAAATATATGAAAAAGCTTAAACTGAAATTATATGAAATAGTTATATGACGGTGTATAAACTATACAGACATGTTTAAAAATAAATTCAGAAATAATACCCTGTCTGAGTAGCAGATGAGGATTCATTCAAGAGATAATATCCATTCATTAATTAAAATCATGCATATAAACATCAATGCAGCTCAGGTTTTCTGATTAATATATTTTCAGTCTTCAAATTTAGCATGCTGAACTAGTAATCTACAGAAATGTTTCATTCACAGTGTATAGTACCCATTTATCACAGAGACACTGAAGAACTCAAATGCAGTCTAATCAGCACATGTAACAGCCATCTTTGGATTTTAGCATGCTTTAGTCCATTTGAGTTTGTGAAATGAGTTTGGTAAAAAAAAAAAATATTTATTGATTTAGTAAACTTTAGTGTAACCCCTCTGTATTTTAAAGTAAAAGAGTACTTTGCTTAGAAACTCAAAAATGCTTGAAACAAAGTCATTTTAACATATATACAAACTAATAAACCTGGCGTGGAAGACTGTAGAAGACTATTAGACTGTAAGACCATGGACGACTATTCATTGCATTAATAAGCAACTAACAGCACTCCTTTGATCTGGTAATTATGTGATTAGGTTTTCCTTGTGATGTTGGCACTCTTTCTAATGATCTTTACATGCAGTCTAAAGCAAGACAGAGCTCTTCAGAAATGTTCTGCTTTTTTTTGTTGCAGGAAAAGTCCCAGTTTTTTGATTTCTTATATGTACACCGGAGTTTCTTGACCAGTTAACAGCCTGAACATGACGGCAGGCATAGTTTTCATATTAATCTGTAAAAAAAGAAAAAAAAAAGAAACACGTCATTTTAATGGAATTCATGGATGATTGTATCATAAAAATAATTGAGTGCAAAAATGTGAGAAAGGATGATGACTGTTTTATATGACTCATGGCAAAAGACAGGGTGTAAAGTACTAATTGTTCTTCATAACTGTACCGTAGGAATTTATTCCGAACTGAAGTTCAGTCGAAACTGAAAACATACTTTGATTTTCTGAACATTTTAAAATTATTTCTAAACAATTTCACAAGTGTTGAAATGCTACATTTGCCAAATTCTCTATTTATTGACATGTGCTTCTAAATTCTCCCGCTTGCACTTTTTAATCTCACCTCAACAGTTAAAAGTATAAAAGATTGGGCTTATACTTTTCCCCCCAAAGATCTTGATAAACTATTTCAGTTCATTTGTGTCACACCCCATTAGACTTTTGTTGTGTTTTCATCCCTCGTGTGCTCTGTTGGACCCGGTTTCTGTCTCTCTTTGATTAGTCAGTTCACTTGTGTCCTTATTAGTTGATCATCCTCACTTGTCTGCCCCTCGTTAGCTACCCTACTTTAGGCCATGTCCACACGTACATGGGTATTTTTATAAACTGATTTTTTCCTTCTTCTGTTTAAAAAAACCTCAGTCAACATGAAAACGCAAACGTGTTGAAGCACTGTAATCTCAACCGTAAAGCCATGTTGGCCAATCAGAAGCCTGAAAAAGTTTCCAGTAGGCGGAGAAAACAGTGCATGATCTGACGTCACAAGCCAAAATCTACGGTCTACGATAACACTGTAACTGGAGTTTTGGAAAATCTTCACCCTGGCAGGAGTAAAAAAAAAAAAAATGGTTTCAGTGACCTGTTGCTGCGTTTGCGTGAGAACGAACAGCCATACCACATAGAAAAAGCTGTGGTTTTGAAAATAACCGCATTCGTATGGACAGGGCCTTGGTTCTAGCCAGTTCAGTTCTGCTTCATCCGACATTGTTGAATGTTACCTTGAGTGTGTGTTTTCCTGCCCTGTTTGGATTACCCTTGTGGAATCATTAAAGATTATTTCACTTTTTATTGAACGTCAATTTCGTGTGCCTAATTCCAAACACCGAATTGTGACAATTTGGTATTTATGCACAATATCTAATATTTTATAACTGTCAGTGTCTTAAAAAAATGCTGTTTTTACCATAAGAAATAATTGCGCTTTTCCAAAATAGTCTCTATTTTGTTATTTCAGGATTTTCACGTCATGAGTATTTTAATTAAACATCATTAAAAACAAAAAGCTGAGAATTTTTAATTAGAGGCAGTCAATTTGAAGTTAATTATATAGCTCACAAACTAGTAAAAAGTTAGGAATAATTAATAAAAAATGTGTATAAATTAATAAAGTCTCTTATGTTCATTTTGATTGTAGCAAAATACAATAAGAACAGAAATTAGTGAAATATTACTACAATTTTAAATACAATTTTTTTATTTGAATATATTTTAAAATGTAATTTATTCCTGTGATAAAAAGCTATACTTTCAGCATCATTACTCCAATCTTCAGTGTCACGTGATCCTGCAGAAGATCCTCATTCTAATATGCTGATTTATAATATAGTAATACAAATATATATATTAAAAATGCATTCATATAGTATTAATATTAAAAACATAATACAAAATAATACATTTTTAAAAAAAAATTACGTTTACTTCTATCAATCAAATCTTAATATTCAAGAACAATTAAATGTGGAAACCTTTTTAATTTAACCAAAATAAGTTTTTGGCCAAGACATTTTTTAGTCTTTAAAGGAATATTTTGGCACATTACTTATACTTATGTATAATATCTCTGCACGTTTACACCCCTGCCAGAGGCTGAACTATTACTAATATTCCATCAGAACATACAGTATATAATGCCGTACCTCTCCTACAGATACTGAAAGGGCGTGGACGATTTTCTCATGCGCCATAGCGACCACACTCTGTCCGTTTATCTCAATTATTCTGTGTCCGACTCGCACACCGCCCCTCTCCGCAATACCTCCACGCATCAGACTACAGATCTGCAATTAAGCACCAGGATGACAACATGAGACTGAAGGAAGTCATGATACAAAAAAATCCCCTAATTCTGCACATACACATCAGCTGATCAAAACCAGAGTTACTGTAATGAAAAAGACCATGTTAGTCATGCATTAGATGTTTGTTATTTTTTCAATGGTGTTTGATTCTTGACACTTACTATGCCATTCTGAACGCTGAAACCCAGCTGGTATTGCAGGTCGGGTCTCTTTATGAGGACAGTGGTAACAGGTGGGCAACTCACTACACTTAGTTTCACCTGAATGTGATTCTTCAGGCCCTGAAACACACGCATAGGCACAAAAAAATATCTAATGAATGCACTTAGCAACTGGTATGTGTTGAATACATGCTTAGATATGTCCAGACCTTGATGATGCCCTGACAGGTGGTGAGCGGCAGGCCCACCAGACTGGTGTCGTTGACAGCCATGATCTGATCGCCCACGTTGAGTTTGCCGGAGCGGGCGGCAGGGCCGTTGTTCAGCATGCAGGCCAAGATGACGGTGGGCAGGATGGAGCCCCAGCCGGACTCCACGATCACCACACCCAGCATCTCGCCCTTCTGCTTCTCTAGCTGAAGCTGAGTGCAAAAATACGATAAAAAAGGAAGAATGCATTAATGACTAAAAAGTAATTTATTGAATGAATATGGGGTGACAGGTGTTAATAGCTGTTGTAAGAATGATTTTAATGCCACGATGTTGCATGAAGCAATTACATATGTATAAGTTTTAATTGTGGCTTCTGCATTTTCTACACATGCCCAGTGATAAACCAGTATTCATTGCAGTTAATTAATCTGTTGGTATTCAGCCATTATGAGACCATTACCACCATCAACATCGGCTATTATCAACCACAGCTGATAAATGAGCTTGCTTTTTGCACATTTTGGTTTTCATATATTTTAATAAATGGATCTTTAAGAGCATTAGTAAATACAGGGAAAATAAAATACATTTGTGATTAATTAAAAATAATATAATGATTACATAAAAAAAATAAAAATAAAATGTGTGTGTGTGTATATATAAATCACCCCACACCCGCTCTGGACACCTCTCCACAAAACCATTCACACCTCCAGCAACTCCCCTCTCCCCCACACCTGCACTGCAGATAAGAGAAGATGACGTGTGCCAGGTCTTCGAAACAAGAGAAGGAAGGCACCAGGCCCAGACGGTGTGACAACAGCCTGCCTGAAAACCTGTGCTGACCAGCTGTCCCCCATCTTCACAAAGATCTTCAACAGATCACTGGAACTGTGCAAAATCCCTCTGACCCCTCACATCCAGCTGTTTGAACTGTTACCGTCTGGACGACGCTACAGAGCTCTGAGCACCAGAACGACCAGACACAGAAACAGTTTCTTCCCTCAGGAAATCTATCTCATTAACACTTGACATTAAACGTGGAACACACAACACTATTATACATTACTTATTCATCACACATACTTATTTTTCATTTCAAACTTTCACATGTCAGACCTCACACATAATTGTCTGTATTATAAATAGTTTTTTTGCTTTTTTGTGCATTGCCTATCTGTATATTATTCTTTATTATCTGTGTCTAGTCCTGTCATTGTGTTGCACTGTGGAGCTTCTGTTCGTATAACGAATTCCTCGTATGTGTAAACATACCTGGCCAATAAAGCTCATCATCTTCTCTCTCATTCTCACACACACACATATATATATATATATACACATACATGTGTGTGTAAGTGTGTGTGTGTGTGTGTGTGTGTGTGTGTGTGTAAAAATGATATTTTTCAAATCAAATAGAGTTATACAGTTAATATATATAGTTATATAATTAACATAATTATATATTTAATATAATTCATGTAAAATACTTGAAAATAATATAATTAGAAATAATATTAAAATTACACATAAAATACATGTTTTAAAAATATGAAAGATATATTCAATTAAAAATACAGTTAAATTGTTAATATATAGTTATATAATTATATATTCATATACATTTATAATTAGAAATAATATCAACTGTATTTTAATTAATTAATATTTTAGAAATATATGGAAATATTTACCATTTATACAGTTATACAATTAATATATTTATATATTATTTTTAGTATTTATATATATATTAATATAAAAAAATTGCGTAATTAGAAAAAATATAAAATGTACATATATAATAAATAAAATAGAAATGTTATATTTGACTGTTATTTTATATGTATTATTACCATATATTTACATAAATTCATATAAGATAATTTACATAATTATATTAATAATGTATACACACACACATACATATGAAATATATAACAACTATAGACATATAATAGATACGGTGTGTGTATATATAAATGCATATATTTATGTTTTAAATGTTAAAATTATATACCTGTTAAATGTGTTTTATTTATGATAGCAACATTTGTCCCCATTATCTAAATTCTATCACCGTCAGCATTGATAACCCATACTGGTCGACAACTAGACAGGACAGTGGAAAGTCATAGGACAACCTTAGGAAATACAGGGAGAATGGGATCTGGAAAAAGAGTGGAGCATCACAACACAACTGAATATTATTTATAGCTACTATAAAGTAGTTTCCAGTGTTGTAATCACCTCTTTACAGTTTTCAGAGTTGGAGAAATGGATGAGGTCGTCATTATACATCTCCTGCGTGCTCAGAATATCGCTGTAGTCTTTCTGGCTGAGGTCCTTGGGATTGATCCCGTTGGCTCGGAGGAACTCTTGGTAGGCCATGCTGAACGCCTGCCCGATGGACTGTGCGATGAGCTGGGCCTGTGAGGGAGGAGAGGAGGTGAAGCACTCAGCGAGAGAAGGATACTTCATGACGTGACGACATCTCTGAGCGAGAGAGTGCTTGACTCAGATCGAGAGAGTGGAAAAAATCAAGACATGTAGTTACATCAGCAAAACATGAACACAACGAAGAATACATACAAATCTGACTAGATGTTGATGAGTTATGCCTGTGTTCCTGTGGCTCAGTGGTAGAGCATTGTGTTAGGAGCGCAAAAGTTTGTGGGTTCAATTTCCAGGGAACACACATACTGACAGAAAATGTATAACCTGAATGCACTGTAAGTCACTTTGGATAAAGCGTCTGCTAAATGCATAAATGTAAATGTAATGTTTGTTTAGTCATTATTTGGGCTATTTTGATGATTTCAGCTATCACAAATAGTGTTTGTTTATTATATACTGATATTAAACATTTATCATTGAATATTAAATATTTGCTTAGTAATTATTTCGGATAATAATGTTTTCTGCTACCAAAACCAGTGTTTCTTCTTAAAAACTGATGGCAAAGATTCTTATTTGGATATTAAATTGTATATATGTGATCCTGGACCACAAAACCAGTCATAAGGGTACATTTTTCGAAATGGAGATGTATACATCATCTGAGAGTGAAATAAATAAGCTTTCGGTTGATGTATGTTATGATAGGACAATATTTGGCCGAGAACCGAGATACAATTATTTTAAAATCTGGAATCTGAGGGTGCAAAAAAAAAATCATATTACTAATCAAAAGTTATATTTTGATATACTTATAGTAGGAAATGTACAAAATATCTTAATGGAACATGATATTTACTTAATTTCCTGTCCTGATGATTTTTGGCATAAATTAAAAAAATAATTTAAAAAATTTACCCATACAATGTATTTTTGGCTATTGCTACAAATATACCCCAGTGACTGAAGACTGGTTTTGTGGTCCAGGGTCACATATATTTGCTTTGTCTAATTTGATAGTGCTTTCAGTTTATTTATTAAACATTAATTTTAAGACATTGGATTTTATTGTATATTATTTAGGCTAATTTGATCCTTTCAGCTACCAATAAGTGTGTTTGTTTATTAAATATTAATGTTAACTACTGCTTATTGAATATTACATTTATATTTGCTTTCATTATGTAATCTTATTTGGACATGCTACCTGTCACGGTGCACACACGAGGGAGGAACGAGGAACACGCAGACGAGGATGTAACTCAAATACACCGTCTTTAATGACTACAAACAAGACAGGACAGGACAGGGCAGGGCAGGGCAGGGCAGGGCAGGACAGGGCAGGACCAGGTAGACACAGACAAGAACACCGGGGAGTAGTCTGGGAGATGAGTCTCCGTGGACAAGACCGACATGACATGATTAATTAAAATGTTCCTGTGGGCACAACAAGACTTAATATATGTGAAGGAAGTCAGAATATTTGGATCTGGATCTGGATTATGTGTTTTTTCGGGGTTTTTTGTATTTGTCATCCTTACCTATTAAAATGTTTGTTATGGATACGTAAACACAGAAAATCGAAAGTTTCGAAAATCGACGAAAGTTTCGAAGGCAGTGTGTAAACGTGATGGTTGTATTTATTTTTTTACATGCGAAAGTTTCAGACTCAGTGTGCAATTACACCTTAAGTGTGTAATTTCTGTGCTACTAAAAAACTTGCAACTGCAAAAATAATGTAAGCTTACTGAACTCCTTCATTCCTTAGCCTTAATTAAAAAAAACACTTCAGCTTTAATCTCTTTCTCAAAATAGTTAATTCATGGAAATCATCACCCACTTAATTCATTATTTTAAGAAAAGACCAGCCTCACATCTTCTGACTCGAAGACGTAGCACATCATGCGATACTGCTTCCGACTTTCCGTGCCGAGGCCTGAATCTGTGCAGTCGAGCGAGGAGGAGTTAGACAGACGCCTGCGAGCCATCAGGACCACCACGTCACCGATGTCTGCGATGTACGAGATGGTGCGAAGGGCGTTATCCATCATCGTCTCCTGTGAACAAAGATCAGGACTCTGAGCCAATGAAAAGCCTGTAAGTATCAATTCTGCAACTTGTTCTTTAATGTAAATCCTGATCTTTTTAATAGTGCAATTTGTCTTTTTATGGATGGTCTGACTGTATATTTAGCAAAATATTATTCCTATAATTACCAATCTTAAATGAACTTTACGTACCTGTGTGTCAGCATTGAGCACCTTGATGGCCTTGGTTGAGATGAACAAGTCAATCTCTGTTAAACTCTGAGCTTCACCGTCTACAGACTGAAGAACATGGTTTCATAAAGGTTACAGTGTCATCTAGTGGACTGAGAGGGAACCTCTGACACCATTATATATCCTCAAAATATTAAACCATGAAGCACACTTAAAGTAACATTTACAAGAGCCTTACCAAGGCAGCAGAAATATTTTTGTGTGGAGAATCTTATAAAGTACCTTGACGCAGTCCACAGCTTCCTGTGCTTGCTTCATGCGTACGCTTTTGGACGGGTTTCTGTCGGAGAGAAGTTGGGTAGAGCCAAGGTAGTTTGAGGCAAAGATGATTCCATTGATGAGATCTTCTGGCTCACATGGACCAGGGACTGAAAACAAAAGCAAAAACGTGGATTTACAACTCAACTAATAAACAGTGTTGGGGAGAAACTAGTTACATGTAACAGCACAATTTAATCACAAAGTAAATTTAACTGTAATACTGAGACAAAATGTGTAATTAAATTACAGTTACTTATAAAAAATATTAACGATTACATAGGGGTTACATCTGAATATTTCCAGACACGACACGACACGACACACACACATACACACACACAGACAGACAGACGCACGCACGCACGCACGCACGCACGCACGCACACACACACACACACACACACACACACACACACACACACACACACACACACACACACACACACGACACCGGTGTTTCATAAGGTTAGGACACAGAATAGAAGATATGTTTATTTCGTAACTCTTTTATTTCCCGTTTTGGTTTATGCATATGCTTTATTTTTTAACATCAACTATTTTTTCCAGTGTTTCCTCTCATAGCTATACGAAGATTTGATTTAAAAAAAGGAGTATTATAACTATTAAACTATTTCTTGCTAAGATTTTAAATCTTTAATTAACCTCAGAATGATCTCAAAGTAAAAAAGTGCTAAAGGTGCTAAAGTCTGATTTTGTGGTGGCTGTGCTTTGAAACGTATTATTTTTAAATTATTATAACCTTAATTCAAGTGATAAAGGATTTTGTAAGTCTGACAGTAATCAGTGTTGATTACTACTGTAAGGTTAACCCACTTGGTTTAAATATTTGAAAATGATTAACAATTGAGAAAATGTTACCATTTTTTTTTAGAAAAGTAATCAAATGTAATCAGTTACATTACTTTATTAAAGCAATTGAAATAGTTACACTACTTCAGGAGTGCAAACTCGTCAGGGGTGAAAAATGTGACAAACTATACTACCCCCCCTTCATCACACAATATGCTTATCTGGTCATTACTTTTACAGTGCGTCAAAAGGGCATGGGAGCCCTTGGTAGCATAATTGATCTCTTTGCAGCAGAGGCTGCGTCTGGAATGGCCTGGTTTCTCCATTTTTTTTTTTTAACTGTCACAATTGAAACACATATTCCTTTCCCATCACATCACACTTTGATTCTAACTTCAACCAGGACCAGCTCCGTTTGCACCCAACTCAAGCCTCTAGTTGAGCCACAGTAAGGTCATCTCTTCCTCAAACTCTCTCATTCCCTCACTCTGAAAACAAGTGCTAAAATTTGTTTCTGCCTATTTAATTTCAAATTGAAAAACAAACTATTAAAATGTACACGGACCAAAATGCTTCTTAATTTAAGAATTTTTAGATATTTGGACTAGAAACCAGACAATCACCAAAGATTGTTGTTAAGATGTTACATGAACTTAGTCAGGGCAAATAAATCACTGTAAATCTTCATTTCAGCACTCGAATTTTTTAAGCAGCTGATGGGCTAAACATGAGGTGTTTCTCAGTCTTGAAACAGGCTGTTACAGGCTGACACTTAGCACTTAGCTATGGCTTAGCGGCTAGCGCTGCCTCCACTTGAGCTTACTGATATGCGAGAAAAATGTTAAGGTCCAGACTGAGGAGCATTTTTGCAAAGTGTAGCGAACTAATGTAGCCAGAACGTAACTTTCAATTTTCATAGCTATCGCAACGGCACCTGCAGCATCCCATGTTGGCAAAGGAATGGACCCGCCCCACTCTGCCTCTGATTGGCTTACCTTAATGTCCTTTCCCTCATCCAGCCAATCTCACTCCTGAAGCCTCACTTTTAGACGCTGCAGGTAGCTAGCAAAATTAAGTTCGCCGTAGAGCAGGACAGAACGCTTTTGTTTGTAACTGCTGTAAATTATGGTGTTACAGTTTAAATGGTGATTAAATGGTGAGGCTGCTGTTTTTTTTTGTTTGTTTGTTTTGCGTGAGGCTGCCATGGCACAGATGACCCGCAGATTAGAACCCTGCAAGCCCGCCGGGACCCGACACGCTGAGTCCTTTCGGGCCGGGTTCGGGACGTTTTTTTTTTTGACAGATCGGGCTCGGATCGGACTCAGGCTCATTTAGCTTCTCGCCTTTTATTGTACCCAAATACGCGCACACCACACATGTACTGTATGAAATATTGTTATAATAATTATATTCGAAATATTATACATCGCCTATGCAATAGGCAAGTACGCTACGCATATACGCACGCATTATAGCATACAGGTGACAGTTGACCATGCAGAGCATCAGGGAGAAGTTGGAGCGTGGGGAGTTACTAAAAGTTATCTAAAAAAAGTTTACCTCTTAGTAGCGTGTGTGTGTGTTTGTGTATAGCAGAGACAGCATGCGCCAGAGAGCTTAAAGTGATA
Organism: Oxygymnocypris stewartii; assembly: GCA_003573665.1. Classification (NCBI taxonomy): domain Eukaryota; kingdom Metazoa; phylum Chordata; class Actinopteri; order Cypriniformes; family Cyprinidae; genus Oxygymnocypris; species Oxygymnocypris stewartii. The sequence continues at coordinate 718,332 of QVTF01020069.1, forward strand.
TTGATGTTGGTCTTGGGTCGGCATGAATGTGTTCGGGGGAAATTTCATATTAATATTAATAAACTAGTGTTTTCTAAGTCGGTATCGCAAGGACGAAGTTGCAGATACCGACTTGCCATCTCCTCGTTAGACCCGCCTTTAATAAATGCATCTACGGATTATGATTATAATGAAATAGTTTTAGTTTTCTATAGGTTTTATTTAATTAAGTACTAATTTAAAGCTTTCTATAGACATATTATTATGACACGCTAAATTGATCAAACACGCTATACAACTATATAATAGTTGGCCGCTGGTCGTTAGCTACTTTAAAAAACAAAACATTTAACGTTTACATTTAACGAATAAAAAAATGCTTTTTGTAAAAAAAAAAAAAAAATCTAAATTACCTTAATAAAATAACGAAACGAAATACAACCACTTTGCCATTTCATACAAAACTGAAGTATTCTAATTGCTGAAAAAAGTATAATATAAGCTGTCTTGGGAGAAGGGAAAAATAAAATACGGGCTCGGTAATTGGTAACTCTGTAAAGCTGTCGGACACGGGCCGGGCTAGGGCCTATATTTTAGGCCGGTGCAGGGCTCTACCGCAGATACTACGATGATGGCGACCCCCCCCCCCCCCCTTTTTTTTACAGATCTACACGATTCACGTGAATTACCTATTTCAAGGTGAAAACGGCAAATTTCGCAGAAAGGTGACAGGTTTGCACCCTTGCTACTTATTGCATTTTAAATAAGGTTACTTGTAATCTGTAACCTGTTACATTTACAAAGTAACCTTCCCGACACTGCTTATAAATCACCTGAAATTTGAGCAAATCGTCTAAACGTGACACTAATATCAATACTATACCAATTATGAACAAACAAACGGATGGATTGTTCAAATATTTCAAGTTTTGAGTCCCGATTTTCAATTGTGTTCAAATAAAACTGAACTTACTATCCACAAAGCTTGGGAAAGAGGGATTTCTCTGGGTCTGCTGAAAAGCAAAACAACATTTAAGTTACAGATTCTGTTACAGGTACCAGCTTGTCCCATATGATGTATTGTATTATTATGGTTCAACATATAACTAGGTAACTTACCGGTCTCTTTTGTCCGGATGGTGGCCCTGAATTACTTTCCTCTGGACTACTCTGAGAAACCTGTAGAAACATTGAAACAGACAATTATTATATTTTGATTATAAGTACAATTTATATTTGACATAATTATTAAAAACACAGGACTGAAACCAAAACATGAGTGGATTGCAGTGCTATTTTGTCCATAGCCAGTTAGTTGTAGCAGTTACAGTTTCACCTTTCAAGGGCCCAACAATTCACAGTTTACATTTGGACATACTTGGATATATGAACATTTATAAATGTATACATTTTGAGGAGTATACATATAAGCAGGAACTCAGTTTTTAGGGAATGTATCACACACTTCATGCCCCTGTAAACAACCATTAGCTAAATTTGTACAATTAGCATTAGCATAATTAGCTTTAATCTTTAGAAACAAATGGCTAAGGGTTTGCATAAAAAAGCAATGTTGTGTTGTTTTCCCAATAACCAATTTTCCAATTTTTATTGATCCACTGTTTGGAGGCTTGAAACTCATCTAGTCTATTATTTAGGATAAATCTTCAAATCTGACTGGCCACCTGTCCCAGGTATTTCCCTCGCTTGTGGCCTAAGATGTTGGGATAGGCTCCAACATCCCTGCGAACCTACAGAGGACAAGCAGTTTGAAGAATGGATAGAAATCTTCAAATCTCATTGGAGATGCTTGTCTAATGCTTGTATAGAACCACTGGTAGAAGTCTATCACAATGTCATCAAGAGCCTCCAAATAAGACAAGAACAGGCTGTTTGATCGACATGTAAAGCGGTCACTCCCTTTTTTGGTGTTAAAATATGGCTCAGTCTAGAATAAATGCTACCACAGTAACAGGGATTCATTCATATGGATCCAATCATTGCAGAAGCAAAGACTTCTTGACAATTAGTAAATAATTCTACACAGTTACCTGTTCCTGACTGGGTCTTGTCTTCTCTGTTTCAACCAGTTTGGCCAAGTCTTTATGTAGCCGTTTGCCTGGAGACAGTACAGGTGTATTAACATGGGCCTCTGGGTTGGCTGTTTCTCCTTTCTGGGGATGTTGAAGAGGCCCTGGAATTGTCATGAGCCCCTTTCCCATTATTTGTCTGATCAGGAGCACCTTTATTACTCCCTGAGTTGTTTGGAGCAATTGTGAGTTTGGTCTTGACTTCGTTCTCAATCTGCTCTTCCTCAACATCTCCAAAGCTCTTTCTCTCTTTTCTACCCTTTGATTTGTGACTACAAATGGGATGGTCCTGCCCTCTGTTTTTGCTGTCTCCAGGACTTTTACTTTGCTCATGTGAAAGTTTCCCATCTCCATCCTTGTCGTCCTCTCTGGAGTATTTTAGCAACTGTCTTTTTTTCCAAATGCCTCCATCCTCTGTATCTGCAAATTTAGCTTTATTGCTGACTCTGCTACCATCCTGGTAAGCAGTGTCTTTTTTGTGTACTCTCTCCGACTGATGTCCTCTATATCTGAAACTTTGTCTAGGGTTTCCTCTACCTTCTCTGACCACAGGGACATCACAATCTTTTGAACAGTCACTAGCACACTCTACCCGAACCCTTTCTATTCGATCCCGAGGAGGACAACTTGACCCTGGAGGGACATCCCTTGGGTTTTTGGGGATGTCCTGATTTCTTCTATAGTTACTAACTGCATTACTTTCTTGCCCCACTTTAGCAAAACTGGACTCTTGAGGACAACTTCTGCCATCTCTGAGAAAGTCATCAACACCTTTACTTGGGATCTCATTGTTGTTCAACTCTGCTTCTTTCCCTTTGTAGTGAAAAAACCCAACATTGTCTTCTTCTTCACTGTCCTCTTCTTCTGCTTCTTCCTCTGTCTCTTCTTCATCCTCCTCGTCTTCGGCCATGGGGGCTTGTACAAAGATTTTCTCCGTGATAGGCTCAGGTCGCTTGTAGACTGTTGTTGTTGTGTCTTGCTGCAGAACCTTGTAAAAGCCTTCTGAGTGTTCCCAAGCCTTTTCCGGTTTACAGCTCCCCCGGACGTCTCGGAACGTGCCAGGACACTCAGCACCATCCACACCTTCATGGCAGTCCATTCCTTCCATGTAGCTTTCATCTTCAGGACAACAGTGGACATAGTAGGTCATCCTATCCGCTTCGGTTTGCAGTTCCTCATCTTCCTCGTAATCATGTTCCTTTTGTTTTTCTTCTTCTTCCCCTGATACGACATTATCATACTCAGAGAGTGAGTCCTCCTCCATGCTGTCCTGCTGAAGAGGGCTTTCGCCTTGGATGGAGTCATCCCCAGACCCATCACTTAAACAGTACCTAGCTGGCAGAGGAGAGGGTGGTCGGATGTCCAGCTTTTCTTGTCCAAGTTCCTCAGGGATTGGATCAACTCCATCTCCAGAGAGCATTTCCCTTCCTACAGGCACAGTGCTAGAGGCTGACGGGTTGAGCTCTGAAACATTGGCTCTGGTCCCCGGTCTTCTTCTGAGAGCCATGACTGGCTTCATCAGCCCCACAGAAGTGGGATTCTGTCAGCCCTGAAACAAAAAGTTCAAAATTAAAGTAAAAAGTGCCAAATGTAATTAAAATGGGTTTTGGTGAGTATTTGGTGAGTACTTGGTGGGTAACTTGGTGACTGTATAAGGAAATGTTGAACTGATGTAGATAATATGTATTTGAAGTGATCGATTCAAATGAAAGACATAAAAACCATCAACAGTACAAACAAAACATCATCTAACTACTTTATCTACTCAGGATTTTTATCTACCATCAAAAGGAAGGTTTCTCACCAGAAATACATGTGGCAACATATATGTTCAACATTCTTCATATTAAACCAATTAATTTACAGAATAAATAGGAAGACAAGTATTTTACTATTAAGGTGCAGTATCATTAATTTTGGCATAATTTTGTGGGGAAAAAATGTCCATTGTAAATAGAGTAGCGAGGTATGACGCTCAACTTACAAAGAAGTCACTTTCAAGCCAAGCAGCTTTCTGTTGGTCATTGTAACCAACCTAAACCTGTTGTGAAATATGCATTGGAAAATCTTTCGTCCTCACATGACATTCCTGATCTTATAGATTCCTAATGAATTGACTGTAGTTTTGGTGAACAACTGTAAATGCATGACTGCACCTTTATGCAGGAATAATATCTGCCAAATAATCCTAAAGACAGGAACATATGCAATAAGCACAATGTAAAATACAATTTTATGGCCAGTAAATTGTACATTTTCAAAATTTGACAGGTCCAAAAGTTAATTTTGGTCCCTTGGTGCAACATACTAACCAAATGAGCAACATATACCAATAGTCAAGTAGAGATAAAGGAATTCTCCAGATGTATGCATCTATGCATCCGATACTTGGGACAAGACATTATGCATTGGAATAAAGTGTGCTTGCTAAAATCAAAAAAACGAATTAATTCACGACCGCATCAGTCTACACTACAGTATATGCAATTTACACCTATACCTTGACTTTGTACGAGTTCCTGAGCTGTATTAAAACCTCATCCGAATCAAGCGCAGTACACCACAGCATCAGGGAGACAGATCTACACAATTCAGCAGGTGTATCAGCAGGAAACATGCTGATATTTTCCTGCACTACAGGGATTTCTCACTATTGATGAGAGGCCTCAGATTCCCAGTGGAGATACGGCCTGCTACTTTTGATTATGACTCACTTCATTTGTCCCCTTATACAACACAAGCTAGCTTCAACCACAGATGGACTGATATTTTTTTGTTTGAAATCTTAATCATTAACAAGTTTTTATTTATTTCAGGAAAAAAACAGGTGATCTGGGCAACACTTACATAAGGCCCAAAGAGCAGCATGAGTGCAATGGAACTTAGTTTTAGACTAAGTAACTGAACCTTGCTTGAAAACTAACTTTTAAGCATGGCTTAAGTGTCCAAATACATTTATAGGCCATCGTATTACTAAATATTTAAGCAAGGAGATTCAGGAATAGCAGTATAATATGTATAACTGTTGTTAAGATCCATTTTCTAATCTATTTGCATTTAATGTCATTTATATAAAGTTGCAAAATAAATTGATACTTATTCCTCATAAATTAGCCAACTCACAGTTTGCAACTTCAGAGAAACTGTGGAAATTGGCCCTGACCTTATAAGAAAAAACAGCAAGCCTAAGCTGAAAATGTGGTCTTGGTTGAAGCATGTAATCGAACACATTAGTATCGCTATTAGATCAGCAATCAACTTCTTATTGGCCGATATACCTGCCTTGCTCAATATTCCTTTATGTTCAGTGATTATCAATGAATTTACAGAGGGCTTTTTCATTTGGTCAAGAGTTTTCTTATTCAGCAATGCAGAAATGTGCCTTTATGTGCAGAATGATGATCATTTAATAATATAGGTTTGAAATACGCAATTTTCAGTATTTGAATGCACCAAAACTTAGATTTAAATAGATTATGTTCCTTGATGTCACTTAAACTACAAGCAGGGTTCCCACATCTTTTCCCCATATAAGTCAATGACATTTCCAGGGCTTCACGCACATTTTGAACAATGTATTTCTATCCTTTTTTTACATTACATTTCAGATCATATCATGACTATGGTTTTACCAGGTTTTACAAGTTTTTTAACCCATTCACGATAAGGACAAAATCTATAGTGTCCTCAAATTGAGCAATTTCTAACTAATAAAATATTTCAGATCTGAACACAAATATATAATCGCCATGACTTTCTAAGATTAGTTCCACAACTTTTCCAGGCCTAGAAACCATTTATTTAAAATTACATCTCCTTATTTTCTATTACTTTTTGCTCAGATGTATACAGCAAATAATTGGTTAAAATAAACAGATGGTTAAAAGACTGGTGAAAAAAGGACAATACAAGGATGTGCTCACTGCTCACATCTGACAAAGTAAATGGCCTGGTAAAGGACAATCTGTCAGACTGCAATATAAAGGTGCAAGTACAACCTCAAGACCTGCGGGGAGTTGCTGTCTCATCTAAATGTAAATGCTTTTGTCTGGACACTTCCCTACTGAAAAAAAGACAAACCAGCCTAAGCTAGTATAAGAACTGCAGCTTTGTTGGCCTTATTAGATGGTTAAACAGATCTCAAACCTGGCCAAGCTGGTGTTGAGCTGTTTTAGCTGTTCAGCAAGCTGGTCTAACCAGTGTAACCAAAACCATATACGTTTCCCAACCCCCTCTAAACCAGCCAATTTACCATGAAAGCAGTTTATGCTAGTTTAAAGAGTTTTTCAGCATGGCAGTCTGGTCAGAAAGCACCTCAGGTTCAATGATTGATTTTCCTTTTATACCAAAAATCATTAGGATATTACATAAAAATCATGTTCCATGAAGATATTTAGTACATTTCCTACTGTAAATATATAAAAACATTATTTTTGATTAGTAATATGCATTGCTAAGAACTTCATTTACCCTACAACTTTAAAGGCGATTTTCTCAATGTTTTGATTTTTTTGCACCCTCAGATTCCAGAATTTTCAAATAGCTGTATATTGTCATATCCTAACAAACATACATCAATGGAAAGCTTATTTATTCAGCTTTCGGATGAAGTATAAAAAAATAATAATAATAAAAACTGACCCTTATGACCAGTTTTGTGGTCCAGAGTCACATGTGTACAGCTATTGCCCAATTTAACAGCTTAAAAAAATAAATAGGTTTAAATATTTTGTAAAGTTTCTAAATTAACCTCCTTAATTCTGCACCAAATAAGCCTCGTTTCCAGCGGTTCTGACGTCACTGTCCATTCTTCCAGTGATCTCGAGACTGAATTACTGCAACATCCATCGACCGGACTCCTCACAGCCAAAATAAAAATCACAAACACTGCTCCTAATCCTTAAAAACGAGGACAAAACGCTCTTGTTCCTGCACAAAACATCACAAGAAACATTTGCCCGGAGAATACGAAGATACGTCGCCGTTTCAGCGACATGAGACGCTTAAAACCTGCACTGACTCACAAAGACAATAACATGTGGCGATGAGCATTAGCATGATGTGTTTTTGTCTTTCCAGTGCAGTTAATATTAAACTGGCTACAATTGAAACGGCTAACATATACTTTAATACCGACGATAAACGAGCAAGTGCTTACCGGAGCCAGTTTGCCGTTGCTCAGCCAAATAAATATGTGTGGTTGTATTGCTCAGACATTAACAGAGCAAATGTTAGGACATGTCTTTGATGAAGCACAGATGCTGAGGAACGTAGCTTATACACACACCCTCAGCATCCCGGGACAGCGAGGTGCTTTATGAGCTTTTTTAAAGAGACAGCTCACCAGTAAATCATTTATTATTCCTCAACTTCAAAAACATTTAATCGCTATAAAAGGAAATTCCATGTCTAATGTCAGTAAAAAATAAATAAATAAAATAAATACAAAGGACAATTGTCTTGATCGAAATGTAACTGTGTGCATCTGTACACAATGCATACTGCATACATTAAAGCTACAGTATGAAGTATGCAAAACAGTAAAATCCCGGCTGTGTTTGAATCCAACCTTATACCCTTATATAGTGCACTATACGAGGGGACAGCCATTTGTCTATAATGGACATTATGTGTACTCATTCAATCCCATAATTCACCTTAGTAACAAATGTAGCAAAAGGCAACACTATGAATGAATGAATGAATTCCTGCGTCTTTGCAAAAGATGCCATCTTCAAGGGCACTTCATTTCTGAATTCGCTCGCTTAATGTCATTCACTCATTCAATGAACTTTATTAGTGGACTAATGTGAGGAAGAGTGAAATACGGTATAGGTGCAGTCAGAGCCGATCCTCCTTATACGCAGAATACGCAAGCTGCTTAGGGCCCCCGAAACACCAGGGGCCCCCTTGCTCTCTATAATGTTTTAATTTTAGTTTCGTTTTTGAATTTGTCTCATGATCATTTATTGTAATGCGGTGCACGCTCTCTACGTAAAAACCAGCCACAGTCTCTTGCTCTTACTAAAAAAACGAGTTCTGTGAGCGCGATTCGAGACGGAGTGAAACACGGACAAATGCATTTCATCCATTCATTCATCCCAACACCACCACACCCCCACACCCTCCCCCCCCACCCCCACCCTCCGACACAGTTTTGCATAGGGCCCCCAGAAGTCTAGGATTGTGCAGTTGCAGGTACAGTCGTAGTATGTTGTCACATGAGCATAATGTTTCCATATGAAAGTCTGGTGAGATATCATGTAAATTCCCTACAAATTATGTAATCTTATTAAGGTAAACCCCATGCTGAAATGTATTCAGTGCAACCCAAACAGTACATGGGTATTTTTTAACTGCTAATATTGAAGTGAGAATTTGATTGGACAAAATCAGCATAGTTCTGGATGAGTCATCAATATTTTGGTCCATTTTCTAAAAGAAGAAAAAAGTAAGACTGTCAACTTTAAATGCATAAATATGTGAAAAGCATATTGTGTCAATGTTTATTAGTACATTAACGTTAGCTGTGTACCTCATGCTAATACAATTAGTCTAAAAGGCACAAAAACCTAATACACTAATATATTTAAGAACATTATTATTCATAACACACAATTGATTCACTTTGAAGAGCATGTATATGACCGTGGGCCTTTATTTTGAAATGACTGTAAGTCTTGGTGTAGTGTGTTGAGCTTCAGTCCCTCGTTCCTCTCAGAGACTCCGACATCATGGCGGACGCCGATTCTTGGGGTGAGAATTTAACTAAACTACCGTTATTTTGTTTTTCTGACCGTACGAATTTCTATTAACATGTTTTGTCTAATCAGTTATCATCATGAATCATGGCTGTCATCAAGTAATCTGACTAAACGCGCTGTTTTTGTCCAGATGCTGATAGTTTCGAGGCCGAGGAGCCTGTCGAAAAGGCGGCAGTTCGTGACAAATGGGAGGGCGAGGATGAAGACGACGACGTGAAAGTTAGTCGCGAACTCTTTATTTGTTGTTCGCCAATCGAAATTTGTGTTTATTTCTTTAACAATTGATAAAGTCTCTCATCTTTCCAGCAGTTACATTTAGCTAACTGTAGCTAGCTGCTCTTGCTAACTCGAGTGTCAAAACAGCGTGGTGAAGATGAGTTGTAGCGTATTATGTGTCTAACAGTTAGTTAGTTATTAATAGCATAGGCGTGCACCTGCTGTCGTAAGTTAGGGAATTAAATCATAGTAATTATGTTAATTCCATGCTAAAGCCATGTCTTTAACTCCTGTATAGTGTGTAGTTGGTGACTAATTTACTGTACTTGCCCTTTTCACAACAAAATGTGACTGTCATCTTTTGCTCATCTGAAGTTATCTCACTGTCTCGAAGTAGTTTGTCGCCTTCATATTTGGACAGATTGACTTTGTAACTGAAATGAATGATCTCCAGTTACTCTTTTATCTTTATGCTGCCTGTCATCATGTTTCATGTCATCAAATTAATTTTCCCTGTAGGATAATTGGGATGATGATGAAGAGGAAGAAAAGGGGGCGGAAAAAAAGTCAGGTACAATGATATGAAATGCATAAATTGGTAGTTGACAATCTTAAAGTTGTTGTTGTTATTGTTTCCCCCAAAATGTATTTTCTCCTCGTAATTACAGTAATCAGCATTTGAAACGGATCAAAAAAAGTTGTCCTAAGACAAGAACACATTTTGGTTTTAGGACAACTTTGATGAAACTTTGTAGTTTTGATCCACTACAAATGTTGACTAGTGTATTATTTATCCGTTGGATTATGTGTGTTACAGATGTTTATCATATTTAAGTATGCCATTTTTTCATTGTTCATAGTTAAGCTGAGGTTATAAAAACTACTGAATAATTGAGAATTGCACAATTTAAACTGCTTGAAAACGATGCACATACATTCACATTCTTCAAAGCAGTTATATATAAAGCTTCAGCTATGCTTCTAGTTTTAAAGTTAAACTTCATGGTTTAACAGTGTTTTTCTTCAAATACAGAGGCTAAACCTACAGAAAAGAAGAAACTCAGTGAGAAAATAAAAGAAAAGGAAAGTTTAGAAAGAAAAAAACAAGAGGAGCTTCTTAAACAAGTGAGTTCAGACATGGCAATATTTATTTTGACCTATTTCTCAGTAACAAGTTTTGCTGAATGTTTTTTAAGTTGTTACATATTCCGTTTACATTGTAAAAAAGCATTGTTTTATTTTCAGCATTTTGTAACTGTCATATTTTCCACAAAAATATTAAGCAGCATAACTCTTTTCTGAAGCATCAAATCAGCATATGAGCTTGATTTCTTTAGGATCACGTGAATTATGGAGGGATGATGCTGAAAACACAGCTTGCATCACAGGAATACATTACATTTTAAAGCTTTTACAGCATTCTTTCAAAAACATAAAAAAAAATTCATAAAGACCTCAAACGTCTGAATGGTCATGTATGTGTAACTATCTTATTAATAGTAGTACACATGTGATAAAACAAGACTTTCAGAAAGCATTACTGTAATTTGTTTAAATGGTTACAGGAGTCAGAAAGCAGCACAGAACTCACACCAGAAGAGGAGCTGGTTGAAAAACTCAGAGTGAAAAAACTGCAGGAGGATTCAGACTTAGAACTAGCGAAAGAAGCATTCGGTAAGTGCTTTCTGTTCATCCAGATCCACGATTTTGCCCATTATAGGCCTAAATCATTCACTTTTATTCTCATTTGTAGGTGTAGTACCAAATAATGTTACAGGAATTGATGCGATGAGTCCCTCTTCAAAAGAAGACTTCACAGAGTTTGAGCGGTTGCTAAAAGAAAAAATTTCTTCCTGTGAGAAGTCGATACACTATTCCAACTTTTTAGAGACACTGTTTAGGGATCTGTGTCTTTCATGTAAGTACATTTCAGTTTTTAAAGTTCATTCACTATGTGATTTATGTATTACTTCATGACATTTTACATCTGTTTTGCAGTGGAAGTTGATGACATGAAGAAAATTAGCACATCACTAACAGCGTTACTTAGTGAAAAGCAGAGGCAAGAAAAGGTAGGAAATTCATTTTTAGGGACTTCACACAAAAATTAACATTTGCATAATATGTACTCATCCTTTGGGCATTTAAGAAGTAGATGAGTTTTTCTTTGTCTGAACAGATTTGGTCATATTTAGCATTACATCACTTGCTCTGCATTGAATGGGTGCCGTCAGAATGAGTCCAAACAGCTGATAAAAGCATCAGTAATACACGCCACTCCAGTCCATCAGTTAATATCTTGTGAAGCGAAAAGCTGCATGTTTGTACGAAACATCCATCATTGATGTTTTTAACTTGGAATGATTGCTTCTGGCTAAATTATAAAATAATGTTCCTGTGGCTCAGTGGTAGAGCATTGCGTTAGCAGCGCAAAAGATCATGGGTTCAATTCCCAGGGAACACATATACTGACAAAAAAAACGAAATGTATTGTTTGAATGCACTGTAAGCCGCTTTGGAAGAAAGCGTCTGCTAAATGCATAAATGTCAAATATAAGTCCTCTATTCATAATGTTCCCTTTTCCAGAAATATGCACAGATCAAGCACCGTTTACAAGCAAAAACAGCTCTAAACAAATATGTGGGTGGATTTTGTTGTGAGAAAACAACAGGGAAAGGACTTTCTCACTGGAGGAAGCGTTATTATGAATTATGGACTCGTGTTTTAACATGAAGCAACAGTTAAAAAGACCTTAACTGGTGGAATTTTTTTGTTTTTATGAAAACGCAGCTTTTCTCTTCACTAGATGTTAACTGATGGACTGTAGTGGCGAGGATTACTTGCTGATTATTCTGTTGGTTTTAATATTTTTTATGTTATGTAAAATGTATCCTATTTTGCTCACTCCTATATACCATGCCACATTAACTATTTGTATTATTGTATTGTAATTATAATTGTTTTGGTCTAAAATATCGTAATTGTTTTTTTCAATAGGCAAACAAAGGTAAAAAGAAAAAGAAGGGAGTTTTACCAGGAGGAAGTTTTAAAGCCACAATGAAAGATGATCTTGCAGACTACGGGCAGTTTGACGGCGGTTATGCACAAGACTACGAGGATTTCATGTGACCACGGCTTAACCCATTGTTAGCGTTTGCTGATTGCTGAACCACACACTTTAACAGCATGACCTTACCCCACAGTCAGGCCCACTACCCAGAACCATGCTAGAAAACTCTGAACACCATCCCACGCAACGCACACTCTCCCCTCAAAGAGGTTTATGCAGAGATTCAGTTCACTGCCGTATTTTTCTCTGGTCTGTGAACATAGGTCAATGATTGTCGGAATAATAAACCCGATAAAACGGAGTCCATCTCTCAAATGTGAATCTGCAGTATCAATTAATCACGGTCCAGGCAACAAAGAGTGTTATTGTTCGGTAATTTCTATTTTTTTGGAAATAAATGACATTCTATGCAAATTTCAGTCCGGATTGATCTGCTTTGGCTGGTATCCTTCTGCAAACTAGGCCGATTAACTCAACCTGAAGTGGTGATATGGTAGTCACATGGTTTATATGTCATGTCTTCAATCAGACCTTTCATTTTTTGTTCGTAGATAAGTGAGCTCATTTGTTTAGACACGTAAAATAAATCTATTGTGTAGCGTACCAAATATAAGCAAAATAACGCCTTTATGTTTGTAGCTTTTTAATGCATTCCATGAAAAGTCTGACCAAAAGTATCCCTCTAAATGAATCGTTTTAAAGATACTTTGCAGCGTTATTAGGATTACCTCAATTTTTGCAGAGCGAATATTTACAAATGTAACTCGTGTTTTCAATGCTACACATTATGCAGTTACTCATTTGACCTCAATCATGAATCAATGAATGAGCGAGATCTCACACGCGGTCTGCTGATGTATAAGGGACTGAACGTTGATGTAGGGTCGTTTCAAGTGTTTGGCTTTCCATTTTCTCGACAACTTACAGTGATAGACATGCTTCAAAGAGACTTACGATCAGCAAAGCCAATGATAGGACTCTGCACTGTTTTATAAAGATCTAATTTAATAAAAGTTGCTTAAAATCCATTGTTTGTCTTTTGCTCTTTAGATATATATTTTTATCTTAGCTGAAGAATGAATTGTGTTAATTGTCAATGGAATGCTGTCGATCTGATTTAAAGGGACAGTTCACCCAAAAATAAAAACGAATCATTTAGTCACCCCTAAGTTGTTCCAAACCTGTATGATTTTCTCCTGTTGAGTACAAAATATATTTTGAAGAGGTGATGGAAACCATTGACTTCTATTGCGTGTTTTTTCCTTTCAATGGAGCTCAATGGCTACCGTCAACTTGAGGGTCAATAAATGATGACAGAATTTTTAGTAATTTTTATTTTTTACATGCATTACAGATCTTATTGTGGACTATTCATCTGTATGTATTTTGTCCTTCTACAGACTTCTCCGTCCCAGCAGGATTTCCTGAGACTTTTTTTCATGATCTCTGTGGCCTAAAATGACTGAATTTGCTACGGCTTCTCTAAAAAGAAATTTGTGATATTTGTGTCATTTTTTTCCTGTTGTTCCGCAGTAAAGACATAAAAGCCAGAATAAATGATGCCTGCTTTGACCTCATTACATAGTATCAAAGTATACAATCACAGATGCTGTGTAAATGCATGTATGCCACCTCTGAGCAGCACTAAACAATCCGTGGAAAGAAACCATTACAGAAGCTCTTCTATGCAACCTTTTTTGGTGTAAATTTGGCATAATTATGGATAGTTACAGTAAGAGATAAACATATGATTATGTAATTTTTATTAGCAAATATTATTTTTACCCTCTTGTTTTTTTTCAGAATAATTGCAAAGAAATGCTATCTGCTACAAATAATGCAGTTTGCTTGATTTTGCATTTAACTGATTTTGACTTTCACAACTTCAAAGTCAAAATAAATAGAGTTTGACCATGTTTATTTCTTTAATTTAACATTTATTTAATCATGTAAAAACAATAGTTTTTGATATGATTAAAAAATAAGAGAGCTCTGTGAAATTAGCTAAAATGGAATGGCATATTGGATGCGAAGCAAAAAGTGACATTTTCACTATTATAAACTATTACGAAAACAAACATTTCTTAATTTTTTTTATAATAATTAAAGATCTACTTTAAAAGTTTTTTTCCCCAAAGAACGTTTTATTCGTTACAATATTAGGACAGTTGTACCATCCTGGCGTGTTTGACCATGTGTTGTGTTGTGTAAGTTTTTTACATTGAAACATCAGGACAAAAAAATAAGTAATTTCATTGACTTATTCTTTGCAAGAATTTATCACATAAATAATTCATCATATGACTAGGAATTTGTATTAAGAAGGTAAATATGGTCATCTTTTATTGTACTTCGCAGTCATTTAACCAGAAAAAATGATGTAAAAAACCTAAAACATCTCGGCTTACTTGCGTAACCCTTGATCTCTGAATAGGAACGAGACTCTGCGTGAACTTCACGCTTTGGGAACGCCCACTGCGTGACCGATGTCTGAACCCTTATAGAATCACGCCAATTCATTGGCTGATGGCGCGACGCCGTCTCTGACGCAATCACGTCGTCAGCTTATACTGGCGAACGCGCCATGCACTCCTCAAATTTCTCTGCCGAATAGAACTCTGTCGGCAGCGTGAGGAGCTTGGCAGCAAACGCAGCGTCTCGTTCCCTATTCAGAGAACAAGGGTTACGCGAGTAACCCGAGATGTTCTCTCTCATAGGTAATTCAACGCTGCGTGAACTTCACGCTTTGGGAACGATATACCAAACACGCCAAGCTGAAAACGCTGCCTATCTGGTCCAATAATGAACCAACAACATACGGTCAGTTCAAACAGACAAGATCTGGGAACCTGGAGCCGTATCAACGTCAAGGTTGTAAAACCTGACACAAGTGTGCGGAGAGGACCATCCTGCCGCAACACGTATCTTCCAGGGGAACCCCTCTAAAAAGAGCCTGAGAGGAGGCTACGCCCCTAGTAGAATGGGCCCGAAGACTAAGAGTTGAAGGGAGGTTCCGCGCCTCATAAGCCAGCGAAATGGCGTCTCTCACCCAGTGAGAAATCCTCTGCTTTGACGTGGCAAGCCCGCGGCGGCCAGCACCAAAACCGACCAATAACTGGGAGGATTTTCTCCAAACCTTGGAGTGAACCCACGAGGTTGGTGAAGTCAGCGGCCGCCGCATTAGTAAGGCGGGAGGAAAATGGCTGCTTCCTCCTTTCAGGCTTGGAATGTGCACCGCTGAGGAACCGCTCGTCGAGTTTCGAAGCTCGGGATTCGTGGGGCTCATCAGGCCAATCCAGCACGAGCTTCTCGGTGGCGCGCAAAAGCACGTCCACAAGCTCAGAGTAGGCCGCTGAAGGCCGCGCCTCCTGGCCGCTAGGCGGGAGCGCATCTGCTAAAGCAGGCCCAAAATCCTCGGAGTCGGAGGCTGCCGTGTGCTGAATATCATCTAGCCTGAAGGAAACGGTATCACGTGCCCTTGGGCTAGGAAACAGAAAATCATGCAAGAATTCGACTGGCGAATTCGCGCGCACGCGCTCGGGAGAGGGAGAGAGAGAAAAGGCGAGGCCTGTCTGCTCACTCTCCATCTCCTCGAGCTCGACATCCGAACCCCAAGTCGTGGCTTCACGAGAGGCCGCGATCTCAAGAGGGGCCGCGGAGGTGCTCGATGCGCAACGGGGAAAAATGGAGGATTCCTTCTCACAAGCCGAGAGCGGAGGGTTATGAGACGGAAATCCTCGTAAATCTTGCATTTCGACCGCGTCACGTGCATGCGAAAACCCCAGGCACTTAATGCACTTACTGTGTGGGTCTTCGCGAGCGATGAAACGCGCGCATGGCGGTTGACAGCGGCGATACTCCATGGCACTTCACCGCGAGGAGAACATAGTTCCACTGAGGCAGTCGCCGAAGTGCAGACGGATGATCGCAGAAAATAAGTTGGGCCAGAAAATCGCAACAACGAAGGGTATTGTGACCACTTCGTGAAGGCAGAGAAATCTGAGGAGTGGATGGCGTGTTCGTCAGTATAAGCTGACGACATGATTGCGTCAGAGACGGCGTCGCGCCATCAGCCAATGAATTGGCGTGATTCTATAAGGGTTCAGACATCGGTCACGCAGTGGGCGTTCCCAAAACGTGAAGTTCACGCAGCGCTGAGTTACCTATGAAAGAGAACGAAATTTTATTGTCTAATATTTTATCAACAATAGACGTTCATTTAGGATAAAGCGGTCAAGGGTATGACCTTTGAGACTGTTTGAAGAACCGTTCTGTTCTGAAAACTATAAGCCAGACTGAAAGCAGTGTTTTATTGCGTACCAGCTTATGAAAAAGTCACACACAGGTCTTCTCAGATAACCTGCCAATGTCCTAATCTTGTCCTTGTTGCTCGTGGACGATTATCTCGATCATACAATGAATTATTGCACCCCCTGCTATTGGTCATGTGACCTGTGCACAAAGGGTCCAGTCTTCTTCGCTTTGTCCAACTTATTGGTTTTCAGACAAAAAGAAAACAACAGAGCGATTGTAAAGATAAGACTTGGGGATAATTAACAGCAAATCCAGACTCAACAAACATAACACTCCATCATCCATTGGTTGTGAAGAAGGGAGGAGGTCTGCTGGTGTGAAGTTGAATGATTTCTTTGAGCGTGAGTGGTTGTAAAATGCGGTCTCGGTTGTGAGGACCGTGTTATATAAAAGGTGACCCATCTCAGTAACGTGAAGTCCAACCATGAGTCCATGCGTCTTCTCAATCTTGGGGATTTTGTGGCCAGTTATGGCTGTGGAGATGGAGGGCCAGCAGATCCTCCAAGCCTTGCACTGTCCGCCCTGCGAACGCATCCATTGTTCCCCTCGTCAAGCGCTGAAGCTCCAGTGTCAGGGTGGAATCACCACTGGGATTTGTGGTTGTTGTCCAGCCTGTGCTAAACTCGCGGGAGAAAGCTGTGGAGGCACCTGGGACTACCTGGGGAAGTGCGATGAAGGGCTGGTTTGCATTTACACAGAAGAAACAGGAGGAAAACCAGAGACACAACGCAAGGGAACCTGCAAATCAGGTACCGCTGGAGATGTCAAGTTAATATATCTAGATGTTATGCTGATTCTGAGTCTAAATAAAGGGTTCTTCGTTGGCTTCGATGGTTTCATGAAGAACTGTGGATTTTTTTTATTCCACAAAAGGTTCTTTATTCTAGGAAACGTTTCTTTAGATTATTAAAATGTTCTTCACACTTTTTTTTAAACCGTTCGCATCGTTGTGAAAACCCTGTTTTGGAATCTTTATTTTTAAGAGTGTAAAGAGCAAAGTTAGTTCCTGAACACAGGGTTCTCATGAAAAAACATGGAAATATCAGGGAATACCAGATCTCAAGTCATTAAAATAACTAATATTTTCAAAGGAAAAAAAAAAGATTTCTATAGTAAATTTCTAAATGTTCTACTTAATTTAATTACAAAAAAAAGCATTTTGGTTGTATTACCCCTTCTTTTTTAGACTTTTAATTTTGTATTGCTTTTTTAAATGCTTCTACTCATTAACGAGTGGACTAGTCTTTTAAATATGTTCATCAGAAAGTGGGTTTCTTTTGTATTATATAACAGCAAATATAATAATACAGCAGGGGTTTTCAAACCAGGGACCAACCGAAGAGCCACAAAGGGGTCTGAAGAAAAAAATCTAAAATTTGAGAAAAATATAAATAATAAAAGTTTATATTTTTAGTGACAATTCTTTAAGAAAAAAAAACATATTTAGTAAAATTATTGTATTTTATTCTATTGATGGCTATAGTTCTGCACAAAAAAAAGAAAATGCTATAACAATATATCTATTTACCTAACTTCTATACACAAGACACATACAAGACAATTAAATATACAAAAAGTGCTTTACAAATACATTTGAACTTAATATTTTGCTATACATGTAGAAAACGTTTCATGTATTACTTCTTTATTTTAATTCAATTTAATTTCGGAAACGACTAGTAATATTAGTATATCAGAATTCTCACAAAATATAAATCATTCTTTATGCATTCAAATATTTAGCTGCCTTCATTTCATAGGAAGGGGTCCTTGTATGGTGTTCATCGTAGTTGTCGGCTCATGCTATCTAAAAGTACAAAACCCCTGTGGTACAATCTATTCTTGCAGAGCATGCACCTGCTTATGGATTAACTTTATGTTCACGTTCACACTCTTGAAAAAACGGCACCATCAAGGTTATTCTCATTTATGAACTGTGAAAAGCGATACAGCAGTCAAGGATTCCTTTGATCTCGGAGCAGTTTCCCATAAAAACAAAGCTCTGATTGTTCTTATCTAGACGGTGATGAAATCCACGAGCTTTCCTGAAGAACTGCATCCGTATTGTAACGGGATTCCATCAGTTTTATTGTCTGTTTTTTCTTTGACCTGCAGAACATTATTTCACAATGGATTCAATTATTGGGCCTTTTTTTGTTGATTTTGGATTTGTCATTCCAAACAGTGCTGGAGGTCCTCAAAGCCGACGCTTGCAGACCTGAGTGCACTTGGGAGTTCTGCAAGGCAAACCTCAATGAAATATGCTCAGCCAGGTAACTTCTGCTAGAAGTCTTGATTCATCTGTTCAGTGTCTCTGATGAGCGTCCTGTTCTCCGCTGCAGGTCTGTATCGCTGGAGAAGCGTGAGTGTGGAGGTCACTGCCAGCACACGACCTGCTCCAGCTGTCTGGTTCTCAGACCTCCATCTTGTCCTCAGTCCTGTTCCCCAACAGACCACGTGTGTCTGCATCGCTTCGGCAGGTGTGTGCGAGAAAAACACCCACCCGTCTGCCACCAGAACCTACAGGTAAACTTCATCCAGGAGTTATCATCATGTGTTCGTAACAATGTTTTTTAATTGATAACAAAACGCTTTAAAAGAATTGTAGCAAACTGCACTGATAAATTCACGTACATTTGAAAATTAAAGGGATAGTTCACCCAAAAATTAAAATTCATGTAGTTTCAAACCGATAAGACTTCGGAACACAAATGAAGATATTTTTGATGAATTCCGAGAGCTTTCTGACCCTCCATAGACAGCAATGATACTACCAAGTTCAAGGCTCAGAAACGTAGCAAAGAGATCAGTAAAATAATCCATGTGATATCAGGGGTTCAACCAATGCTGTTCTGTGTCAGCTGCGCCATGCGGATACATTGTCTACACATTAATCTGAATGAAAACAACGTATCCGCGTGGCGCAGCTGACACAGAACAGCATACGTTGTATGTACGGAGACAAATTGTTGAATTAAGTCAAATTATTTTGGTTTTCTCTGTGCACAAAAAGTATTCTCGTAGCTTTGTAACATTAGTTGAACCACTGACGTCACATGGACTATTTTACCGATCTCCTTACTATGTTTCTGGGTCTCGATTGTGGTAGAACCCTTGCTGTCTATTGGGGCTGTGCAATTAATCGAGATAAAACGATTATAGCGCCCCATTCCGCCCTCTTTCCAACGGTGCTCTTTTGTTCCTCCATAAAAGGCCAACTTCATGTGGAAATCATTAAAATCATGTAACGAGACTTTAGTAAAATGGGACGTGCTTGATTTATTTAAGTTGAATAGATGTATTTTTGTTTTTAAAAGCGTGAAAGAGAACTTGTGCTTCCTCAGAAATATTACCGTGTATGCGCTCAGAGACAGAACACAACATGGACATGTAAAGTAATCATTTAGCGCCTAAACCGTCAAATACATGCAAAGATGTGTCCAAATGCGGCGCTTAATGATTATTCATGTAAACCCTCGTCAGTTATGTAATAAATGAACGTAAAGAGTTGAGGATGAAAATACTCGTGTAACAGTAAATTGGATCCGTGACAGCGGGCTATATTCCTGCTGCAACTGTATGCTTTGTATTAATAATCAAACAATAAAAGACAAATTCAAAATCACTCTCTGCTCTTGACTGAAGGACTTTTGTAGCTTTAATAAGAAACAAAGGAAGTTTAATTCTTACAGTGAAGACTATGCTGTTTTATTTTACATTAGGTTATTCAATTTCTCTAGTAGGCTATTAACTGAACAGCTACTTTAGACTTGCATTAAAAAAACTTAAAGCATAGTTTGTTTCATTTGTGTCTTTTTTATTCTATTGTATTCCTTTGTTTTTTTATTACTGGCAGTTTAATTATTTTTAATAATTTGAAGGACCTTTTTTTTTTTACTAATATTAGTTTCTGGTATTCTGCTGTGGTATTGAGAATCGTGATATTTCGCTGGTCTCTAAAATGTAGATGTCATAGCAACCTTATTTACAGAAAATATATTTGATATATATCACATCTTTAAATAAATCTCTCATATAAAGTTTTGGTCGTATGGCCTGCTAATAATCGTTTTAAATAATCGTGATTACAATATTGACCAAAACAATCGTGACTATGATTTTGGTCATAATCGAGCAGCCCTACGGTCTATGGAGGGTCAGAAAGCTCTCGGAATTTCATCAAAAATATCATAATTTGTGTTCCGAAGATGAACGGGTTTGGAACGACATGAGGGCGAGTAATTAATGACAGAACTTTCATTTTTGGGTGAACTATTACTTTAAAGTACATATAAAAATGACAAAACAAATTCTGAATATGATTGAATATATTTCTATATTTAAAAAAAATTATATCATATTTATAATGTATTTTATTATACATATTATAATTTCATTTATATAAATGTTTTTAATTACTATTATATATTGTTATACTATATTATTATTATTATATATACTATTAAATATTATTATATTCAATTTAACAAAAATTATTCTTACATACATACACACACACATACATTATATAAATATCTATATCTCAATATTCTTTCAACAGAATAACTCTGAGGGATTCTTTGTGTGTTGGGCTCCTGCCTGTCCAGCTGCAGCAAACTGATTCTACATTTGAAGAAGAATCCAAATAATGTAATCCAGTTCTAAAATGTAGCATAAAAGGCAGCTATTTTTATTAATGCATTTCATGACTATTTAAAAAAAAATGAATGCTGTGAAATTACTCGCATTATTGTTGTACAGATTTTGTTATATAATCTAAAACACAATGTTTCTGTCATTAAATCATGTTAAAACTGCATTTCCATGGCTACTAATAATACATTTGTCAGTTTTTGTAAATGATATATTCTAATATTTGTATGAGAAAATGTTAAATGAATAAAATTGCATTTTGATTTCAGAAAACTCTTTTTTACATATAATGGAGTAATAAGGTCAGGCTGACCCCTTCAGAAAAAGTGCCCACTGTAAACACGTTCCCACTCCTGTCGGGACTGTTACTGAATAACAATGTGTTTATGAGCCTGCAATTAGACGTCCATCCATGAGCCAGAACAAAGCCCTGCTCCATAATAGATCAACCTGTCCACAACTCTTTTGATGTCTGGCTCATATGAAACTGCATACAGGAAAGAAACTGATAACATGTTGGCATTAAATACTATTTATAATACGCCTCCAAACATGCAACAAATAAGCACTTTATTAACTGTTTTAATATTGAATAACTTATCTTTTTCTTAGTTATGCCAATAGTGATATAATATATACATAAATGCATTTAACTTAATTTATGCATGAAAAGTAAGTTATTATATGGCCACCATTTTAAAGTAAATTTAATTAAAAATGTAAAAAGTATTATTTTTTTTAAATATATATATATATTAGTGGTGGGCCGTTATCGGCGTTAACGTGCTGCGTTAACGCGAGACTCTTATCGGCGATAAAAAAAATATCGCCGTTAATCTATTCTCAAAGTTGGGTTGGGAGCTGGGTCTATACTACGCAAGCTATGATGACTTTCACCCTGATATTTTAGCGCGGATGTATACCTAGCCGAATTGCACTGTAGGGGGCGAGAACGAGTCTTCGAACTAGAGGCTCGCAGTCCGTGATGGACAGATTGTTAACGGCTGGTCTATGTGGTAATACAATCGGGCAGGCCATCCAAACGCTCACCTATCATTCATCAACCTCAAATATGGCTTTTCATCTGAAAGATGTATGTAGTAGCAACTTTACATGGCCGCTCAATATGATGTTAACCTAGAGAAACGTGCGCTATTGAAGTGTTTGTGTGGAAGCGCGTTTGTTGCAGGACAGGCTCCGGTGCGATCACTTGCTCTTAAAATCTCCGTCATTCTTGGTCATACAGATAAAAGTAGCCTAATACATCTTTCGAATCTGTAAAGACTCTACGTTTATTTGTGTGCACTCAGAATAACAACGAAACGTTGCGCTTTTAAGCAAACAGGATGCGCTTTAGGTCTCATGTGAACTTGAGCGAGAAACTCCGTCTTTGAAAAATATATCTATAGAGAGTGAAATGTCTAAAAAATAAAAATAGAAGACGTGTGTGTTAGCATGGATGATTTACATGAAATTTAATCTGTGCAACACTGTGCATAAAATGGCTTTCAGTTCAATATAATAACAAAAAACGACATTTTGGGTTTTTATTCAACTAATAAGGTGGGCACGCGGTGATCTGTACTATATTTTTACTGTAATTGACAGTTATCGGCAAAAAAACAAAAAAAAAACCAACACGGGAGTGGGAGGGAATGGGAGTCATTCTTCCGGGAGTGGAATGGGATTTTGCCCCAGTTTTTTCGTGGGATTGGGACGGGAAGAGATTAAAGTTTGTGATGCATTTTGGAAACAGGAGATGAGCCCCTGGTCTAATGCGCCACCTGGCTTGAGAAACCCGTTCTCAAAGACTTACTTTTAGTCATTATTTGGGTAGCACACATATTCTGAATGCCTTCGGCAGAATTCAAATGAGCCATTTTAATCTAGATTAATCTAGATTAATTCCAAAATTAATCTAGATTAAAAAAATTAATCTATGCCCACCTCTAATATATATATAAAAAGTGTACGGTTCACACAAATCAGTCTCCGCGTCTCAAGATGAAAAACACGCCGCTTTTATTATCAGTAATATATCACTGCTTTTGTTTTCGACTGATAAAAACAATGGCCAGACAAATCGTTCAGCGTGCCAAGAGCCATAAACTAGAACACCAGCCAATGTTTCCCTCCGCCCTGAAGAAACACACTGTAACATTGTTGCATTTATTTATTTCAACAATTCGGATCCTCCGGATTATTCAAGTTAGAGAGATTTACGCAATATCAAGATTCATTTCCATTACAGTTTAATGATACTGACCACCACAGCATGGGTCTTCTGCATAGTTGAGTTCATCTAGACATAGTACGGTAGTCTAAGAACCTGTGAACTTGCCCCAAAACTGAAAAATATCTAATATAAAAGCACAAAGATCTCCCTACGTGATTATTTTTAATACAAGCAGCAATTTTGCCAATGTCTAAGTTGAAAAGGCTGCTAAAAACAGTGCTTTGTCTTGATCATTTGGTTGAAACTAATGTAGTGAACCCATCATTCAAAAAGTAAAAACAAGCTACATGCTAACATGTAACAATCTTGGTGCTTGGCTGCATCAGCTTTACATCTGACAGTGTTTATGTAAATCTATGTAACGTAAATAAAATAATGTGTAAAAACCAAGGGATGTGGTGTTGAGTTGAAGAAAATGGTTCCTGAGTCTATTTTTTCCCTCTTTCATGATAGTCTTTGTGAGTTAAAGGCACTTTGGACGTGAGCGTTTGTTTATGTGATGTGTGCGGTCTGGGTCACCGGAACATTCTGTGCCAGAACGACTGAAAAGCGGACGAGTTGAAGGCACCGATGAATATGAGGAGCAGGAGATACAGGCCCATCATGATGGCAAAATGATGTCTGACGAGCCACGACGTCCCTCGAGCGTGTCTGGAATCAGAACAGAACGTCACTTACACACACAGCAAGTTATTGTGAGAAATTATAGTCTGCCTCTTAGGATGTTCGCGGTTTAATTTCGACTCTGAAGTGCTGTTTGTACTTTCTCACTGCTACGCTGTAATACAAGATTATTTTTTATCAAGATCTTCGACGTCTTCATCACTTTTTCTTAAATTATTTAAAGAAATAGTTCATTGAAGATGTAGGTGAGTTTGTTTCTTCATCAGAAGAGATTTGGAGGAATGTATCATTACATCACTTGTTCACCAATGAATCCTCTGCAGTGAATGGGTGCCGTCAGAATGAGAGTCCAAACAGCTGATAAAAACATCACAATAATCCACACCACTCCAGACCATCAATCAATGTCTTTGTGAAGTGAAAATCTGTGCTTTTCCAATCCATGAAGACATGTTTGACTTTAAAGCGTTTCTTCTGGCTAAAATATAATCTACAATAAGGCCTCCTCCAGTGAAAAAGTCCATCCCCTGTTGTCAGTGGTGGTCAGTAACGAAGTAAAACTACTTCGTTACTGTACTTAAGTACATTTTTCAAGTATCTGTACTTTACTGGAGTAGTTTTATTTTGAGTAACTTTTACTTTTACTTCACTACATTCCAAAGCATAAGATCGTACTTTTTACTTCACTACATTTCATAAAACATATCGTTACTCCTTATAATACATCACGTGCTCCGAGATGCAGAAGCGGTGTCTGATTCATGAACAAACTGATTCTTTTCAATGAACCTCGGTTCGCAAATCGCAACAAACGATTCATTCACGAACTGCAATGATCCGATTGCAGCTGTTCTCGAGTCGAAAACTCACTGATTCAAATGATCCGTTTAGAGCGAGTCTTCTTCAGTGAACTGAACTCACAAGTAAAGAACCGGGAGATCTCGTGAACGCGCGCGCGCGCAGGCGCGCAACAGCTGCTGCGAAAAGTAAGTTACTAATGTCGAATTTTAGGATTAATTATTGTAACTGAAAATAATATTTAGGTCAAAACTGTCAGTTGTTTGTGAACTAAATCTGCTGTAAAGGGTGATCTATTTAAGCCCACTGAAATGCTTGAATGCAGACAGATCAACATCAGTGTCTCTAATGTTATGTTTTAGGTCAAAAAACAAAACATTAAAATAACACCGATTAAATAAAATAACTCATGCACGTTCATATTCCCCGCTGCTGTAACGTTAGCAGTTTTATTAAAATGCTACTCATTTAGACCTATGTGACGTCTGTTTTTATATTGTTTATCAACAGTATACATTTTTATATTGTTTAGATCAACTAGCCGAGTAGACAGATATGAATGTTTATTCATAACCATACTGAAACTAAGTAAATATTGTTAGCTGATGCTAGCTGTCTAGCTAACAAGCTTGCTGGTGCTAAGTTGAGGAAATTTTTAGATATAAAGTCCAAATATCTTTATTCAGCCTCCTAGATAGATTCCATCTGAGGGAAAAAGAAAGGATGTGATGTTCAGAACATAGTAACTACAGTAATTATCAGAGTGGGAAGTGATGATGATGTGCTCTGGGGGGCCAGGGCCAGGGGTGTTTTTACACCACAGACAAGGTTTGAGAAGAAAAAAAAATCATTATGAAAATATAATTAGATTTTCCTTAAAATGTTCTTCCTAATTTCAGGCCTAATTCTCATGTCATATATAACTGACGTTCTGCAAAACAACACGTTCTAAAGCACTTTTTTCTTACTGGTGAAGATTAGATGGTGAAGTCTGTTTTCTCTCAGGTACATGGCCGTGTAAGCTTCACAGTGAACATTACTACATCACTCTCATCAATGTAGTCCATATCAACAAAATATATATCTTGACTCTATATAGTGGTTATTTTGGGAAAAACCCAGGTATTTTGGGCAGTAGGATTATAAAAATATGTGCTAATATAAAATTAAATAAAGTAGTCTATATAAAATTGCAAAATAAATCTGTCTATCAGTACTTTTTTACTGTCCTCTTAACACGAAAATCAACTCACGTATGTCTTTAGAAGTGCTTTGGGCTGTTTTTGCTTGTAAACATTGCTTGATCTGTGCATATTTCATTCTCTCTGTGATGTTTTTATCAGCTGTTTGGACTCTTATTCTGACGGCACCCATTCAAAATGAAAAAAAAAAGCACAAAATGTATCCTACATTTAAACTGTTCCACTAATATGCTATTGCTATATTAGTCTATGCTATATAAGTCTTTTGAAGACATATGACTGGCTTTGTGTGAGAAACAGATGAAAGTTGAATTTGTTATTCACTGAAAATCTTGATATCCGTCCACGATTCATATTTCAAGTCAGATCTTTTCAGTGAATATTTTGATACAGATCACATTACCAGTCTATATGAATTGTTCACAAAAGCCCATTGGATCGGAAGATTGGTTGTGAATAACTTAATTTTGGTCTGTTCATCACATAAAACTATAATAAAGCTTATTTATTGTAACTGTATAAAAGTGTCATTACAGAGACATTACAGAAAAATGTCTCAATTTGTGTTCCAAAGAAAATAAAATGATGACAGAAACATTTATTTTGAGTGAACTATTTCTAATAACTTTTAGTATTTTGAATGATCAAAGGACTACAAAGGAAAGAGCTATGACATTAGCTGAAATGCAACAATAAATATGTTGGCGTGACTGACCGTGATCGGTGGCGTCTCTGAGAATACACCAGCAGGTACTTCACTCTCAGAAGCTCGTTGTTGGTCACCACAAAGTATTTCTCGGGCACTTCACCTCCTTCACTGTTCCTGGCCCTCAGACGCTTACGGTCAATGCTCTCGGAGTCTGAAACACACAATGAGAGGTCAATTTGACATATCTGCTGTGATGGGATCTTACTGGACGGTAATTTTACACAAAATTGGAATAAAAATCAAATCAGGGATTGTTTGTTTTTATTTAGTTGAAAATAATATACTGTTTGAAAGACACTGAGTGGGGTAAGATGTGCCATCATTCAATTATTTTGTATTTAATAAAAAAATGTTTCAGCCATGACAAAAAAAAAGACTGGCTTGTCAGTATCAGCCAGAATTAATACAATGCATATTAAAGCTTTTTTTCTGGCTGGTTTATGAAAATGTGAATAATAATAAAATAACTTATCTTCTTTATTTAATTTTGTTCATTACCTACAGGGCAACTTCAATAAAAAGCAGCACATCTTACCCACACACCTCTATATAGTACAAAATACACTAGTACTCCATTCCAAACACAGGCATGTTATCAGTAGTGTTGTTATAACATGGGAATGGCTCCCAGATAGGACAATTTAGATTTCTGAATCGATCAACAATCAATATCAACAGCTTAATAAACACATACACTACTTTAAAAAAAGAAATTAACACTTTTACTAATCAAGGATTCATTTGATTGATCAAAAGTGGCAGTAAAGACATTTACAGTGTTACAAAAGAAAAAAAAAATACAAAAAAATTATATTCATCAAACAATCCTGTAAAGAAAAATGTATCACGGTTTCCACAAAAATATGAACTGTTTTAATAATACATGTTTCTTGAGCAGCAAAGACTGGAGTGATGATGCTGAAAATTCAGCTTTACATCACAGGATTAAATTACGTTTTAAAATATATTCAAAAAGAAAATACTTATTATAAATTGTAAGAATATTTTCGCAGTATTACTATTTTTACTGCATTTTTGATCAAATGAATGCAGCTTAGGAGAGCAAAAGAGACGTCTTTCAAAAACACTAAAGAAATCTTACAGAAATTAGACAAAATTAGGCTTTGACAACCTACCTTTCTTCTTCACCTGACACTTTACATCAGGATGATCAATGATTTCACACAAGGCAACGCAGCTGATCAAAGGCCCGAGAACACTTTCCTTCCACCCGTTACCGTGAGGACTGTAAAGGATGGCCATGCTGAGGTCACTGGTCAGGTATGTGCCTTCCCCAAACAGTGAGGTCTGAAATATCAAATCATAATCAAAGATAAGTGGCTTACATCATTTTTAATTACAGTGTAACTGCCGAGCCAACAAGCAGATAACAATGGAATTATAATTATAATTTTCACACATATCATCTAAACATGAACTGATAAGGCACAGTCAAACACATCCGTCAGACATGCTTATTTGCAGTCCTCTATAATAATCACAAAGCCTGCCTGGAGAGGATCCAAAGCAGGTCTAAAAGAGCCTCATCCACGAGCGCAGCTCGTCCTGACCTTATTGAGATGACAGTGTAATCCGTTGTGTATAATAGAGTGGAAGTTCTCCAGTCTGCTGCCGTGGAATGCATAGATGAGCTCTCGTCCGGCCCGCGTCCGCTCAAACTTGGAGTTGAGCGAATCACAGTACTGCAGCTCAAAGAGGAAGTCTGGAGCTGGAGCCAAAACGCCCTCACTTTGAGTCAGCTGGGTGAGTCTGGCAAACTGACGGAGGGAGATTGAACACAAGTCAACGAAGGCCCTGTTTACACTAATGCATTTTCGTTTTAAAACGACTTTTCAAAATGAAAAGATCCTTATCTACACTGGCCTTTTCACTGCATTTCAGAAATGATCTACAACAACACTACACAACTTGAAAACATGTCACATGACCATTCATGCAGGTAGATCTCTATTATTTAGATGCTGGATGCGTCGGATGTGGCTTCTACCGATACATATCTATGGGTACAACAATAAGCATGCTGCTATTGTTTACACGGTCGTCAAGGATACACAGAGAGAATGTGGACAGCCACGCCATAGATATATATACGTATCTATAGATGCCTCATTAACGTGTGTTTGCATCGCTACCAGCGAGAGCTTAACAAAATCGCTCTGGTCGCCCTGCCAACGACGCTGTAGAAAGATTCGTAGACGCTCTGATGATCGAGCACTTGATCTTGTATTTAAAGGGGCCGAAAAGGAAACAATCATGTTGAACTTGTGCAGACTGACCATAAGAAGGGTATAAGTTAACCACATTAAATATTTTATTTGTGAAAGTAAAAAATTAATCGAACTTAATGATATATTTGCTAACAAAATAAACCAATAAAAGCCATTTGTGTGGTGTGTTTTTTGTGTTCATGGTATAAGAGCTAGTCTAATTTCAACATGCAGTTTATAGGCGACGTTTATTAGCCAAGGTCTTTAATTAACATTAACATTAATTCAATGTGCCTACATTCCAAACTGTCTTGGTTGAAGTGTAGCCTAAATGCAATTGTCAAATCGGTGTTGTTTTGAGCAAACTAATTGAATTCCCGCTGAAAAACAAGCATTCTAGCGCTAAAATGCTTGGGAACTAATGAGCTCAGAACCAAAGGATACAGGACGGCGTTCTCCGGAATCCTCTCAAGCGGAGAACTTCTACATTCTTCTTATTGGTTGCTGCCCAACCGCATCATAACTCACTACCATAAAGTCGACCTGACTTCAACTCTCCTCGACGCCCACACCGTCCAACCGTGCATTCATTCCGCCGCCGGCGAGAGAGTCAGAGTGGCCGGAAGTCATTTATTTTCAATGTGAGCAGGAGGCAAGCTCCAGCGAGTAGCAGCGCGGCACGTCTTGGACCGGTGTGAAATTAATTAAAGCATTAACGAAAGCATTAAATAAAACTGCATTGCTTTCTTTACGACTTTTCTTTGTATTACTAGAACTTTTTAATAGAATCATTAAGAGGACTCAGATTCATATGCAAAATGCACAGATTGAAATGAAGTTTAGCAATACCTCCTCTTTCTGCAGGGTCTTCACTGCAAAACTCTTGGAGGAGAGTGCCCAGTGCACAAGAGCCAGATGATGATCTCCATCACCATGTCCCAGACGCACCAGATCTCTCACATTTGGCAAAGTATCCACATCCTTTTGCTGTGAGGAACACAGTAGAATCAAAACGGTAAAAATGTGTGTTTCGAAAGGCCAACAACACAGAGAATCCATCTTCTTCCAATGTCTTACCAGCTCCTCAAAGTCCTTGATTTCTCCTCTAAGGTAGCGAGGAGGGAAGGGTCTGAGCGCTGAATCACGTTTGTAGCTCTGGACGGCGGCTACGAAGAGGCTGCAGCGCAGATCCGCTGCTACAGGGTCTCGATGCAGACAGGAGCAAACCAGCTCTCTGACCGCAGCTGTCGGGAGAGGCGGCTGCATTCCCAACACTAGAACACACACGACAGATATTCCATGAATAACAGACTATATTTCCATTGATGCAAAACATGTAGACTGTGAATCTAACAGCGTCAAAAAAACTAAATAAACATGCATTTGATCCAATGTTCAGCAAATACAGTAACATTTCTACAATGTAAGATAATTGTTTTCTTTTTGAATATATTTTAAAATGTAATTTATTCCTGTGATTTCAAAGCTGAACTTTTTTTGCATCATTTATCCAGTCACATGATCCTTCAGAAATCATTCTAATATTCTGATTTGCTGCTAAATATTTATTTTCAGGTTTCTTTGATGAATGTAAAGTTCAGAAAAACATAATTTATCTGAAATAGAACATTTTTGTAAGATTATAAACCACCTAATCATATTTTTTTGATCGATTTAAAGCATCCAAAGTATTAATTTGTATAAAAAGCTGGAAATTCAGCTTTGATCACATAAATAAATTACATTTTTTATTATATTCAATGTGAAAGAAATAATTTTAAATAGTAAAAATATTTCACAATATTACTGCGTTTGCTGTATTTTGGCTCAAATAAATGCAGGCTTGGTGAGCAGAAGAGACTTCTTTAAAATCCTTAAAATATTACTGTTCACAAACTTTTGACTGATAGTGTATATTACATTTGTAGATTGATTATATATCTCTTACATTTTTACTCTATAGGTATTTAATACTTATATATCACAATAAATGTAAGTATAATTAATAATCATAATAAAAAAAGATTTTCGTTCAGGTCTCATTCATTTGGTTTCCATAAATCATATGTAGCATCAACAATATATATAAATATATATATATTTATATATATGTATGTATGTATATATGTTAGATTTATATTATATGGTATGACAAAAATAATATCATTATTATATCATACTTGTAAATTAATCATTTTTATTTGATATTTGTACTATTTATATATTTAGTAATTATAAAATAATACATATTTAATTTATATATCTAATATACATTTTAGATAATTTCTAAAATTTTACATTATTTCAAGCATATTAAAGTGAGATATTATCAAGATACGTTTGCCTGTAGTGAACAATGATTTGTTGAACTTTGACGCATGAATTCAGTAACGTGTGTGTGTGTGTGTGTGTGTGTGTGTGTGTGTGTGTGTGTGTGTGTGTGTGTGTGTGTGTGTGATGTAACGTTACGTAAACTTGTGTAAAACATTTGACGTTAATAACTTGTTTTCAGCGAGACTAATAGTTTTACTGCAGATTAGCTGCTAACAAAGTTAACATCAGTTAGCGGAACTCAACCCATAATATACACTTATTTATCGATTTCTCTCAGACTAGGTCTTCGAATACGTGCCCGTTTTAATGCAATAGTTGGTTTAATAATCACTTTGTTTAGCACAGCTGTGTTTGTTTACATGTTAAGCATGTTAGCCGGTTAGCTCAGCTACTGTCTCTCTGAAGAAGCTCGCTCAAGCTTCAGCACACAAACGATTTGAAAACAGAGTACTCATCGCTCTACTAGTAACGTTACATTGTAAAATATGAAACATTCGCCATACATTTATGTATTTTACCTGAAGCTCAGGCATCTGACAGTCAGCCACCGGAAGCTAAACGTGTCCAACTGCCACTGCGCACGCGCCAGATTCCGCCGGCAGAGGGCGCCATTCACTGACAGCCAATGAAAACAATCAGTCAATAAACAAACAGGACAGACTCGTGAAGCACCGCATATATTCTCTAGTCTAGTTTGTGTAATGCCACCACAGCCTTCCTAAATATAAATATATTCAAACAATATTTAATGTGATTTCTGTGTGATAATGATTAACACGTATATTGTCTTAGTGTATCTCAAATATCTGTCTATCTTTCTCTTCCGCCATCAAGAAAGTGATGCTTGAGATGCTTGCAGATGCATTTTAGGTCAAGTGTTGTGTTACCGGAAGTGGCTGAGCTCTGTTGTTCTCCTTTCGTTGTAATGTTACAGAGCACTTACTATTACTGCCAGAGGAATTTTAGAGATCAGTTATGAATTAAAATAATAGGTCAATGTTTTGCTGAGGGATAGGATTATTGGCCCAGAATCTACACTTGAAATAACGAGGAATGCACTTTGCTCAACAGTTATACAACGATGAAACGTATATATTATATCTTATATATTATTATTATAAAGTAATATAAATAAATAAATAAATAAGTTTGAAACAAAGTCACTAGTGGTACTTACTTTGGACCCCAGTGTAGAAACTACTGTAAGTAATAACATTTTCAATGCATAAAAGGTGATGATGTATTAAATATAGAGAGAAATATAATATAATATTGCATAGATAAACAACTTATATATATGTACACACACACACACACACACACACACACACACACACATTACTGTAAAAAAGTCTAAAGTGCAAAAAGTCTAGTTTAGATAGAAATTATATTTCATTCAGCGTTTTGTCATCATTCTCATTCTTTCCTCCTAATGCATGTGTCTGTTACTCATATATGTTATGTGTGATAATAAAAACACACTGTATACTTTCGAGGATGTAAATACATAGCTATTGCAGCACTTTTTACATTTATGCATTTAGCAGACGCTTTTATCCAAAGCGACTTACAGTGCATTCAGGTTATACATATTTTTTGGTCAGTATGTGTGTTCCCTGGGAATCAAACCCACAACCTTTGCGCTGCTAACACAATGTTCTAACCACTGAGCCACAGGAACACAGGACATGTATTTTACAATACATTTGTTTTTCAGTTTTAGGCTACTTTAACATTTTATTTAAAGTATTGATTGCTTTTTTGATGTACATGTACATCAGAGTACATGTTTCTTTATATTATTGTTATTAATTTCATTTTTTTAAATTTGACATAATGAGTGAAAGTTGTTTCTACACAAGACCCCACCCACTAGGTCTTTAGTCACTATTCGCTTTCTTTCTCTCCAGTCACCATAGAGAATGTGTATAAGTGAAGACTTGTCCTCAGTATTTCTCCATGCCTGCATCCCAGGAATTACTGGTCGTACTTATTCCTTCATCTATCTCATTTCCCCTGTACTATACATGCTTCAGGACCGCGGAGAGCGGAGTTAGAGAGAGTGAAGTATCGCGAGTCTAGAGGCCTGATTTATTCAGCATCACACGCGCGCATCCCTCGCGGAACGGATGCTCATCGACGCGCGTGCGTGTGTAGGAGTATCGTGACGTGATTGTTTTCACTCCCATATTCCCAATATCATCTCATACGATAACGGATTTGGAAAACCTCCCCATCACAAGTGCATCGATCAGTGAATGGAAAGTGGTTTATTAGATGCGAGTGGACGCGTGCATCGGTGACATATTCTTGGGTGAACGCGCGAGAAGGTAAGGGGAATTATTTCCGCCGATGCTTTTCACTTTCTCACCCGCGTTTTTCACATTTATGCACTCAGAACAGATGTATTGTGTCTTACATGCAGGTAAAATCAGAAATGCGTGTAATCTTCGCTTGCACTGTTAAATAAAACACCTCCCGTTCAGCACCATCTTTTCCCTTGAAGGGCGCTCTGCTCGACCTCGATACCGCTCTGAAAAGAGAGAAATGCTTTTGATAAATATTCTTTCGCTTTAGTTTTCTCCTTCGAGTCTTATCTTGCGTTTTATAATGATACCTCCCACTTGGATGGATGGACTATAACGTTATGGCAACTAGATTCATATCTGTGAACCACCCTGGCGACGTGCCTTTCAAATTGTAACCGGATTTGGCTAACAGTTCGATCCCAGCGAGAAAAATCGACCAGCAATCGTTGATAATAATCGCTACAAATAAACGGTTGATAATAATCGCTACTTATAAACGCTATATTATAAATAATTGGTGGGTAGCGGTGCGAATAAAGGTTGGCGAAAATTCGCTGCAAATAAACGATTTATAATAATCGCTACCAAACGATTCGGTAAAAGTTCGAATTGTTCGAATCGTTCTTCATTCTGTTAACTCTAATCGCTTCGTCTTGACAGTTGTGTTGCCAAATAATGTATGATTCCCTTACCAGGCCTCATAAACCGGTATTCCTTATACATTTCAAGGATCAAATCAGAGGTTATGATAATTACAATCCACCTTTACTGTGTGCAATCACTATAAGATCGGAAATATTGTTATATTACTCAGCCACATTACTATTTTATTTTAGTGTCATGCAGATAACCTGATTTCCTTGAATAAATTAAACCAGTATTTGTAAACTTTTCTAAAAATGTTAGTACTTGGAATATTAATCTTGTTTGGAATATTTACAGTGAATTAATATTATGTGAATCTCTAAACATAAGTCATTTTAGGTGTAAAAAATAAAGCTATTATCAGTCGATCACATGTCACTTTGAACGCAGATTTGGGAATTTCCTATGGGCTTTTAGAAATAGTTTTAAGGTTTATTTTTTATTTATTAATTTTTTTACGGTTTACAAACTCAAAGTATTACCTCAAAAAGAATATTGAAGCTGCAGTTTTTTTTAAAATCAGTAAATAAATTACTAACAAGTTGCTGTATTATCAGAATATTAACCATTCTGAAAATAATGTGCATGTAAACATGGTCACTCAGGCTGCTTAAGGTTTATAGGTGCCGTGTTTGTAAAACTGAATAAGGAATAATTTGCTTTACTAGGGATCTAGTTTGCTAAGTTGTGTTTACTCAAGTTATTTCATTGCCACCAGGCTGTATGGTTATAATTAGCAAAGTTTTGATAGATTTCAAATGATAAGCTTCCCTTTCACACTGGAATATACTAATGAGGTTATAACCTGTTGTATAGTGAACACTCTCTACAGTGTTTCATTCAGTATGTGAATTTGTTGTTTGTCTGTAATGTGTGTTTTTTTACAGGTTTAAAAATATTCAAGTTTGACGTTGGCGATCTGGAAAAATAATCTCCATGGCAGGTGAGAACTTACAATTTTCTTAAACCAAACTGAATTGTTAACATATTCAAGTACCGTGGTATTTACATTGTACTGTAATGTACTGCATGGTTCTACCATGGTACATGTCCGAATAGCCTAGTACTATGGTATTTTTATTAGTTTTTGTTGGTGAACCAGAACTCAATGAGTTTTAATTTGTGTCTTGTCTCCACAGAAAACAATTTCCCTCCTCTTCCACGGTTTATTCCACTGAAACCATGCTTTTACCAAGACTTCAACGAGATCCCAGACCAGTGGCGTACAATGTGCAAACGACTGTATTACCTATGGATATGTACGTTCATATTTCAGCATTTATTATAGATTATTGCAGTATTCTCAGTGTATATCGTTTAATGTTGTGTGTGCGCTGAGTAGATTACAATCATGTGGCTCTATTTGCCATTACACTGTCACGTTGGTTTTCACTGTAAACACTGAGAGAAACAGACACAGGAAAACTTGTTCAGACAGGTTTTGGATTTTGATCTGTCAGTCCACAAGTAAAAATGTGGGGTGTCATATTACTCTCGTGTTGTTATTCAGTTTACTATTCTATAATGAGAATCACAAGCATTAGATTTGCTTTTGACGTGTAGAATATTTACAAAATCCCTATTTCTTTTTTGGCTCACAAATTGGGAACTATTTTGAAATGGGTCTGGAGTTAAGAAAGTAAGTGTTTGTGTGGATAAATGTTAATTTGTATTAGTATCTAAAACGTATTGTAGATTTGAGTTGCAATTAGATTTTAGTCACTGTGTCATACATGTGCACATTTTTAGGTATCCGCCCTGTTCCGATAAATGTGATAATTTATGTTTTCCTTGTAATGCATTCATCTACAACATCAAATTCTGAAACAAATGCAATTAGTAGGGCTGCCCTCGACTAAGGATTTTTCTGGTTGACTAGTAGTCGTTCATTTTATCCATTTGTCGACTAATCGCACGTTTTTTAATAAACCATTTAAATCATTATAATGCACTTTTAAATGCCTACAAAGCCTAACACTAATGTGCGCTCAAGCACACACATTAAGCCTTCCACAACGCACCGCAGAAGTAATGATTATGACCGTATCAGGCAAAAACAGTAAGGAGACTGCATTAACATTTTAATATTTTGATAAACTTGTCTTCCATTTGAAATGGTTCATTTTGAAAGTAGGCATTTCACTCTCTATAGATATATTTTTTAATGCCTGTAAGGCAAATATATACACAGAGTTTTGAGCTCAAGTTCACTGAGACCGAGTCGGCAGAAAGCGTGTCATGTTTGCTTTCATTATTTTACAAAAGCACGTTTTGTTGTTATTGTGAGTTGAAAGATGTATTACTCTTATCTGTATGATAAAAATGTCGGAGTATTTTAAGAGCAAGTGATGCACCGGCGCCTCCATCTGTCCTGCAGTGAGCTACTGTTCAGCTCCACAGACACTTGAACAGCGCACATTTCTCTAGGATAACATTAGATTGAGCGGCCATGTAAAGTTGCTGATACTTACATATTTCAGATGATAAGCCATATTTGTGGTGGGTGAACGAGCGTTTGGATGTCCTGCCCGATGTAAGCTACTGTATTAACATAGACTAGCCCTTAACGATCTGTTAGTCATGGACTGCGCGACTTCGCCGATGGATTTTATTTTGTATTCATTTATTTTATTTTTTTTGAGACTATTACAATTTTGGTCGACTATTAGAGGGCAGCCCTAGCAATTAGATATACATTCTAATGGAATGGAATGAAATTAATGAATTAAATGAGTATTTTAAATTAAATTCATTCTTTTTTTCACTCAGTGAATAGTGCCACCCTAGCAGTGAACCTGATTGGCTGTCTAGCATGGATGTGCGGAGGGGGTGGGGCAACCAATTTTGGGATGGCCATTCTGTGGCTGATACTGTTCACTCCATGCTCATACGTGTGCTGGTTTAGGCCCATCTACAAGGCCTTCAAGTGAGTTCAATTAATGTTTTGGCATCCCAGATGCTTTAAAATAGTCTTTGAGTTGTAATCATGTCATTGTGCACAACCCTAATGCAGTTCACTCTTTCTTTCATAGAACAGACAGTTCTTTCAACTTCATGGCGTTCTTTTTCGTCTTTATGGCGCAAGTGGTGATTAGTATCATCCAGGCTGTTGGAATCCCAGGATGGGGAGTATGGTAAGAATGACTTGTTGTGTTTAAGAAATTTGACAGATAGATAGATGGATGGATAGATAGATAGGTAGATAGACAGACAGATAGATCTAGGTCAAAATAACCCACGGTGTGAGTTTGTCCATATTTAACCCAGAAGGGGTTTGCAAAACAACCCAAACTGGGTTATTTGCAACCCAGCAGTAGTGTGGACACATACAGCAAAGCTGGGTCAGTTCCAGTTTGAGCTACCCTATAGAAACTCAAATGACTCATGTACTCTCTTGCGTCATGTCATATTTTTAGCGCAAAAATATTATGGTCTGTTTAGGTTATATTAGGATGTTACATTCTATTCTGAATTTTATACAAGTTTTGCATGTAGTTTACTTTCTAACTACCTTGTTAATAAGGAGAATATGTCTTCTTTATGTGTTTGTATTACAGTGGCTGGCTGGCCACCATCACTTTTTTCAGCACTAATATTGGCTCTGCTGTTGTTATGCTGATTCCAACCATAATGTTCACTGCTGTGGCTGTTCTCTCGTTCATTGCCCTCACCAAGGTATACACAGATCTCATGATATTTCCTAAAATTCCAGCTTTTACTCATTTATGTTGTGTGTAGTACCGTAATATTAACAATATTGTTTTTTGTTGATGAACATCATTTTTCTCCACCACCGTAATTACAGTAATTAATTTCTCCTGCACAGAAATCCTCAGTAATCCTCTAGAGCTTCTGAAGAGGGTCTTGAACTGTGCTCGGATTTACCCCAAAAGTGTATTTTTAATTGTTAAAAGCACTAATATTTAGTAACAGAAGTCTTTAGCAGTATTTATTTTCCCTTTTTGTTTCTTATTAATATCTGCAATTTATTGATTATTGGTTCTATGAAAATAATTATTGGCTTACATATCCGCCACAATATTTAATTATTCAAAAATACAGAACTCATTTTTTATACTGAAAACATTTTATACATAAAATTTTTATACTGAAAAATATAAGGTTGTGATAACTAATTTTGCTTTAAAACATTCAAAACCTTTGATTTTAGTGTGTGTTTTATAGTATTATAGAATCCTACTACTTTTTTATATCTACCATTTATCGGTTATTGGTTCTATGAAAACTATTTTTAATCTTTGAAAACACTAATAATTTAGTTACAGTAATCTTTAACAGCAATTGAAATTAATAATATTTTTTATACAATGCATTATGTTGTGATACCTAAACTCAGTTTGAAAACATTTTATTTTAGAAAATTATTATAGAATAATATTTTTATATAATATCTGCCATTTACCAGTTATTGGTTGTATGAAATAAATAGTTGGCTTACATATAAGATACTATTTTTAATCTAAAAAAACCCACTAGTGTCAGTAGTCTTTAAAAAGTGTTTTAGATTATTTAAGACTATTATTATTATTAGGCTTACACAATATTTGCCATTTATTGATTATTGGTTCTATGAAAATAATTACTGAATTGCATATTGGCCACAATTTAAAATATCCCGTGTCTAATTTTATAACTCTATCCTCTAAATGCTGACAATTGTCTAATTTTTGGACTATTTTTCTTAGGATTCCTGAGCAAAGTAGATATTTTGCAGCAAAGCTGATGCTTAAATGAAAGCCATCTGTAGATTAAATATCTTCAAATATCTTCTGATTTAGTCAAACTAAATAAACAATGTGTTGCTTGGTTAGGACAGGTGATCTGCTGAGCTGAATTTTGAGTAATAAATTGTCCTTCTGTGTCAGGTTCACAGCTTCTACCGTGGCAGTGGGGGCAGCATGAGCAAGGCTCAGGATGAATGGACCACCGGCGCTTGGAAGAATCCTCACGTCCAGCAGGCAGCACAGCAAGCAGCTATGGGGGCTGCACAGGGGGCCGTGCAGGGTCAGGGTCAGCAGTACTCGGCCGCACCAACCTACAACTACGACGAGCCAATGTAGATCCTTTTCAGTCACAATGGGGGGAGGGGGCAGAAACAGGGTATTTGGGAGGGGTTACAGAGGAATTAAGTCAGTGGTTGAAAGGGGGGAAGGGAGAAAAAAAGATTAATCTGACCAATTGGAATTTAAACGAATTTCCACCGCTACAACAATACATACGCCTTTGCTTAAACTGTTTTAAAAGTGTGTGATAGGTTAAAGAGTTGCTTTCGGTATTTAGAACCCCTCAATAGGAAAGTATCAGTCTCGCCATGTGGTATTACGGCAGATTTAATTAATTAGTTATGTTGTGTTCTCCACTTATTGTATTTCAAACATGGGTGAACTAGAGCACCACTAAGGAAACATTCCAATGCTCACTATGTACTCACCTAACCCTGGTGAGTGTGTACTCACCAGTACACCTAACCATAATGTTTCTATAGTAACTAGATTCTCAGATTCGTCTGTGTGGTATTTGCAAGCCAGTTCTATGTTTTGTTTGGCTGTTTGTATTCAAGAACACATTTCCTCTATTTAGCAAACGTATCTTGACTCTCACATCTAATGAATAGACATATGTTTTATGCACAAAGAGAAGAAATTAGTAGCTTTTGGAAGTACATTGACTGGTATTTACTTGATCTCGCAGTTGAAAAAAGTATAAACCCAGCTAGCAGGGAACGTTCGGAGAACTTTGCCAATGTTCTCTCAAAGTTATGAACAAACGTTCTAGTAATGTCCAATGTTTGTTCAAAGTTCTATGGTCTTTAAAAATGTCCTCAAATGTTAGCTATCCTATTCATGCACCATTCATGGAACGTTTTTCTTCTAAAATGTTTTAGCTGGACGTTCATCTAACGTTTTTTAAATATTACTACTCGTTTCAGGATGTTCAGGGAACACATTCACATAATGTTTGCAAAATGTTCCGTTAAAATTTGTGTAACTAAGAAAAAAACGTTTTCAACATTTAAAAAACTGTTACATTTTGAACGTTCAGAGAACTTTCATAACTTGAAATGAGAGCGTTCGCAAAACGTTCTTATAACATTTTTGTTAGCTGGGAAGTTTATAAACATTACATTGTTTGTGTTGAGCGCTTTACATCAAGCGCAAGTACAAAGAAAGTTTGTTTTATTTTTCTGTGAAGGTCCAAGGAAAGCCATATGTTTACGTTGTTTTAGTTATGTATTTTTGTTTGTGTTAAAGGCTGTTGAGGTTTTAGTGATTGCGGTTGTGTTTGTTAACATTGTTTTCTTTACCTCAGGATTTAATTGTCTGATTTTACTGCTGATGTACTGTAGCCGAGGTTCAGCTAACGAAATCGACTAGACTAAATATTTGTACATGTACAAGTACATGTTGTGCGTTTGTTCATTAGTCGATTTCTCAATTAGAGTAAATATTTAATCTGCTCTTCGCCACAGGATTGTTATTTATATTCCAATCCAGTATGATCTGAATCTGCGATGAAAGCTGATATTTTAACAGTCTCGTTATCACAGAAATCGTAATTGTTATTTTGCGTATAATCTCAGACTGAATTTAAGTTATTTCTGTAAAATATAGCTTCTGGGTGATTTATCCCCCTCTGGTTTAAACCCTACAAGTAAAGCACATTATGAAGTAATATTGTCTCAATACAATATATATACAGTATAATATAAATTATTGATTACTGTCATAGTGATGTATTGTAGTACTTTGCATTTCCCCAAAGTCATGTCCATGTTTGAAGATTTTTCTGAAAACATTTTCTCTATTATGCATCGACAAGCAATTTCTGTGTGAAATTCAAAATTACAGTTATTTAGATATTATGTAAACTCTTTCAGACTTAAAAATTGTGGATTTGTAATATATAGTAGAACAGTTATTTAGAATTGTTGATTTACAGTCTGAGGAGCCGGTTAGTGATGAATAGATGGTTGACTGTGGAACTGGGTCATAGTTATATGAAAATAAAGTATGAAATAGATTAAAATAATATTGTACAGTATATGTAATATGTCATCTCAATGTCTCTATCAAGGCTTGTAAAATACTTTAAACTCATTTCAAGAACTGTGAAGCTTCAGTATGCCCATGTGTGATACTATTCATGTATGTTTGGGGAGTTTTTCTGTGCTTTTTGGTTTCTGTAAAGATCTTTTTGTTGACGTTTCGATAATGTGTGTATTTGGGTGTTTTGAGCGTAAATTGTTCCACAAACTGATGTTTAGTACACTATTGTGGGGCTTGGTAAGACGGGACTTCCTGTGCAAAGCTTTGGCTAAGGTTTCATCCCTAACTGACATCCACAGTCCTCTTGTGCCCTCTTGTGGACTGGATGTATTAAACTTTACCTGTTTGTTTTCTGACAGTCACCTAATAAGAAAACAATGACAGAAGTAATATCGACATCTGTCATCCATGATCTGATCACATCAACAAGTGTGAATGTTATATTTCAGCCGCACCAGCAAAAGCTAAGGTCACTGTCCTTTCCAAGACCCATCATGTTTTTTGTGCCCAGATCTTCATCTATGTATCCCACCAGTAGATAAAGCCTAGTTCATACTGTAAAGTAAAGTGAGTGGAAAGATGCCAGTAGAGTAACACAAAACAGGTAGTTGTCTTTGTATAGTGAGTTGTGTGTGGTGCTTGGTAAATTTGTGAATTGAACCAAACCTTGTGTCGTGTACAAAGGCACTCTGTATGTGTGTAGATGTTAATTATTTTGTCACGTCTAAAGTGGAATGTATTGTTGACTTGGAGACAAGAACTACAGTCCAGTACATTTTACAGCTTTTCATTTTTATCTACTTATCTTTATTATTTCTTGACTTATAAGGGTCAAACATTTAAATTATTTTGTACTAATATCAATTTAGCCATATTTTTTCGCTCAGCTACTATGTTTAGTGTACTTAATTTGTATTTAATGCCACGCAAACACTTTAACATGAAAAGCTGTACTTAGAAATCAATCAATTAATCATGCAAACATTGAAGCTCAATAGTTGTGATTTCTGAAGGTGGTTGTTTTTGAAGTTGGTTATTGTTTTTGGTTCATTTTGTTTTACTTTTATATTATTTTGTCTCTCCCTGATGGATAATAAACATATGATGTTGTATTCTGTGTCTGAGTCCATTCAGGGTCATGAAACTGTTATAGTCAACTAAGCCTAAAATGAAAACCATGACATTTATTCATGTTATATTCAAAAATATAATTATTATTATTAGCTAGAAGTAAAGTTGCCAAGGCAAAATTTACTAAAACATACAAAAATAAAAACGGAAATAATTACGTCTGCATATTTAGCAAACTAATAAATTGGTTTAACTAGCATTAAATGAAAACAAAATATTTAAATTGCAATATAAAAAAAGCATAATTGTATCTCAATGGTACTGAAATAACACTGCACCCTGTACTGAAATGTTCTGTTTTGAATTGCACATCCACCAGTAGATGGCACTAAAAGCCTGGGTGATTGCATTTGGTCTCCACTTACTGAAAAAAAACATAGTATCATACTACAACACTCACTTATTTATAGTATATGGTATGCATACTCCGCATTATTTATTGTGTATGTATAGAATTATTACAACATTGTTTACTACATTTGCAAAAAGGTTGACGTAATTCATATACATAAGAAAAGGTTATGAAGGGCTTTGTAAGTGAGGGTTAGTATTTTCAAGACAATAATGTCAATCTGAAGGAATGTCAACTATCATTTATAACATCTGCATCTTGACTCCTTTACTAAACTGAAAAAACTGTATACAAACCTGAATAAAACATGCAAAATAACCATATTTAATTATGAGATGCTACTAAGCTAATATAATTACAACATTAGCATACTACTGTTTGAAAAAGTTTTACAGAAGCATCATATCTTCTTGAATGAAAGACCTTGTTATAACATTTCCTTGAAACACTGAAGTTGAATTCAGTGAAAAGATTGCATGAACTCAGGAACTGTGTTGTGTTTCAGTCTTTTCAGAAAGAAATGCATTTAGCTATAAAACGAACGGATTACAAAATCTTCTGAGCTGGTATTCTGCTTCAAGGACAAGAATTCAGTTAGTAGTGAATGAAAGCAAAACCATTTGCGTAATCATTTCAGGGCATTGAAATAAGTTTCCTTCAACAGGTACTTAGCCCTAAATGCATGCATAAATTGCCACACATGCAATTAGGATTGCGTTAGCTTTTTGCAAATCTTAAAAGCTCAGCATTTAGTCCTCAGTTCCAACTTTTAATAAAATGGAGCACTTCAATATATTTGTAGTGCCTGTGAACATGCTGCCATGAAGTGTCAAGCAGTGTTACATTGCATTGCTTTGCAGTTACTATGGTGTTTTGAGTATTTCAATGTGTTTCTTTGCGGTTGTTAGGGTGTTTTGAGTGTTACATTGCATTGCTTTGTGGGTGTTCTGAGCGTTACATTGCATTGCTTTGCAGTTGCTGGTGTGTTTTGAGTGTTTTATTGTGCTGCTTTGTGATGTTAGGGTGTTCTGAGAATGTAATTGCATTGCTTTGTGGTTGCTAGGGTGTTCTGAGCATTACATTATGTTGTTTTGCAATTACTAGGGTATTTTGAGTATTTCAATGTGTTGCTTTGCGATTGCTAGAGTGTTTTGAGTATTTCAATGTGTTGCTTTGCGGTTGCTAGGGTGTTTTGAGTGTTACATTGCATTGCTTTTGTGTTGCTAGGGTGTTTTGAGTGTTACATTGCATTGCTTTGTGGTTGCTAGGGTTTTATGATTATTGTATTACGTTGTTGTGTGGTTGCTAGGGTGTTTTGAGTGTTACATTGCATTGCTTTGTGGTTGCTAGGGTGTTTTGAGTATTTAAATGTGTTGCTTTGCTGTTGCTAGAGTG
The DNA here is from genome assembly GCA_003573665.1 of Oxygymnocypris stewartii. Lineage (NCBI taxonomy): Eukaryota > Metazoa > Chordata > Actinopteri > Cypriniformes > Cyprinidae > Oxygymnocypris > Oxygymnocypris stewartii. The sequence continues at coordinate 762,449 of QVTF01020069.1, forward strand.
TTTTGAGTGTTACATTGCATTGCTTTGTGGTTGCTAGGGTGTTTTGAGTGTTACATTGCATTGGTTTGTGGTTGCTAGGGTGTTTTGAGTATTTAAATGTGTTGCTTTGCTGTTGCTAGAGTGTTTTGAGTGTTACATTGCATTGCTTTGTGGTTGCTAGGGTGTTTTGAGTGTTACATTGCATTAGTTTGTGGTTGCTAGGGTGTTTTGAGTGTTACATTGCATTGCTTTGTGGTTGCTAGGTTGTTTTGAGTGTTACATGGCAATGCTTTGTGGTTGCTAGGGTTTTTTGAGTGTCACTTTGCATTGATTTGTGGTTGCTAGGGTGTTTTGAGCGTTACATTGAATTGCTTTGTGGTTGCTAGGATTTTTTGATTGTCACATTGCATTGATTTGTGGTTGCTAGGGTGTTTTGAGTATTTAAATGTGCTGTTTTGCGGTTGCTAGTGTTTTATGATTATTGTATTACGTTGTTTTGTGGTTGCTACGTTGTTTTGAGTGTTACATTGTATTGCTTTGTGGTTGCTAGGGTGTTCTGAGCATTACATTATGTTGTTTTGCAACTGCTAGGGTGTTATGAGTATTTAAATGTGCTGTTTTGCAACTGCTAGGGTTTTATGAGCATTATATTATGTTGTTTTGTGGTTATTAGGGTGTTTTGAGTGTTACATTGCATTGCTTTGTGGCTGCTAGGGTGTTCTGAGTAGTTTTCATTGCATTGCGTTGGAGTTGTTAGAGTGGATGCCATGCACTGCTAGAGTTTTTTTTAGGTGGTTTCTTATTAACCTAATCGCCCTTAAGAAATGACTTTGATCCATTATCGAAATTATTTTAGCCTGTTTTACCATCTGCAAGGCTAAAATTGTGCAAACAGTCCAAAAGTAAAAGCACCTTCCCCAGCAAGTCTTACTATTTGAGGCATCATTAATGTTCACACCACAAATGGTCATGTTACCTTTCCTCAATACTTTCATCTCAAATTGTATATGTAGTTCTAGATAACTGTTCGGCATCATATGCCTGAATACACTTTTCAAAAAACTGCTTGTTTTGTGTTAAACCCTGTTGTTTTTCCCCCGATAGTTCCCACCAGAGACATCTAAGAAATAATGAGGGCCTTTGTTTGGGACAAGCCTCGCAGGATGTTTTGAAGAATCATTATAGAAAGGTAAATGAGAATTGCAAACTTGCTGACACAGTCCTCTGGTCGATTCGTGATTTGAAGTGAGCAACAGGAAAATGAATGCAGGAGGCTGAAGCATCTCTTGCACATAATTATGGTTAGGGCGAGCAGTTTCCTGATGTACTTGCGTCTGTCTTTTATTCATTACTGATCTAAATGGGATAATCTGGTCCGCTTCTATTGCTGCAGAGCCGTCGCATTCACGATTCACGAGCCTGCACTGCAACACTGAATTGAATTAATTTGCTTCCCCAACTGAGGTGGCAAGTGGTTGAAAAGATCTGAGCATAGAACGAGCATGGAAGTGTGCATAAATCAATGGGTTTGTCGGAAGTAGGATGGAAGTGACAGAACAAGGGTGAGTGGGACTAAAGGGTAGTGTGTGTACGGTAGCAAGTATGAAAGAGGAGGGAAGAGTTATGGAAGATAGATCATAGAGAACGAATGCGAGTGTTTGAGGGTGAGTGAATGAGGGAGAGAGAGAGGGAAGGGGGAGGTTTCCCAAGTGCTTGAGCATCAGTGACTGATAGAGGACAACATTGCAAGAGAGGTGTTGAGCATGCATCCGTCTCTAGTGTTATCTGAGCGTGCTCAGATGGGGTAGGAGATACGCTGCACGGTACGAGGGCACAGTGGGAAAAGCCTGGCAACTCAGCGGAAGCTTTTTATAGACATATGGAGCAGCAATAAGTCCAAATGGCATCAATTCTGGACCAAAGCCACAAAAGCCAAGAGAAGACAAGCTATACTAAAATTCTGGTGTGGGTTAGATGAACTGGATGTCCGGAACTCTCTTTGTCTCGGGGGGATGCGTCTTCATAGGAGTATCTGTCAGGATTGTCTCGGAGCGGAGCAATTTTTGGCTCGTCCTCCCAGGTGTCACATCGGATGTGTTCTTTTTCTGGCAGCTCGATTAGCAATGTGACTTTTTCTTACTACTCTCAGTGCACTTTTTTGATACATATATTCTTCACATGAGATTCTGATGGCTCCTGCTCTGAAGGCTTTCTCATCATTGGAAAACACACTGTATGGTATACGTTTTTGGATAATTGGAGTTGCAACAGAGGATGCAAATGTAGATGTGGAGAACCGGTAAAAAGATTGAAAGATGTCACACATAAGCTGGTAGACAGACTTTCGGTATGTCACAAACCTCTCAAAATAGAAGCTCAAAATTGTGTTTTATTTATTTATTTGCTGACTGTCTTGAGAACAAAGCTTCTTTCATGCCAAAAAATGTACTATTTAATTTAATTTTAACATCATGTGGAAAAGATCAAAGCTTTGCTGCAAACTGTTTTTTTTTTCAGTGCTGAAACTTTTCCAATTTTCTTGATGCCCTCTTTCTTTTTGAAAGTTTTCCTTTTGAATTTTCTGAGAGATACTAGATGTTCCTGGACTGATTTCAAAGTTTCCCAACATCAGCAAAAAACTATGCTAAGATGTTTGGACCAGAGAATGGGTTTGTCATTCAGATAGGACCAAACAACACTGTGGTGGGCTTCAGACATGAAGCCCAGTGTCCTATCCCCTCCTGGCTGCTGCTGCTGTCGTCCCCATGTGAAGGATGTTTCACAGCACAGCGCTAGGACCATTTGAACCGAGCCAGAGCCCTGATCGGAGAGCAGAGATCCGCAGGCACATTAAGATGGTCATGGAACAGCTGGAGGAAGTTCTTGCTGAGCTCAAGGACGTGGCAAAAGAGCTCCGGGAGGTAAAGCACACATTACAGGCCTGCTTTGAAGGTTAAAGGAGTGATTTGGTAAAATGCACAGTCTGATGGGGTTATTTAGTAAGTGAAAGGTTGTGGGCTTTAACCCAAAGATGACCAATCCTGCTAATGGAGTGCCAATATCTTGGCTCCAGCCTGCCCCAAACAGACCTTACTTTGCTGGTTCAGGTGTGTTCGATTAGGAGCAGTGTCCTCCAGGAACAGGATTGGACATCCTTGTAAGTCTCGAGGTGAGACTTGAACTTGGTTCACTCATAGTGTAGCTGCACAACATGTCAGAGTAATGCCCACAAGGCTATCAGCTCCGAAAAGAAAAAACTTTTTTAAGTTTAAGGGTTCTATACAAGCTACCACATTTGTGCCCTTAAACAAGGCACTGATTCCTACACTGTGCCAGGTAAGACCCAAAATATACTCAAGTATGTAAGTACAAGTACGCATGACTGATTTCACACATGTTGTGTTCCAAAATTTGTTGAAAGAAATTCGTAGCACAACGCAAGTTTCTATTTACAATTTCAAAGTTGCTGAACCATTATAAAAATTATGCCCAAAGTTACCCTCTTGGTAACTCTTTCACCCCCTTGTGTACAGTATATATATTTTTACCATTTTAGTAACCCAGAAATGATGCAATCTTGCAGTACACCGATAAGCCTTTGCTTTTATGTTTAGTACTTTCAGAGTTTGTTACTGGCCTAAACGTGACTACTGACTGACTACCTAAATATAGGTCACAAACACATTCTTGCCCCTGTGATGCGTCCACCAAGTGGCTGTTTACTGGACAGCTTGTCACCCAAACAGCAACCAACAGATAGAAATACTTGCAGGATGACATCCCCCCCATACGGTGCGACACCCCCATACAAGCAAGATGTCATCTGTGATGCCTAATTATCACCCGGCGAATCAGACAATGGGAGCGCAACTGATTTCCTCATCTTCTCACCTGTCAATGTCTCATCTCTTTTGCGGTTATCTCCCTTTGTGCTGGGTGACTGCTTTCAGAATTATGTGAGAGGACATCTCTTTAATTAATCTATTTCCTCGGGTGGCTATCTATCTGCCTCATTACTGTCACTGAGTCTACGAGTGTACCAGACTGGCATTTATCTCATCATCTCAGTCACAGCTCTGCTGGATTTGTCTCATTCATCTCATTGGCCAAGTTCAGGCATCACCGGCAGCTCTGCCACTCTTCCCTGTGAGTTAACACCTCCAGCTGTCACTCACACCTTGCAGCAGAGCCTTATTGTTACTACTGACATCTTGTTATGGTTATTAGTGTTGCCACACACCCATCTGTCTTTCAGCTGTCTCTCATTCCATGGATAGTAGCCAAACATTTTTCACCATTCTGAATTCTTTGCTGCCAAGTGTAACCAGTACACTGCTCACTTACAGACCCCCCGCACACAGAATTATGATGTCTAATGTTCTTTTTGTGTTACTGTAATTCAATAATTTGGCTAATTTGGTCATTCTGTCACCTATCAATTAAAGTTAGTACTTTAAGCTCCAATTAACAAATTTGAATCATGTTTAAATCAATTCCATATAATTCTACTGATTTCCCGACAAAAACAGCACATGCAAGATCCCATATGAGCCTTCTTTATATTGTGTTGTATATATGAAATACATCAACAATTCAACTATTTTAACCAGACTGACTTTTGTTGATACAATTAAAAACAACATTGACCAGGTATGAAATGCTGATGTTTTTGAAAATGTTAGTAGTAAGTTGCTAAAATGTTTTGTTAATAAGTTTTGTAGTCTTGCTTTTTCAAAAGTGCTTGAGTACTAAAGTAGCTTACACACTAATGTTGGGCGATATGCTCAATTGTCATATCATCCCATAATATCATACATGATATTATCCTGGTAATTTATTTTATTATTTACTTAGCTTCATTGCTGGAAAGTGAAACAACTCCAGCGTAAGGCTAAAAGCAGCCTGATGTTTTTTTTTATCATAACTGAATTTGTATTTAACATGATAACAATTTAATAGAAATGTTGGAATGGAAGTGACATGTGGCTAAGTATGGTGTCCCACACTTGGAACTTGTGCTCTGCATTTAACCCATCCAAGAGCACATACACAGCAGTGAGAAGTGCACACACACACACACACACACACACACACACACACACACACACACACACACACACACACACACACACACACACACACACACACACACACACACACACACAGAGTCAATGCTGCAGCGGCCAGGGAGCAGCGCCTTGCTTAAGGGAGGCTTCCCTCACCTACAATCTCTGCCGGTGAACCGACAAAACATGCTACCTATCAGATTGTGCTACCAATACTATATGTGTATTGTTTTAAGTGTAAGTTTAGGGTAAGGGTATGTGTGGACGGGTAGGTTTAGGGTAGGGGTAGGTATGGCAATTAAAAAAGCCTCAAATCACACGAAAAAGAGGCTGGTAGCACAATCTGATGGGTAGCATTTTCGCTATCGATTGCCACCTATATTTTTAATGGGAGGTAACACAATCTGAGCGGGTAACACAAATCGTCAGAACACCGGACCTGAGACTCGAACCCACAACCTTCAGGTTTCAAGTCCAACTCTCTAACCATTAGGCCACGACTAATATAGTTGTATTAAAACATAGCCTACACTAAAATTATGGTTAAAATAAAAACAATTCTGTGACTTTTATGACGAGTAAAAAAGAAAAAGAAATGCTACCGTCACACTAAAGAATATAGTAAGTTGAGCTAAGTTAGAAGAACTTTATTTTGTCAGAATGCATGGATAATATTAAATGTAGTAACACATTTTTCCACATGCACAGTTAACTAGCCAAACCTTGAACTCTTCTGGTTAACAGCGTTGTTGTAGCTCAATTAGTACCGCATGCTGCTACCAAAACCAAGGCAACATTAGCTTATATAACATATACCTAGAATGCCATGCAGGTCCCTTTGGATTAAAACGTCTGTCAAATGCATAAATGTAGATCGATACGATAATGCATATGAGATTATTTTCAGAGCAAATATATGGGTAAGGCAGCAATAGATGATGAAAAATGTAGAATCTAGGATAGAATCTGTTTTTGAATCTAATGGTTTCTATCAGATGTTTTGGAGTCTCCAGGTAAAAATCAATCGCTTAAGAATCCCGATAGTGGTGATGGGTCTGTTTCTTACTGCTTTCAAATCAGGCTTCCTCTCGCAAAAGTTTAAATTGGGCAAATGCTTGTTCTGATGCACACTCTGTTCCAAACACACTCTGTTTAAAAGCCTTCTGGGAAGGTTTGGCAATTATCTGACTCTAAGACCGGGGTTCTGCAGGTAAGATGACTGTGAGACAAATCGGATGAAAAAAATGGTATGGGTTGTGACTTTTAGAATGGCATGGGATTTGTTGCACCAGCTACTTAATTAGATTTAAATAGGGGATTCAAACAATCCTCAAAAATAACTTTTTATCTTTTGTTTTGTCTTTGGTCCAGAAAGTTCAGAAACATAACTTTTTAAAACATATGTATTTTGTAAAAGATCTGTTAAATTGATTTAGTTCAGAAAATGAATGAATAGATCTTTTGAAAACTGGGTTATAAATTATGTATACGCAGAAGATGCTAGTCATGGTTAGAAAATGGTGCTTTATTTTACATGAAGAGGGTCACCTCATGGGAGCTGCCATTTTGAGATCACATGACCAACAAGTATTTGGCTCACTTTATATTTGTAACCCCCCAATTATTGACCACGGAAAGAAATGAATCATGGCTAAATGCGCATAATGCCTTAAAAAATGTCATTAGTAACTGAACGAATTGCATAATTCTTGCACACCACTAGGTATAAAGTCCAAGACAATCACCATATCAAACAAAAATATTGAGTGAATTGGTCGTAAATTGGCCAAAAACCTTTTTAATTCATTCTAATAATGCCAGACATAGTGGTATGGTTTAGCAAAAATATAAAATCACAAATAATAATATAAATATGTCATCTTTTTCAAGTGAGCCACACAGAGTTTTCAGTGTTTTGGAGCGATTTGCAGTAAATTCTACTCTACATAAACTCAATCTTTGCAAGTGCTGTGAGTTTGAGTCAGTTATAATGTGCATTTAAAAACAACTTCCCAAATTTGTAATAAGAATAAGTTATAAATCTGTTGTCGACAAAAGATAAACATTTCAAAAGAGAAGCTTCCCTGTGCTTTTCCACAAAAAAGCAGCAAAAAAAAAACATAAATAGTAGTATTTTAATTGTAATGTTGTATAGTTTCTATGCATTCGGCAACCACTTTTATCTAAGCAAACTTTATGCATCATGCATATCATCATTCAAACCCATGCCCTTGATTTTGCTCAGTTTTCAAAGTTTACTTTAGAAATTTAATAGGTTACAGATTACAAGTTGCCCTTTTTAAAATGTAGGCCTAATCAGTACTGTAACCATTTCAATTATTTTATTAAAGTAATGTAACTGATTACATTTGATTACATTTCAAAATTTCCAACAAATGTTTTTAAATGCTAATAATTTTCAAACATTTAAACCAGACAGGGTTAACCTTACAGTAGTACTCTAGTTACTGTCGGACTTTCAAAATCCTTCATCACTTGAATTAAGATTATAATAATTTTATTTTAATGCACAGCCACCACAAACTCTCATACAGGTTGTATCTTAAGGGCCAGATTTACTAAACAGGGCAAATTAGCATTAGAGAGCAATTCCATAAAAGTGTCGATGGGAGGGGAAAATGAAGACACTCTTCATTGGGTGCTAAATAATTGGCGCAAATACCAGTAATTTAACAAATGCAAATGTTAGTAAACCGAGTTACATGATTCATTTAAATACTCTCCTCCCATAAATTTTGCTTTTGAAAGGGAAACTCCTACAAATGCATAGTTCAGTCATGAAACTCTAGATGGTGCAGGCAGACAGGTATTAGCGTAACTGATGATATTCACAGTGTTAAACAACTTGGCAGAAGCTGATTGGTTCATGTTGCATACGCAGACAATGAGCTTGCTACTTTACATTTAAATGGCTGGTTAGCCATTTCATAAACACATTGGTTAGCAATGTGTTTATGCAGTTTAAGGTTAAAAAACACATAATTTTCCACATACTGTACATTATTGTTACTCTTCTATGCCCCACCTTTCTGAAACGCGTCGATTTTTACAAAGCTCACCGTTCTAAAAAGCAAGGTGTGCTCTGATTGGCCAGCTATCCGGTGCGTTGTGATTGGCCGAATTCTTCAAGCATGTGACGGAAATGTAATGCCCCTCGCCGTATTAAGAATTCGTGTCCCAGCACGACGAGACAAAAACAATAAAACCCATTATAAATGAGGCATTTGTTACATCCAATGGGGACATAATAACTGATTATAATGACTTATACTGTCTTTTTACGCGTCGTGTTGCATCGCGCCACGTAAATATTACCAGGTCTGCATTTGTGATCGGAGAATCGGCAAACAACAAGACTACTCTACACTGCTCAAAACTTGCGTTTGAATCATCAGTAGCAGAAACATACTTACAGGCTATGAGTCAGAAGCACCAGACTGTCCTTGGAATTGCTCCACTTTATAGAAACAGTCTTTGTGCAGGCCAGCATTGTAGGCTACACTCCCAGGTTCTGGAAATAGTCCTCCATAAAATGTGCTGCACACACACTAATATTTGGGTTGAACTGTTCTAGAACAATGTTGCAAATACATCTTAACCACTGATTTCTAGTTGCGTCCTCTTTTGGAAGCCCAAACAAAGTACTTTCACTTTCACAATGAAACAGCATCTCCACGACATAGTGCCGGCGGCAGCAACAATACTACAGCGAGAATAATAGTTTACGCCCCCCACCGTGACGTAGACATGTGGGGGCGTGTTTAAATGAGACTTTTCATGATTGAAATGCACAATCAAGGTCAGGATAAAAAAAAACGATGTCCATGCCTTTTTAGCGCTAATTATTTACTCACGTTTTTAGTAAATCCTGACAGTACTATTTTGATATAATTGGCAGACATGGTGCACTACAAATTCAGCATCAGAATAGCATCGCTTTACTAAACTTACTTTAAATGGCTGGGGGCAATGTGCACATCAAAAATAGGCAAAGCAACTAATTAATATTATTCAATATCCTAGCTTTTTTACAGAAAATATGCAGATGAAACATTTTCATAAGTAACTAATTTAATTAGGCACATTTTTCCCAGTAACTGTATCAGATTCCAGTTATTTTGTAATTAAATTACATGTAACTGGTTACTCCCCAACACTGGTGTTGCATACATCTTGCAGTTACCGAGCTACAGAAACGTGTGTCTCCTACATGCATACAAGTGCACAGCAGTCAGCAAGTACACTAGCCACTTGTTATGAGCAGTGCCTCCTACAACAATCACAACACTTGGGAATTTCTATAGGTCAGCATTTCTGCTTTGCAAGATGTGCAAGGCCAACCGCCCCTCTCAAGGTAGCAATTGTTTCTGCTGGTCTCAATTGAGCGGCTCTCTGATCTCCGATCAGTTAGCATGCGGTTGGCAGGAATGCATTAAACATGAACTGTAGCACACAGGGCACAACCCCACGAAAGATGATCTAATACCTCCTCCAGACTGGAGCCTTTCAGTGGAGTCCCAACTCTGATAACCGCATGGCGCTTATCATACTTGGCAGAGCTCGATACATAGCCTATTCGCAAATACAGTGCATAATGTTTGTACAATCCTTGATTAAAGCTTGGCATTGGTTGTGTCTTGTTTGTGCTTTCGAGCAGCAGGTGCGCTGTGAATGGCTATTTGGGCTGTTGAATGCCAGTCATTTGGGCTCTTCCTGTTTACGTTTGACTGCTCATTACCGAATCCCAACAGCCTTTGGCTCGCCGCTGAATAGCCGATCTGCTATCATGAACGCCACATCCTGCGATTGAATATGATGAGAAAGTTTGGCAGCAGCAAAGCCCTGAGCTCATCGAAATCAGAAGCAGAGAATTACAGAGCACGCTGTCATTAATAACTCTGCTATTTCAATCCGAGCAGTGCTTCATCATCAAAATCCTGAGAAATCAAACATAACTGCGTCATAAATAACCTACTAAGCTGTTTAATATTGACAAGGAGCAGCATAATGTCTTTGCAGGGTAGTCATGTGATTTCATTTCAAACAATATCTCATCATATATAACCATTTCTGCATGTTATTATCTGATTAAAATCTTCAGATGGACTTTATGATCTGGCAGGATCGCTACGCCTGGGCTTTGTTTTGTCTCTGATTTGTAAGCACCAGCTCACAGAAAAAGAGCTGGGTAAAGCAAGAGAAGGAATATTGATAAGCGTATGGTTGAGATCTTATGTAAGATGCAGTTACTAGCACAGCAGGAGGACAAATTCCCCTCAGCACAAACAGATATGAAATATTCCAATGCCAGTGGGTGAAATGGGGTGAGATGGAAAACATAAAGATGGAAAGGATATATACTTATTACTCATTTATGGCTTGAGCTCAGCCACATAAAACTTCAGGCATTCTTCAGAAAACACTGTGGAATATCTTGGAGTTTTCAATAACACTCTGAGAAACTATGGTGGCTAATTTATATGAATTTAAATGGTTTTATTTGTACGTTTTTGTACCCAATCTCACAGGAAAACATATATTTTAAAAGGTGGTGATTTCATGAACATGAAGGTCCCAACCATAAACATAACTGTCACTTGAGCCAAATCAGGTGGTACAAAAATGTATGAATCAGATACAAATTAGCCACTAATAGGCCAAAACTGTGGATCTTCTTGCTTAGTTTTGTCTAAAATGTTTACATTTGTGAATAAAACCATATAAATACATGCTAAATCATGACCTCTTAAAATTGTTTGGGGTTGATTTTTATCATCTACAAGTAGCAATAAGAGACGCTTTTTATGCTCTCATAAAAGAAGTCTGCTTCTCGTTCAATTTGCTTTATTAAAGAAAGTTCACCCAAAAATGTTAATTCTGTCATTATTTACTCAAGTCAAGTTGGTCTAAACACCATATGAGCTGCTTGATATTTTGAAGAATGTGGACAACCAAACAATTTCAGGTCCCCATTGACTTTTATCATAGTATTTTATCACTATGGAGGTCAATGGGGATCAACAACTGTTCATTTTTTCGGTTAACTACCCTTTTAAAATGGGTACATTAAACTACCCCTTTAAAATGTGTTGTTACATGGCCAGTGCTGGGTGGTAATTTATTACACGTAATCTGGATTATGTAATCAGATTCCAAAAATACATTACTTGTAATTATAATATTGCATTTTGAAATGCTTGTTATCAGATTATTTACCTTTTATGGATTACATGATTACATATTCACACAGTGGCAGTAAATGATTCATAATTTATTAAATCTGGATGTCTGGACAAAAATTTGGGCGCGTCGTTGTTTTCATTCCCATATGGTTTGTCACCCCTTAAAATATTTTTTTCTTGAAATATCGCAGAAATAGTTCATATTTCAATAATTTAACAGCACCTTTGCATGTTTACAGTTCTCTGATGTTGGTTAATAACTGACATGCAGTGTTCAAATATCTTTTATTTTACATTTTTATGATTGAAATAATTATTTGTATTAACCCCTATTCATGCTCTATAAACTCACTAATGTAATTTTTTGTGCATTTTATGATGTTAAAATCGAAACATGGGACATATTTACTTTCTCTTTGCTTTATTATATCTATATGGTACATTTTAAAACAAGTTTGATAAAAAAAAGTAATCTAAAAGTAGTCAGATTATATTACCAAAAATGATTAACCTAGATTACATTGCTAACTACAGTTTTCATCATGAAATATTTAATCAGTAATGGATTACAATTTAAGTAATTTACCCAGCTCTGTACGTGACTTGAACTAAATCTGACAGACATTTCTAGCTCCCAGTGTGCTTTACATGAGACTACACAGGGAGACTTAATATTGTTAGCAAGCGCAATTGTATTTATATATTTAATATGAATATTTAATGTTCAGTTATAATGGGATTTAGAACAGTTTTATATTGGTATTTTGGGAGTTTACACTATGCTGAACTTTGGAGATTGTGCTGATGTTGAGTATTGCTACATACAATAAAGTCCTGTTTTTAATATTGCTTTACTTAATAGCATATTACTGTTCATATGCAAGCATAGTGATCTACTTTTTCTTGTACCCCCTGCCCCAAAAATGAAAATTCTGTCATCATTTACTCACCCTCATGTCGTTCCAAATCTGTATGGCTTTTCTTTTTCTGAGGAAAACAAGCAGATCAGACCCGGTTGATATTGTATGGACATATTGTATGGTATTGTATTAAATAATAAAAGTTGACCAGGTTTGAAAACACATGAGGGTGAGTAAATAATGACAGCGTTTTCATTTTTGGGGGCAAATGCTTCAGATAACACGAGGGCTCAGTTTTCTCCTTTTTTCTCTTCAGGTTGTGGCACAAATTGACAAGTTAACATCAGATATCGACCTCGACTCAGACGATGACCTGACACTAGTGTGTTGCAGCGAGGACCGTGGTGACCTCTTGCACAATGAGACATTATCCGACAAACACTTACTGCACAACCCTCTGCTAGACACGGTCCGTAACCCAGCCGCAGCCAAGAAACAAGTATTAGAGCTCTACCGCAGGAGCTGTGGAGACTTGCCTGCCCTCAATGGACCATTAAAGGCCTCAAACAGCCCTAAAGCCTCCTGGCTCTTTGGATCTGGAGGACGGCTCCATTGCTACGACAAGACGCTCTATCACGCGTTGTGCTGTGACGATGACGATTACGATGAAGATAGCGGTGGAATGAGATCATCGAGGCTGTCGTCCACTGATTCTGTGTTTTCATCTTCACCTCCGAGGTTTCTGACGCCCAGGTGTAACCGTAAAACTTACTCCAGCCCGGACTCGAAGAAAAGAGCTCTCCGCAGCTGCAGTACGCAAACTGTTTCCGATAAAAGCACACAAACTCACTTCCCATACATTCCAGCCAAGCAAAGAGCTTCAAGTGACTACAAGAACTGAAACTTTTCGCAAGCGTCCCAAAAACTTGGATAGGTAGCCCGAAGTGAAACATCTGTCATTAATTTTCTCCCTCATGCTGCTCTGAAACCATATGACTTTCCTTCTTCTGTGGAATGCAGAAAGTGAATTGTTTCGATATAATAGAAGTGAAAAAGAACTAGGAATGTGAAGCTGTAAAAATGTATGTGAACATAAAAATAGTCCATATAACTCATTAATTATATTTAACATATTCTGAATGTATACTACTGGTCAAAAGTTTGGAATACTCTCTAGTGCTCATCAAGGCTACATTTATTTGATGTAAAATACATTAATCTGTTAGAATAAAAAGTTAAATATTATTACAATTTAAAGAACTGTTTTCTATTTGAATATATTGTGATTTATTTCTGTGATGGATTTCAGCATCTTCAGTGTCACATGATCCTTCAGAAATCCTTATAATCTGCTTCTCAGTTATAAGTTATCACTGGCGCGCAAGTATTAAAAATGGTTCTTTGTACAGTTGCACTGCTTATTATTTTTATTTTGAAATATAAATCTTTTGCAAAATTATAAATGTATTTACTGTTACTTTTGATCAATTGAATGAATCCTTGGTTAATGCAAGTACTTATTTTACCTAAACTTTTGAATGGTAGTGTATCACAGTTCCCGCAAAAACATTAAGCAGCAAAAACAGTTTAACATGATGATAATAATAAATAAACCATCTTGAGCAAAATAGGCATATTGATTTCTGAAAGATCATGTGACACTGAAGACTGGAGTAATCACAGTTGATTACAGGAATAAATTATATTTTGAGTGTAATTTAATTATATTAATATAGAAAGCAATTTTAAATTCTTATTGTTTTTTCTGTATTTCTCATCCTGTAAATGCAACTGGTGAGCATAATAAACTCCTTTCAAAAACATTAAAATATCATACTTATTCCACACTTTTGAGCAGTAGTGTATTTGTTAGGTTTGAGATCCAAATTTGATAATTATTCACCAAAAATATTTGTGATCCAAGAACTCTTCTGTGAAGTCATTGTTTTTGTTGGATCTCTTCAGTGAATATGTTTATTCAGTTTATAAAACCAGTCTGAATGATTTGTTCTTGAATCACAGCTATTTGTATGATATTTTAACAATACTTTCATGATGCCATTGTCATTTTTGAAGCTTAAATCACGGAAAAGCATGACCAAAAAATCTGATTTGGGTTCACTGAAGAATGAAAGTCAGTGAATTGACATGAGGGGGAATAAATGAACAGAATCCTCATTTTGGGTGAACTAATCGTTTAAATGAGTTTGAAATGATTTTGAACTGTGCCATCCATATTTATGAAATGTTTAGGTCGATGCTTATGATAATGAATTACTTTCATGGAAAAACCTCTGTTCTCATGGAGTTTCCAAAGAACAATTTAACCATCGTTTGGATTATTTAAGAGGGATTATGCCAATATCGAAACAATCACGCATCTCGGCAGAACATTAAGACCAGTCCAAAGCCCCCTAAAGAGTGAGGATTGGTATCGGTCACACCCACACTGCGCAGTACACAGTTAAATTAAGCGAGTGGGACGCTTCCCCAAAGAATTACTAGAATATAAAAAAGTGCTCTATATTAGGCTGTTATTACTGACAAAACCCCAAGTACATTATGAATAAAATGACGAATACAACTCTCTGGCAGGCGCTTCATTCCGAATCATCTTCCTCTCACTAGGATGTTAATTAGTATGCACAGATTTACCATAGTAACCATGGCTGTGACAATAGAACTGCTGCATAAGCCATTGTCACAAATATAGAAGTGAACAACAACAACAGAAAGCTTTCTACAGTGTTTAAAGAAGATCCATTTATTAGCGGTTGGTGCTAAAGCTCATATTTCATTTAAAGCTCATATAGGATCATTACTGCCATAATTAGGGTTAATGATTGGAACAATCCCCTAACTGTGTTACATTTTGCTGTACAGCTCATACTGCAAGTTCTGCACTACAAACATGAATGATGCCTCAAATAGTGTGGCTTGCTGAGAAGAAGTGCGTTATTACTTTTCTACGCGATCAGACTGGCCTTGTGGACTGTAAAATTAGAACAAATATCTGTAGACGTATTTTATCTAGAGATCAAATTAATGTGAGCTCTTTTAATTTGGGCGATCAAGAAACTACTTAATAACCATCCTGAACATCATACTAAACCATTTAGAACATTAACCAAAAAACAACGTCCAGGCAACCACCGCTCACACTTTCTTAAGAAAATATATAAATCTGAAAATGTTTTTCATCTATAAATAACTCCTTTTGTGTTCTGCTAAAGAACAAAATAACATTTTCAAAAGATATGGCTAAATAAATGATGACAGAATTTAAATGTTTGGGAGTACCGTCCCTTTAAGAACTATATTATAATAATAAAATGCCTAGGAATTTCTGCAATCATAAGTGCTGACAGCACAGCGGGTCAGATGGAGGAAATTAATTAAGAGGCAAGATTAATTTCACTGTCCATAGTGTCAAACACATTAGCCGTGCCGTATCTGAACTTTAACATTGTCAAAAGACCTCTTAAGGCCGTGCTCTGAGTTCATCTGCCAGTGTGAGTGAGGTCATTTAATTGGAGTCTAAATAATAAAGCTTCACATCTTGCCCTTTTCAACTGGAGATGGCTGTTATGCAATCATCTATAATAAAAGCCAATCACTGAAACTGCCTTCAAGGGACTCTGTGCAGTTCTTTTTATGGAATACCTTTTAATCCTCGATACAAGTAGACCAAGTATAAGTAAAGCAAACACATGGTTGAAGATTGGAGTCTTAAAAGAATAGTGCACTCAAAAAGGACAATTTGGTCAAAAAGATAAATTTATATATACAATTTTGTTTTTTATTTATTTATTAGTTCATTTTGCATATGTATATATATACATATATATATATATACAATATCTCTCTCTCGCTCTCTCCCTATATATATATAGTATATATATTAGTGCTGTCAAACGATTAATCGCAACCAAAATAAACGTTTTTGTTTACATAATATATGTGTGTATATTGTGTAAATGTATTATGTATATATAAATACACACACATACAGTATATATTTAATTTATAAACATAACATATTTTTCTTAAATATATACATGCATGTGTTTGTATTTATATATAATAAATACACACAGTATATACACATATATTATGTAAACAAAAACTTTTATGTTGGATGTGATTAATCGGTTAACGGCACTAATATATATATATACATTTTGGAGGGGGGTTATTAATTTTTTTTAATTATTATTTACCAATATATGAAATATTAGCACTTTGACGAAACCAAAATGAGAATTGTCACCTTGGTAATTAGCTCAAATATATGTATTTTATTTAATTTTTTATATCTTAAGTTAAGTAATGATTTTTTTTCATGGTTTTAGATTTAAGTCCTCTAGTTTACACCATTCATTGTAATTTTTAAGAGTCAGATCAGACAGAAATAGCAACTGCACAGTTTCACAATGCTGCATACTGCTTACAGAGTCTTCTTTTACACCAAAATACATTATAACCAGCCTCCTGTTCATGCTGTTCTTGTCAGATTTCCTTCCACGGGGATCCTTTCTCCTGATACTGGATTATTGCAGATGCTATTAAAATGGTTACACTCAATGATGATTTTATGCAGTAGACTGTGGAAGTTGGTTCCATGTCAAGGACTTCCATCCATATTGTGCTTTTTTTTGACTGCTTACATTTTTCATCAAAATGCCAAAACTTTCCTGTTTACTGGTGCTCTTGCACACAAGTTTTGTCAAATGTATTGACATTTATGACACCATCACGCAACAATATCACAACATCATTAACAACATTAGATATAAACACGCAATTGCACGAATAAAGTCATAATTGTGAGATATATATGCACAATTGCGAGAAAAAAGTCCTAATTGTGACATATAAACGCACAATTGTGAGGAAAAAGTCATAATTGTGACATATAAACGCACAATTGTGAGGAAAAAAAGTCTAAATTGTGAGATATAAATGCACAATTGCGAGGAAAAAAGTCTAAATTGTGAGATATAAACGCACAATTGCAGGAAAAAAATGTGAGATAAAAAGTCACAACTACTTTTTGAATGTATTTTTTGTCCCATAGCAGAAACTAGCTTTCATAGTTTGGTTAGTACAAGAACGTGAGCTGTCAAACGTAATGTACCGTATTATAAAGCTAAATTGGTCGTACAGAAACTCACTAAACAGAAACTTTCCTATAAAGCCTGTCTTAATAATGATAATTGCGGCATCATTGGGCAAGGCCCTCGTGATATTAAGCTTGCTTATGAGGATAATGAGAGTGCATTAGTTGTATCCCAGTTACTAATCTCTTCATGCACATGGGGCCAAACTGGGACAAAGTTTTAATGGGGTCGCTTGTAATCAAACCCATTAGCTCTTCCTCATTCATTGAGTTTCCTGATTGACACATAATGTTCATTTATTCCATATATAACGATCCCTTAATGCGGGTTTCGGAGCTCTTCAGAATGCTTATATTCAATTCTCATCAGACCACTGCAGACAAGTTCTTGAGTCTAATTAATCAAATTAAAAAATCCATTCCTCAGCCTCTCCATTAATCAAGCTGTACTGTGTGATGTGAATGTAAAGTGACCTTACTGGAAGAGACTTTCTCAAGCATCACATCGCAAACACGCTCATGGACTTTCCTTACAGTAAGTACTGTGACTGAGTCTCAAGGATGACAACATTCAAGCTTCAGAACAAGAGCAGAAGTAATCAGCTATGAGACGTTCTGTTAACTCCTCTGCATCTCAGAATTTCCTCCTGAGACGAAGACCAACAATGTCTCAAAATGTTCACATTTGCCAAGATAACAAAATCTATCATCAAAAATCTGATATTCATATATATATTTATATTTACATATTTACACACACACACACACACACACACACACACACACACACACACACACACACACACACACACACACACACACACACACACACACAAACTAATACAAATTACATAAAGAAATAAAAACAAACAAAATTACAAAAAAAAGTACATTCAAATATTAATTACTTGAAATAAAATGTAGTTTACTACGTTGTACTACATGTAATAAGTTTTCTCAAATTTAGATTTTTTTTTACAGTGTACAAATCGTACACATTCAGTTCAAATAGTACAAATAGTCTCTCAAGTGCTATAAGTTAAAATGAATTGTGTGCCTAATGTTCATAAAAAGATCATGTTTGAATGGAGTACGGCTGGGGTGGCATATGTCCGGATTTTGGCCGGACAGTCCGGATGTTAAGCCCCCTGTCCGGCATCCGGCGCAGCCTCAAGCCGGACACTCATTTGTCCTCTTTTTTGGAGTTGCACTGAATCGGCCTAAACAAAACCCGCTCAAGAATCTTTATTGGGACGCAGCAGCATAGCGTCTAATGCCGTAAGATCTCTGGTTAAACAAATGATTGGCTGAAAGCAGTGTCAAACAAATATCTGGTATATCATTGGTTAAAAGCGTAAACAAGCCTCCACGTGCTGGCTACGTCATCATAACGTTAACATGCCGAAACGTCAGACCTCATTACAGAGGAGGATAATTTAGAAATAAAAAGGTTAAATTTGGAGCTTGATAAAACCTTTTTAGATTTGGCTAAAGGTGCATATACAAGATCTCGTGCAAAATGGCTGGAGGAGGGTGAAAGAAATTCTAGCTATTTTTTTGCCCTAGAAAAAAGAAATGGTCAGAGGAAAACTCTCTCCGCACTTAATATTGAGTCATTTCCAAAGACCTAAAAGGTATATCAGATTTTGTTGCAAAATTCTATAGCAATCTTTATACCTCTAATTTCAACTATAATAATTCTGAAAAATGTATTGATTTAGTTGAACACAATATTAAAGTTATTGATCTAGAGTATAGTCAAATTTGTGATTCTCCTTTATCAATTGAAGAAACCAAGCAAGCTCTACATAAAATGAAAAAAAGGTAAATCCCCTGGGATCGATAGGCTTTCAGTTGAATTTTATCTCCATTTTTGGGAGTTTATTAAATTGCCTTTATATAATATGTATGAGGAATGCATCAGTCAGGGAGATATGACCGCTACTATATGAAACAGGGAGTCATCTCTCTTATACCTAAGCCTGATAAGGATCTTTTAGTAATCGATAATTGGCGACCTATTTGTCTGTTAACATTCGATTATAAATGCTAAGAGATTAAGTTATGGTTTAGACAATATTATTTCAGAATCTCAATCTGGTTTCATGAAAGGCCGTCACATTTCTAACAACATAAGACTAGTACTGGACTTGCTGGATTATCAAGATCTAATTCATTCAGATGGTCTCATACTTTTTCTTGACTTTCATAAAGCTTTTGACACCATAGAACACACATTTATTTTTTCGTACTTTAGAATTATTTGGATTTGGTAAAGCATTTATAGAAACTGTAACCATGTTTTATACAGGTATTAACAGCTCAGTGATTGTGAACTTTGACACTTCTAAGAGGTTTAACAAATATCGTGGTGTCAGACAGGGCTGTCCAATCTCCCCTTTTTTATTTCTTTTAGCCACGGAGTTACTCTGTCTAAGAATTAACCATGATGATAATTTGAAAGGAATTTCAGTATTTGACAGGGAGATCAAAATTGCGCAGCTAGCTGATGACACTACGCTGTTTTTGGAGGACAAAAATCAGTTGTCAAAAGCTCTGGAATTGGTTGAACAATTTTCATGTGCCTCAGGTCTAAAACTTAATGCTTCGAAATGTGAATTTATGTCAATTCTTGATATGGATGATATATTCTTAGGAGGTATCCCAGTTAAGAAAAGTGTAAAATATTTAGGAATTCATATTACTAAAAATGCTATCAGTAGGCATCATTTAAACTTTTGTGATAAAATAGAAAAACCGAAACAGATCTTTAACCTCTGGCTTCAGAGAGATATTTCATTATATGGTAGAGTTCTCTTATCTAAGGTTGAAGGGCTCTCTCGTTTTGTATATTCGGCTCTTTCTTTGTTTGTCAACGATAAAGCTATAAAGGAAATTAATAAAATATTTTTGGATTTTATCTGGAAAAATAGACCTTACAAGTTAAAAAGAGAAGTGCTTGCTAATTCCAGAAGCGAAGGCGGCCTTGATTTTTTTGGACTTTGCAGTTGCTGTAAACACATTTAAAGTAAATTGGTTAAGAAGATGCCTTATGAATCCAATGTCACTGTGGTTCTTTATTCCAAATAACATATTTGACAAACTAGGTGGCCTATCTTTCTTACTAAAGTGTAATTTATTGCCTGGCAAGTTACCTATTTCCTTATCTAACTTCCATCAGCAATGTCTTCTTTCATGGAAATTGTGTTTTGTCCATGGTTTCTCCCCACACAAAGAATAATGCTGATATAACTGTTAGAAATAAGTCTCTTTTTTCCCTAGATGGTTTAATAATAACTTGAACTTTATTCTATCTGTGTTTGATGATTTGGGTAATATTTTAACATATGAACAATTTCTGAATCTCCATAATTTTCCAGTCCCACCAAAGGAATATACTACTTTGGTGAGAGCCATCCCAGTTAACCCAGTTAATGAAAAGTCACCTCAAATTCAGTAAAGGCTACAGTATTTATCCGGCTTTACGTTTGGGTGGTATTGATATTTTAGATCGGAAATGCAATAACAAACATATTTACAAAATATTTCAGACAAAGAAAAAGATTACTCCAAGAGGGAAATTCTACTGGGGTTCCTTTGTAACAAATATAAATTGGAGAAAGGCCTGGCTTTTCTAACCCAGAATATTTGTTTTTTGTAGGAATATATTCATGTCTTGTTCCCTGTGTTTGTATATTTCTACAATTTTTGCAAAAAACAAAAAAAAACAAAAAAACACGTCAGACCTCATTTAATCCGGAATGACATAAGAACACGAATTTGTATTAAAAAGCAGTAGAGACGCTTTTCATGGATGTTGTACACTGTGTCGCTGTAAAGTAAGAAGTTATAAGAAATAAAAAAGTTAAAAATAAGAAGTTTAATTTACTAAATTTTTATTTGGCAAGTTTTTGCACACATATTTTTAAAGTATAATATAAATACAGAATTAATTAAATCTACTTAACTAAGTTATCTAAAATTAGTAAATGAAATTAGTCAATTTAACGTGGCCAGGTAGAGTTTGATGAGTAATTTCTACTTAATTATTTCAAGTTTACCATGCAATACTTAAGTACATTTCACCCAGTCACATTTTAATGTGACATAATCAAACAACATAGTATTGAAAAAAAGCCTACAAAGCATGTGGTTTTGTTACAAGTATGTAAGCAAGTAGATTGATCATTATTCATTTTAAGGTATTATATTGGCTATACATAGTTATTATCTGAATGAACACAGAGACCTGAATACTTGACGCTTGATACACAATGACAATCAGTAAATAGTGTTTGAGTATGAATGGGTCATTTTGAGAAAAAAATGAACTTCAGATGTCCCAAAAGAGCCATTTACTTAACCTAACAACAAAAGCAAAAACAAAACAGTGTAAATACATCTCGAAAACAGCAAAAAAAAAAAAACATATTATTTATTCATGCCCAAGTGCATGATGGGAACAACGGGATCATGACGTTGATATTTACTTAAACAATATTTGTAAAAATAACAAACAATTACAAGTAAAATATACGTATAAGTTCAAACTTTAAATTATAAAAGCTTAAATTGAGTACTGATATTGAATTTACTCTTTTATTTAAAATTCTTGCCTGGACTAAATTATGTAATGTAGAAATTACATTTGTTTTTCTGTAGTATTTACTTCACCACAAAATAATTTTTATCAGTGTATTCTTGCCTCACTAAATGCCGCAGTGTCCTCCTTTTTGGTGTTTTGAAAATGGCCACCCTATAGGTATGGCATGTCACAGCAGAGGACATAGCCATTATTCTGCTACATTGTCCTGCTACAATGGGAACGTCTGCTTTCCTTCAAAATGACCAAAGTCTGAGTGGTCACTGTGGTAGTTTGGAAGCACCCGCAGTTCCTCTAATCTACACGGCACAGACTTTTAGACTTGTCTTGATCTTTAGACAAGCCCAAAGTGATGTCCCTTTGTAGCTGAGCCATGTTCCACCGGCTCTGGCTGAACAGGGCGTCTCTTCGCAGGGTGTGAAATGTCTGTCTCTGTCATAACTGCTGTGTCCTGGTTCCCTCCGGCGCTGTCAGGCGTGCTGCACCGAGCGAGGAGCTCAGTGAAGACTGGCGCTCTCTGAGAAGCGTATCCAGCCAAGAGACCATCTGTCACTGCGAATAACTGTGACAGCACAAATACAGTCCCACCTCACTAAAACCCTAACCAGCACTGAGAACTGATGCATACGAGAGCTTGGAAATGAAAGAACTGATCTAAACAAAGCATTGTCACAGTGGAAAGAAATTAATGAAACTGCTCATTTAGCATTGTTTATTACAGGTGAACCTGGTATTACAACCGGTGTTAGTATGGTGTAGTTAGCCCCTACTGGTATATGTCGTTACTACACTTGTGCCAACGAGCAAAAATGACAGATTTGAAATTACACACGGTAGGCTACTTACCGGGGATTCACGTGTTAACGGAGCAACCGCCATTGAGCTTAATCGAAACGCTAACCGCTAATGCTAACCTGGCCCAGTTGGTTTGAGAAAAGACCAGCTAACTTACATGCCCCCCAAAATAAATTAAGAAAGAAATGAAAAAATAATAAAGAAAAAAATAAAATCAAACAACAACAGGCTCCTTTAGCAAACTATTCATTACATTTTAATAATATGACGTATAAGTGACAGAACATTTTGGGGAAAAAACACAAAGCATTTACTTCAAAGTTGTAGCCAACTTAAATTACGTTAAAATAATTGGACTGAAATTGTTATTATGTTGATGACTAGGTTGCATGCTATTATAATATCCCTGAGATCTATTATTATTGTTTTAAATAATATCTTCCATTGTAATTTTGTTGTGTTTGTCATTTCATTGGTTTTCCTTTATATATATATATATATATATATATATATGTTTTTTTGTTAATTTATTTCAGTTTAAGTTTTAAAAGATGTAAATGAGAAATGCTGCTTTGAAAACTCGCTTATTTTCAAGTAAGGAAAAAGTTCATTTCAATTTAGTAACAGTATTTTTGTTTAGTAATCAAGTAAGTTTGTTTCTGAGTTTGTCATGTTAATTAGTTTGTTAGAACATTGTATAGCTTTTATTAATGTAATATTTATGTAATATTATTACTTCAGCTTTAGTTATTTTAGTAGGCCTACATCAAGTTAAAATTACCTGAAATGAGACTTACATTGGCAACTAGCTAAACATGTTATTCCGTTTATTTATCTCTAAAAGACACACGTGGCTATTTTGGCTGGTATTTAATTAAAAAAAACAGCTTTATTGTTAATATTTCTGTTATTTCTGCGTGTCATAGCTACACTGCCCTCAACGCGAGTACTACAGTCTGTAAACAACATCAGGAAAACTACAATTCCCAGAACCACCATCTTTCCTGCATGACGTCATGTCGCGCGGATGAAAATAGTCGCATGAGACTGTTTATTTCAAAGACAGATAGCGTTTACAAGATTGACAGATTTATTCGTCGTTTCTGTGCGTTGTCAGAGAAAGCACTGCGTCTCTAGTCCGTGCGGCTCGATGGCGCTCTCAGAGTGGCGTCTGTCTCTCAAGCTGCTGGATCAGCCTTCTCTTCCCAAGTCCGTGCTGCAGTTTCCCGAGGCGGACCCCGGAGATGTTCCTCCCGGAGAGTACCGGGTCTCCACTCTCAAGCAGCTAGTGTCCGCTCAGATCCCAGATGCCATACCAGATCCTGAGCTCATAGGTAACATATAATGCCAAGAATATGACTCATTATAATATTAGACCACAGAATGGCATTAATGCTGTCACATTTGAACTGATTCAACTGGTTAACAACAATCGAGCCTTTATTTATAATGTCATAATTTGATGTGGACCGCAACGTCAAATTAAAACCATTAAAAGTCATTCAGGTAACTAAATAACGGGTTCATTTTGGTTCTGTTTAGCCCGTTATTTTAATCATTTTTTAATGTATTCTTGTTGATCTAGTGCTTATTTGTTATTTTACTAGCGCTTATGATTATATTATTATTTACTATTATTGTAGTAGTTCTTATTAGTTTTATGATTTTTATTTTGTTTATTTATTTATTTTATTTGGTGACTATCTTTTAAATTGTATTGTCTATTTATGAGATACTAGTATATTTATTGCTTTTCTAATAGTTACTATAATAATCAGAATCATAATGAGCTGTATTGGCCAGGCCATAATCAAAGATCCACTGCTATATTAATATACAGTATGTAATTCGTTTGTATTCTGTGGTTCAGATATGAATCACTTTTGTCTAGTTTGTATTCCAGTTGTCGCCGTTATCAATTACAATTTTGCTAGGAACTGTTAATTGGGTGGCCTAATGATACTTTACTTATTTCCTGGTTACTAATAAGTTCCTAATAATTACTCGTATCTATTCTAGCTTTATTCATATTTATCTATTATATCCCAACTGTTATTAGTAAAAAAATATCCTATTAAATAATAGCTTAAAAAAGCATTAAATCTTTTCATAAATAATTGTAACCTTTTTTTATTGGTTACTTAAGATGAATTTATAGGTATTAAATGTATTATAACTGTGTAATAGTTCATATAAATGCATCATAAGGTGCATTACTTGGGGCATAATTAAAAAGCATTATATGTTTGAAGACATCAAGTAAAGTGTTGCCAATCTTACTCGTAGGATGTAATTTTACGGTTTTAAATATTAAAAAGTAATTTTTTTACATTATCAACAAAATATAACTAACATTATAAGGGACAAATAAGGGACACATAGTCTATTAGACTATTTTTCCTCCTTAATTGGGTGGACATTTTGTATCTAATTTGTTTAAAAATTTCTGCAATATATAATATAATATATATAACATAATACATAATAGGATGTAAGTCATCAAGCTGGAACTGTGACTTTTAAAAACTGAAACGTGTCCCTTTTGTGATTAAATCTAAAGACGCGTCAAAACAGTTTCATGTTTCCAAAAAAAAAGAAAGATAAAAATGAATCAATTCTGAGAATAACCCTTGAGGAATCTTGACAAGATTGCAATCAGTTCTCTCATTATCTTTATGCATTACAGAATTAGTGTACTGTGGCAGAAAGTTAAATGATGACTTGACTCTTGGCGTCCTACGGGATTCGGTCGGGATCCACGGTGCACATCCTGAGAAAGTCCTGGCCAGAGCATGTGATCCATCCCGGTGAGTCGTGTTTACAATCTGCAGTGGAACACAAAGAATGGAGATGAAGATGGACACTGGCTAGCTCCAAAAAGACAAAAGAGCACCATGAATCAGTCCATTATTTATTCCTGTGTGTTCTCCTATAGAGCCCGTGGACAAGGTTGCGGCTGCGAGGGAGTTTCGTGTCTTGCAGGCAGCTCTTCACACCAGCACTGCATACAGAGACTCGGTAGGTTGACTAGACCGTCATACAGATTCACAACTGACCATAAGTGTCTCTGCTGCTGCTTCTGGATCCTCGGGAACATGTTTGAGTAGCTGTTCACTCGTTCCAGGTGTTCAAGATGCTGCACAACAAGGAGTCCCTCGACCAGATCATCGTGGCAACACCTGGGCTGAGCAGCGATCCTGTGGCTCTAGGTATGATTGCAGGCAGAAGTGATTTGTGATGTGAGGCGTGTTGAAGACTTAGGGTTGATCCCATTTCTCTGTCTTACCCATTCCCCTTTGTCTTACCCCAAGCCCTTGTTCCTCGAAACCGAGTGGTAAGCGCTAGGGGTGAAAACATACCCCTATGAAATGAGACACCACTTGGTTACTGTTACGTCATCATACATCGTCGCTAGCGTGCTGCTACGTCACCCGAGGCGACAAGTGTTGTTCACAAACTCTCCGTCTGCAAGTGTGTGTTTGTCGATTGAGTGGGTTTTAGTGATGTTTTTCTCTAGTCAGAGAAACGCGGGACTGTTGTGCAAATCAGCAATGTAACGTTAGCGTGGAAAAATAGCGATTTTTAAAATGTTTCAATTAAGAACATGGTTGCAAATATATATGTAAGTTACAGAACTGTGTAGAGCACAAAACAAGACAGTCGTAATTTTAAATAAATTATTTAAGCCGAAAATACTCTCTGGATGATCGCAGTGTGTTCTGGGTACCCCTTGGTTTCAAGTAAGCTCACGAAAATTCTTGGTTTTGAGGGGTATCTACCCCTTCCCCTTACCCCTACCACTCGGTCAAAACAAGATTTGGGACAGCCCTTACTCTCACGTGAACGCGCAAAACTAAGGGGAAGGGGGTAAGACAGAGAATTGGGATTCACCCTAATTCATGTTGATTGACTGTGTTTTTAGGGGTTCTTCAGGACAAAGACCTCTTCATACAGTTCACAGACCCAAACATGCTTGACACGTGAGTGAGCATCATTACATACAACTGATCCAAAAGAAATAAATACATACGATTATTATTAGTAGTACTTGTTATAGGAGAAAAATAACAACAACCATAATAATAAATAGTGTTATATGTAAAAATAATAAAACAACAACACATAAATAGGTTGTTATTATTAATAAACTAATAAATATTAATAATTATTATTATTGTTGTCAATGATTTCTTATTAGTAATATTAATAATTACTACAATATCATAAACAATATCATATCATGATCAATAATCATAAATCAGTCATTTTATT
This sequence comes from Oxygymnocypris stewartii, assembly GCA_003573665.1. Taxonomy (NCBI): domain Eukaryota; kingdom Metazoa; phylum Chordata; class Actinopteri; order Cypriniformes; family Cyprinidae; genus Oxygymnocypris; species Oxygymnocypris stewartii. Next base: position 789,346 of record QVTF01020069.1, read on the forward strand.
TTTAATTAACTAATCGATATTAATATAATAATCACAATAATGAGCAATTCATAATAACATAATTAACAATAATAATTAATACCATCATTAGTATATCAATGTATATAGTAATATAATAATGCATCAATAATAATAATAAATCAGTAATATTGTTATTAATTGATAACGCAATACAACAAATATATTAACTGATATAATAATACACTAATAATAATTATTGAAATATAATAATAATAAAATATAATAAATACATAAATAACGTTATTAATAATCAGTATTATAATTAATTAATTAATTAGTATTCTAATAAAAGTACATTAATGTTACTACTATTAGGAATACTACTACTACTACTAATATGTTTAATACAATTATTATTATATTATAATAATAATAATTAAATGATTAATGATGACAATTATATAATTAAACAAATCAATGTTATTATTAATTAATCAGTATTATTATAATGATAAATATGATTAATATTGCTTCAATTAATAATAATAATGTTATAATAATAATAATAATAATTACTATTATTATTAATAATAATTAATCAATATTTAAGTAATATTAATTATAATAATACAATTTAAGATTGGTCTTATTTAAAGCATAAGCAGTCAAGTTTGTCTGGTACTGACTTTATAATAATTAATTATATTAATAATTAATAAACGTTTTTAAACGACTTTCCATTTGGCTGATGCCACAGTGTAGAACGGTTTGTGAACACCATATGCTGTTGACTTCCTGTGAATCCGAGGTTTAAACCGCTTTCAGAATGTGGCATTTGGAATCATGTGGTGCACTGTTGGGTTACAGTAAACGATACCCTGAGCTTAACTGTCTCACCAGATTGGCCAATTCCCACCCGGCTCTAGTAAATGCCATCATCCTGGTGCTGCACTCAGTGGCTGGCAGCGTGCCGCCCCAGCAGAGCGCCAGCTCCTCCAGAAATGTGTCTTCTAGCTCTTACAGCGACATGCCAGGTGAGTGTCCATCTAAACACAATTTAAGTGAAAAATTACCCTCCATTTAAATAATGTGGCAGGTCATTTTGGTGATCCATAGTGGTTTTCATGCATACACTTTTTTTAATCTACAGGAGGTTTTCTCTTTGAAGGCATGTCTGATGACGAGGAGGATTTCCAGTCGGTTTGTGATGATTTATTTTTCTCCATTAGGAATAGTGCATTAACAGTATTGGATCCTAAGTCAGTTTGTCATCTGTAGGGGAATCGCGGTGGGCCGTCTACTCTTGCTAGTGGTTTGGCCGGCATGAGGCCAGCTTCGCTTGGTTATAACGGCGCCGTGGGCCCCAGACCCATCACTCAAAGTGAGCTGGCCACTGCTCTGGCCCTCGCCAGCACCCCTGAGAGCAGCGCTGTTACACCAACTACAGGAAACCAGGTACAGGACACTTCAGTCCTGCCCATAACTCTGTCCACCCAAAGTAGGGTCTTCAAGCACCAAATGCGCATAAAGCTTTAGTCAGTATATAAAACAGTGTTATTTGCCAACAGTATTGGGTATTTTAAAACATGATCTTAAACAGCATTTTAATAGTAATGCGTTACAATATTGCGTTACTCCATAAAAAGTAACTAATTGCGTTATCTAGTTACTTTTTATGGAAAGTAATGCATTACATTACTTTTGCATAACTTTTTGTCAAGTGGGCTGCGCTTATTTATTTTTATTTTTGGCAACTGTAAAGGCTCTTTCACATTAAAATATAAATTAGGGCTGATAGAAATGTCTTTGCACCTCACCTCAATTTTTCTCAAACAGAAGAGGTGTTGGTGACTGTTTCCATCCAACTATTTTTATACGCATTTTGGAATATCACATAAAAAAACGCTGGATGGAAACTCAAAGAAAAAATGCTGGATAAATTCTAATTTGATTATTAGTGCTAAATGGTTATAAATGCTAAATGCGCACAATTAAGTAGGATAAACTTTTTATCCGATAAGAAAAAACACATAAACTACAACGGGAACACATTGCCGAATAAATTCCTCTATGTGCATTGAAAAAGTCTTTGATTTTGTGCTATGAGACGGGATAACTTGACTAGCAGCGGACCGATCTCGTTCATAGCATCTATATGTTGTTTTGGTCATTCTGAAAAGCCTGAGCAAAGTATTTCTGTATAATTGTCTGACACGACTGCGTTCCCAAACAGCTGGCATCCACCTCCGAGAGCAATGACTGCATTTATTGTGTTGCGTCTGCTCATTCTGAGGCGCAAGTAATTTATCATATATGAAAATGATTATATTCTCCTAGTTTTCTTAGTGATATTTAGTGCCAGTTTATCAAGAAGAGACGATATTGTTCGCTTTGACTCGTTGGATGGAAACGGTGCTTTATTCGCAAGTGTTTTATGCCATATTCCAATTTTGCACATAAGTTAAATTCGCAACTTTGGATGGAAACATAGCTAGTGAATTAACGAGAAAAAAGTAACTTGCGTTACTTATTTGAAAAAGTAACTTATAAATGTAAAAGTAATGCCTTACTTTACTAGTTACTTGAAAAAGTAATCTGATTACGTAACTCGTGTTACTTGCAATGCGTTACCCCAACACTGTTCGCCAATTGACCAATAATTGTTTTTAATTAATTATAACAGTACAGGAAAATGCTGTATATTTTGGCGCAGTTATCAAAATGCAAAGACTGTTTCATGGCCAGTACAAAATATTTATGTCTGGTTACCTGTCTTTGGCAGCTGTGGCAAAATGTATTACATTCAAACATTTGTTGTAAGATTTTTGTATGTTTTTGAAACAGTCTCTTGTGCACACCAAGGGTACATTTGATAAAAAAAATATATTTGTTATAATTTGAGTAATATTATAACAATTTAAATTAACTTTTTTCGATGTTTTTCTTTTTTGATAATTTAAACAATGTAATAATTCATTCCTGCTAGTGTTGTCACTGTACCAAAATGTCAGTATTCGTCACCAATACAAGTAAAAATCCACGGTTCTTGGCACTAAAGCAAAACACAAAAAAAATCCATCAATGTGTCTATGTTTTAGATTTGCATAGACTAATTTAAAAGCCGAATATGTCTGTGACAGGTTCCCTCTTCAGGAGTGTCCCCGATCCCTGCAGGCACTCCTATAACTAACAACCTGTTTAACCAGGCACTGCAGCAGGCCCTACAGGTGTCCAGCATGTCCAGCTTATCCGTGAGTAACCACAGGACATCCAGTGACATTTACACCAGATTCATCTATATGGAGTCCATCATCAGCCCTTTAAATATAGATTAAAATGCAATCATTCTATGACTGTTAGCACTATGATTTTCACGCATACTGTTCCTTTTTATATGCAGTGAAGTATGTTCACAATATCCTTTTTCTTTGTTAAAGCAGCATTGCTGATTCTGAAGTGACTCTGTTTGATAATGTTTAGAATCAGTGGCAGTCGCAGCTCCAGCAGCTTCGGGACATGGGCATCCGTGATGAGGAGCTCATCCTGAGAGCCCTGCAGGCCACCGGTGGAGACATCCAAGCAGCTCTGGAGCTCATATTCGCCAGAGGCGCACCATGAATCACTTCTCTCTGAAGTAAAACGATGTTATGATGTTACATCCAAGACAGATTTACCACTACATATTCAATATTTTCACTGCCTATTTAATAGTGTGGTTTATTTTTAACTTATGTTTGTCTTTTATTTAGACATGTACGTTGAATGCAGTGCTATCAGCTGTTTGAAGAGTAGGCCTAGTTTAGGGCACACGTTACAATATATCACTTCTGCTGTGTTAATAAAATGTGTTCAGCTCCATAAATATTGATAGCTGAAACTAATGTTTGATCTTCAGACAATCATTATGTTTTTGTTTTTGTCTGTCATTGATTAGAATCTTCCACGAATACCATAAAGTTTGCTGCTCTGTACTTGTGTTCAAGGATGAAACTTGGCATTAAATGGAAATTGATTCTATCTTCTAAATACATGTTAATGATTTATCAGTGAATGTTTCATGGTGTGTATTTATTTCCGACCTCCTAATTTTTTATTAAAAATGTCATATTCTAGCTTAGGGAAGGGCAACTGGCAGCAGTGTTTTTTAGTAAGGCCCGCTGGATCATATTAGACTCAGATTATACATTTTAAAACATTTGGACTAGTCACGTTAAGACTGCTTTCAGTTTATGATATTAATACTATCTCAAACCAGGAGAAGTCACTAGTTTCCAGCCGCTTCCCGTATTAATTTCAGGGTAGTTAGTAGGACGTGCACTCTAATGTAAACATTTACTAACATTAGCAAATTATAAATTAAAAACTGACCATGAAAGCAATATTTTCCAGTCAAGTTGGTAAACAGATGATCTTTTTAACAAGTTTAAGGGGATATGTTTTTATGTCTGGAAATCTGTATTTTTATTTAAATCGCCATCACACCACTGCTCACAAACAACGGGGACGCCAGAGTTGCACTTGCCTCATATTTTAAAGGTAAATTGCATAGTCAACAAAACCTTTTTGCTAAATGCATGACAGAAATGTTTGTACTGAAATATGTTCTTAGGGTTTCCACGTGTCCTTAAAAAGTTCAGTTTAAATTTAAGACCATGAAAACTCTTGGTACAAAAAGTCTTAATTTTAAGAGGTCTTAAATTTTGGGACGGTGAGACAAGAATTGCTATGCAGATTAATATGTTGATTAAACTTCAAAAGGCTGTGATTTCACTGAATAAATATGACTGCTGAACGTTTCGAAGTCAAGCGCTGCTGCTTTGTGACATGCGGTTACCGGGAAACCGCTATATTTCTGCACTTCCGAAAGTGAAACCTGCTGGCAGAAAATGAATTAGAATTTACAATTAGCCCACGTCTGATATTATTGCTACATATTTGTTAAATGTGAATCGATGGATTGACAAAAAGTTTTAAACAATTAAGCAGTGGTGGAGGTAACGAAGTAGTTTTTTCCAGGCAAGTGGGAGGGTTGTACCAATGATTCGCTCCACAGTCCGGACTACCCTCCGTAGTCTTCTGAGGTCAGATTTGGTAGCTGATTCAATGATGGCAGAGTAGAACTGTTTCAGCATCTCCTGTGGCAGGTTGAACTTGTC
>QVTF01020070.1:0-88395 GCA_003573665.1 Oxygymnocypris stewartii
TTCTGGGCTGCCAATGGAAAATATTACAAATAACAAGCAGCATAAGTGTACAAAATATCATGTTCCCATTCCTGAGCTTGTTACTTGTTCTAAAGCAGGGTGTACAAACTCAGTCCTGCAGAGTTTAGCTCCAACTTGCCTCAAAACACCTGTCTGAAAGTCTCCAGTATGCTGAGATTAGCTGTTTCAGGTGTGTTTGATTAGGGTTGGATCTGAACTCTGCAGGACACCAGCCCTCCAGGACCACGTTTGAGACCTCTGTCCTAAAGAAACCATAGTATAATATAACCCTCCCAAGCAAGGCTGTGTAGCATATAAACACCTTCAGGTCTGTGCGTCTGTGTGTGGCCGCGCATGCATTTGTTTGCCGTTTGCCTTAGGCCATATAATATAGGTGCTATGTAATATTTAGACCGGACTCGAGTACTACAGCCCTAGCCGAGCAACACACAGACGTAAACAAAGGTGTATGTTTGTAGAGTAATTTAAAACAGCTTTGAATGTGGCTCAACCAATCAGAATCAAGGACCGGAATATCCGTTTTATACTTTTAATTTATACCCAATACGTTATTATTGCGTACTCTTTTATTATGTACTACAATACTGAGGTGCAGACAATTGCCACCGTTTGCAATAAGTTGTATAAATAGCAGAAAGCACTGTTATTTTAATAGAGTAAATATAATCTATTTGCACTTAGCGTAAATAGCCGCTGCCTTATTTTATTTTATTTATAGACATAGCTTTAAGATCAAAACAAAATTTTTGACATAGCATACAACTAAATGCATTAAATGCGAAGAAGAAAAAAGACCTCAAATAACATCATCTTAAGACTTTTCTATCCTCTTGTGGCCAGTCAGCAAGCCTAAACTGCCTCCTAATGAGAATTCATCATAGCTCATCAGCGTCTTGATGTGTCAGCGCACTGCCCCATGAAAACAGTGTCTAAAAACGAAGTCCCCCTGCTGTTATTTAAGTTTCTCTGAGGCCCATTGAACTGCCCAGACCCTCAGCGCTGAAACTCATGCGTTTTGTGCTGCTTCCTTGAGGCCCATAAACTCAGGAAGGAGATTGTCCTCAGCGTGAGGCTGATATGTGACAGAAAACCCACATTACGTAACTCTTGTTTTGGGCTCGCTAGCCCTGCAGTGAACAGCGGTTTGAGGGATACTCATTTTGAAGGGTCACCCTGTGTTCCTCCACAGCATGTTTTAGGACCTTGTGAAGCCTTTCACTTCTTTTACTTAGTTCTAATTTCTTTTATGCTTCACTAGCAATGCAAAGCTGCACTGGTAATGCTGCTGTCTGTCTCACATTAAGAAGGCATACATGTGGTCAAGTCACTTTTATTAAAGGGATAGCACACAACACAATGAAAATAATGCTTCAACAGTGATGTAGTTTGTTTCTAGACCATGCAAAGCAAGCCATGTGTGTCCTTGACCTATAAACATCTCCCTGTATTCCCTCTCTTAATGCTCATTTTTCATTTCTGAACATGTGCTTTGTCCTGATCTTACACTTGAGCAGTTCTTACCGCTGATTATTTTGCAGTTGTCTTTAGCAGTACTCTATTTTTTTAATCCCTAATTGTGTTTTTCATTCTGTTTATCAGCGTTTTAGTCTTTAAGTAAGTCTTGTAAAATGATCCCTCACGGGAATAAGTGCATATATGTACATACAGGACTGTAAAATAAAGTGCTACCGAATTATGACATTACATATAATAATGTACTTAAGTCCTATGTAAAGGGATCAAAAAGCAAAGTTCAGCTTATTGCATTTAACACAAATTTAAACTTAATCATTTCTTTAATTGCAAATAACATGCAAGTGTATGAAAACATTGCATTCAGTTCACACTTAAGCATTCTTTTTAAACATATTTGTTTTTTGGTTCATGTACCACGTCATCATAATAAAGCTTTCTTCATGCGTTCAATAGGTTATGGTGGTCCCCTGAAGGAGGTCCCAGCAGAGAAGTTCAACTGTACAGCAGTGCCCAGATCCTACCAGTCGCCCTGGGAACAGGCCCTCATTAGTGACCCCTCTCTGGCCGAACCGCTGGTCGCCCGCATGCCTGAACCCCAAACCAGACCAGAGATTCCTCAATACAAGAGCTTCAACAGGTAAGATCAAAATATTACTGCTACTTCAAATAATTGTGTTTGAATCAGCCATGAATATTTATTTTAAAAATCCAGTACAGACTGGTGTTATTTTAGTATTATTATAGACTATTTATTTATATTTTTGAACTACTGTTTATTTAAATATTTTCAGTTTTAGGTTCAGTTTTAGTATCTTTGTTATTTTGTCTTTTTATAACTATTTTTTATATATTTTTATATTAGCCAAAATTGATTTATATTTCAATTTTAGTCATTTTAGTATTTATTAGTATTTCACTTAGTTGCATAGGACACATTTTTATTTTTGAAGTTCTGTAAGTTTCAGTTTTTCTAATATCTATTTTAAAAGTTGTTTTATAGTTTTAGTTAACAATAATAACAGTGCTGCTGATTATGTTTACAGTAGATTATTACACTGGTCCATTCTGTCATGTAACGCCCACTTTTCATTAATTTATCATTTCTAATATAAAATAATAATGGGCCTTTTTTCTCTAGGAATATCCTGTTTCATATGCAAACAGGTTTATAAATGCTGTTGAATTTGAAGAATATTTGCCAAATGTTGGAAACCTGCCTCATGTTTTATGAGCAAAAAGATGCTATTGAGCAATATTTGATTTAGAGTCAATCAATAAGATCCCTTTAACTAAAATGTTGCTGTGTTTGTATTATATCCCACACTTTTGCTGTAAGATTGTTTTTGTTGTGTTGTCTAACAAAACCATAAGCATTCATATACTCCTCTCCTCTCTTCTAATTGAAGGGTGGCTATTCCATTCGGTGGTTTCGGGAAGGCACCCACAGCCCCTGTTAAATCTTTTGATGTGAACCCCAGCCTCCCCACTCCAAGCCCCAAGCCTGCAGCAGCCGCTCCGGTCAAACGGCCCACCTTCAACAGAACGGCCTCGGGCTGGGTGACTGACAGCGCCCCTCTGGTGCTCCCCAGCATCCCCCTTGAGCCCATTTCATCCATGTCTTCCACTTTTATCCCCGAGTCAGATGAACTCTGAGCGTTCTCCTTGTTTTTGTGAGCTTCACTGTCACTGGTCAAACTCCACTACTGGTCAAATATTTGGAATAATTAAGATATCTTTCTAAGTTTCGAAAGAAGTCTCAGGCTGCATTTATTTGATGAAAAATAGTATAAACAGTAATATTTTGAAATAGTATTACAATTTAAAAGAACTGTTTTCTTTCTTGTTTTCTTCTACATTTCTATTTCAAAATGGTAATTTATTTCTGTTGTGCAAAGCTGAATTTTCAGCATCGTTACCTCCAGTCTTCAGTGTCACATGATCCTTTAGAACTCATTCAATGCTGCAAAATAAAGATTTCTTATTATTATCCTATGTTGAAAACAGCTGTGCTTGTGGAAACCATGATACACTACTATTAAAAAAATGAGCTAAGTGAAAGTTAAGAAAGAAAGAAAGAGAAAAGAAAGAAAGAAAGAAAGAAAGAAAGAAAGAAAAAAAGAAAGAAAAGAAAGAAAGAAAGAAAGAAAGAAGAAAAGAAGAAAGAAAGAAAAGAAAGAAAGAAAGAAAGAAAGAAAAAGAAAAAAGAAAAGAAGAAAGAAAGAAAAAGAAAGAAAGAAAGAATACTTCTATTCAGCAAGGACGTGCACATTAATATCTATCCATGACGGTTTACCCAAAATATGTAGAAGCACATTTTCAACATTGATAATAATTATCAATTGCTATAATTAATAATTGAGAAGTGAATCAGTATATTGGAATGATTTCTGGATCATGAGACACTGAAGACTGGAGTAATGAAGCTGTAAATTCAGCCGCACGTCCCTGGAATAAATCATATTCCAAAATATATTAAAATACAAAACAGTTCTTTTCAATTCTAAAAACTGATTTTACTGTATTTTTGATCAAATAAAAGCAGCCTTTCTGAGTATAAGAAACTTATATTAAAAACATATTTAAGAATTCTGGAATATATATTTACAAATAAAAAAGGGGTACAAAAGCAGTCACTAGGGTGGTATCCTTTCAAAAGGTGCACCTGTGTATATTATTACCCCTAAAGATGCATATTAGAACCACAAAGGTAAATATTAGTACTCTTTAAAAGGTACTGCCCCAGAGACAGTACGTAACATACTGAAAGCATAAGATGCTCAAGGAAGGCTATTATATGGTATAGTGACTGATTTCTGTTCTTTGGACTATTGGAAGTGTCTCCTAATATTGATCTATACCATTTTACTGAACTGATGCAACCCAAAGACTAGAACTGCTTGCCAGTATGCCCATATAAACCTGTAAATATGTATTTATAAAGGGCAGTGACATACAACATGTATTTAAATGATTGAATAAAGTTCAGTGATGTTTCTACAAGCTTCAGTTGTAGCTTTTTGGCATTGACACAATATATTTTCTAAATGCACTCTAGTAGTAAATGAAAATCCAGCAGTGTGCTTGTGTCAGTTTTTTTCACTATCAAGGTCTCCAGGGCCGACCAAATTGAATCTGTTTTCCTGACGCAGCTGAGATGAGTGATGAGTCCCTTGCCTTTCGTAAAGCTGCTGTCTCTTGCGTTCGATCAGACGGTCGCTGATGGGCACAGTTCACATCCGCCACCGCTCATCTCCAGCCTCAACTGCGTCTGTACTCAACATAAAACAGATGCGATGGCATAAAAGTCCAAATGAGTTGGACCACCTACAGTGCTCTCTGGGATACTTGACTCTGATTGATGACCCTGATTTATGCAGTCAAATGTTTTTGAATAATTGACCCACTGCTATCTCACATAAGAAAATCAATTAAATTAAAATCAACATTTTGTGCCTATATTATTATTATTATTATAAGTATAGCTGTGTAATAAGCGAACTACATTCAGTCTACCATTATGACAAAATAAACTCCTTCTGAGTGATACCTCTTTTGACGATAGCGTGTGAATAGTTCACCCAGAAAAATTGGAGACATTTAGCATTGCATCATTTGCTCAGCAATGAATGAGTGCCGTCAGAATGAGAGTCCAAACAGCTGATAAAAACATCACAATAATCCACAAATAATCCAAATCCAATATCCAATTAATTAAATAACGTCTTGTGAAATGAAAAGCTGCGTGTTTGTAAGAAACAAATCCATCACAATATTTTTACCTTCAAACGTCACTTCTGGCCAAAATGCAATTCCATAACCCATAATAATCCTTCAGTGAAAATGATAAAACCAATTTTTGAATGGCCACAATTTAATTACAATAGGAAAATAAAAAAATAGGTTGTTGGAATTTATTGCCATGACGTATTTAATTTCTTGTATAGTGGCATTATTTTATGACAATTATGAATTATTCAAATATTTCATATATTTTATTATTTGTTTGTATTATTTAGCATCATTATTTATGCTGGTTCTGCATGTTTTTTATAATCACCAAATGATCAGATCAAATACTGATTTTTTTAGTGGTCAACCATTAATCTGGGGGGGGGGGGGTTGCCCTCATCATGTCTTTATATTTTCTTCAACATCTGCCACAGTGCACATTTTAACCCACAGTATGCTTTGGAAAAGCTGTGTAAAGATGAGCATGTGTATCATCACCCATACCGTGCATCATTTATTATCCAGTTACATCATCTGAATCTGCAGCAACAAACACACAAAGTAAGCAACTGAACATCAGCATGTTTTTTTCTGACTCAGGCTGAGGCTAATTGGTTGGCTTTTCTCCAGCAGCTTCTGTTTGCCTACAACTCAGTTAGATATGAGGACTAAAACTCAATGTTATACTGAGGTCAAGGCTTTCAAATGCTCAGATTTATGATTTCAATGGAAGAGTTTTTAATTATGCAGATATCTCAAGGCATAGATCTGTGTCATGTATGCTTTCTAAATAAAGACTACAATTAATTTTTTTAATTTATTGTAAAATAATGCACTCTTTTCACATTTCCAGGGTTCTCAGAAGCAAAAGTCATCACCGATGAGTAAAGTTATATAGTGGTGGATGCAAACTACAACAGACATAATTTTGCATTCCCATTTGCTCCAATAGCAAAATAAAAATCCCCAGAGGCATTCCTATTACTTTCCCAAAAATGACAACAAATATCACAAGAGTGATTGCATTGATCAGAAGCGAGATAGAAGTCAAATCAACCATAATTCCCAGAAAACTCAAACAGCAGCGTAAACTACTTTTCTGTAATTTGATACCAAGGTAATGTAACAAAGTATAGTGTTATAAATGTATATTACATAAAAAAACATTGCAAGATTAACAATGTTAACAATGTGTGTGTGTGTGTGTGTGTGTGTGTGTGTGTGCGTGCGTGCGTGCGTGCGTGTGTGTGTGTGTGCGTGTGTGTGTGTGTGTATATTAGTGGTGTAATGACGGTTCGGTACGTACCTTGGTTTTAACAGTTCAGTGTGATTTCGGTACAGCAGGGGGGGGGGGAAACAGTGATTTACTGAACAAGTTGCTCTTTATTTAAATACATTCAGTTATAGCTTAAATTTTCTTAGTGATAAAAATCTACCTCAGCTTATGCTTAAAACTATAGGGAGCCCTTTTACATTATAAGGTTAGGCCTAACAACTTACCCCAAACTTAAATTGAATTACTATTTATTTTTTAAATAGATGATCAACACTCAAGGGTGGCTATGTGGCAAAGCCTATAACAGGCTTTTATATTTTAATATAATATTTAATATTCAGTGTTTTTTCTTTTTCTTTTTTTTAAGTGTTTCAGAAAATGTTGTCATCAAATTATGCAGCAGACTCTCGTCAAAATAAATGCTAGAATAGGAAATACCCAGAGTCCCACCGGCAGAGGACACGGCTGTAAGCCTGAACACTGTGTGTTGGGAAGGCTTGAGTTGAGTCCTTCTCACAGGCCCTCTTTGAATTCCTCTGGCCCTCCAGGAACTCACTGTAACCCCGAGTTACCTTTGAAACTGTTTACCAAAGGTTGGGCCGAACTCTCGTGTATCTTTGCAACATATGTTAGAAAAGTTGTGAAAATAAATATATTTTAAACGCCATGGGTGAGTTTTTTGGCAAGCAGCTAGCTTTAATAATCAGTGAATTCGGTATTAAGGAACAGTAGGGCGTTTCCAGTTCCAGTGTTTCTTTGATCAACATCTAGACTCCTTCATGCTGTCAGATATAACACTACACAAGTGGACTACTTTCTTCTAACTTCTTCACTTCTTCGACTTCTCTCCCTGTTGTGACGTACAGCTGAGTAAAACGACTTCTTGAACAAGAAAACGTGTAGCATGGTACTTGATTTGTCTATTAGGAATTGAGGGGAAGGGGAATTCAATGTGATAGATTAGAGATTATATTGCATTGCGATACTGCATAAAATATAAGAATTGTCACTTTTGATTTCATAGTGACTTTAATGTCTACAGTTTGTGTGTGGAATAAGGAGCATATCTAGGGCACAAATAACACCTGAAGGAAGAACTACAAGCCATAACTATAGCAAATATTTGACCATGTTCCAAATGGATTACTAGTGCACTGCATACTGGGCAACCAGTATACACTGAAAACTGCCTAGTGCCTACACAATATGTCAAAAAGCATAATATTTCATGCTATATTGTAGTCACATGACCACGGTACATGATCTAATTAACATTACGTAACGTAACGTATGTAACACATGCATGTTTAATTGCATGAACTTCTCTTTTTTCATTTAAAATGTCATTTTGCATTTTTATAAATTTTCATTTTATTTCAGTCTTTACTCTTTGTAGTCTCAATAAAATAAATAAAAAAGATGTTGGTGGATATTATTATGTTTCATTTTTCACACTGGAAATAAATGGTTAAGTTGAGGCCAGTGCATTGTGGGATGTTGCTGTCATGAATCTGGTTGCCACTCACTACAACTGCACATCACCCATGGACTACATCTCCCATCATGCACTGCACACACACACTCCCGTCCACCATTACACCAATCACACAGCTGTCACCATTCACTCATTAGTCTTGATTGTCTCACCTCACCTGCACCTCATTCACTCACACACATTTAAGCAGCACTCTCACATGCACTCACTGCGAAGTCTTGTTTTCCCCTGGCTAACATTTCCGAGCGGTTTCCCCTTGTCTGTCTACCTGGACCGTTGACTCTCTCTCTCCTGATCGTTTGCTGCCTGCCTTACTGACCCCGCCTGCCTACTGGTTATCCTCTCTGTCTGCTGCCTGCCCTGACCCATTGCTCTGCCTCTGTTTACGAATCTGTCTTATCTACGTTGCCCTCGATACCACTGTTTGATATTTGCCTGTCTGACCACCTCTTTGTATTAATAAAGCTGCTATTGGATCTACTACACTGCCTCTTCGTTACAGTTGCTGTATACTACACATTTTTGCAAATATAACTCATCTATTCATTCTTTGCACAGAGAAAGACGAAGGACGGCAAGAAACTGAAAAAGCTTTTTTTATTTGCACAATAAAACAATCTATTTTAGTTACATTTAAAAAACAAACAAAAATAAGAAACTTGACATTTAGTCAACTAAATTTGTTTATTTAGTCAATTCAATTAATGTTTTTTTTTCAGTGTTCCTACATTTAATGCAGCTCTTTTGATTATGTAAAAATTGTTTGATTTAATAAATTTTTATTTTATACATTTATTTTATTTACTATTTTACAGAGCTCATTGCAATGCATTCTGTGATCGTCTACTTCACAAAGGTTACCAAATATATTTAGTATGTATTCATGTACTGTATTATTTAATACGATTTAGGATCAAATTGATTATGAATATTTAGCTGTAATTAATTCTGACTTTTTTTACACATTTATTTAATGCTTATAGAGAATTACACATCTACGTGCCACTCTGCACAGAGGACTAAAATCCTGTTCAGTGGTTGATATTTAATTCACATTAACAAACAAACAGCACAGGCTGCCAGCTCTGTTGCTGTTTTAAGCGATTAACAGACAATTAACCTCTTGAACTAATGCTGCTAATAACAGTCCTGCAGTCTGGACATCAGGTGGTCAAATAACATACGAAGGCAGCATGATCTGCGGACACAAGGCCAGTGCATTATTAATCTAACATTGGATTGGTGGTAACGAAAAACACTCAAAGGTCAAGAGCAGGCTGTATAGGACGTGGTAGAAAGGTGTGAAGGTCCCTGCTGAGCATTAATGGAAACGACTCCTGCGTTCAAGTCATCGAAGTCAGCATTGATCTCTGGCACGCTGCCATTATATAAACTAACAGAATGTGATTATGACCCACATGCAGCAAGATTGAATAATGTGATTAGTGCTGCTCGCTAAGGCAAGCATTGCTATAACAATAGCGCATACTGAGGATTAGATCTGAACAAACCACTTAACCGAAGTATTCAACTTTGTGTGTATCTCCACGAATTTGGTGCAAAAACCCTTGTGAAAAGGAAATGTGATTAATTCTATTGAGTAGCATACTTAAAGTATAAATATGTATTTTATGTAAAAGTATATTTAAAAAAATCTGTACTTCCAGATAACACAACATAGATGAAATAAAAAGGTCAAAAGGTGTACTTTGTAATAATGTTAAATAACATGTTTTACTTAAAAGAACATTTTGCATCATGTTTTAATAATCTTTTGAAGTACACATATTTTGATGTGTTTACTAAAAGCACATATAAAGTACTTGAGTATAATTTTAAACATAGCGTGTTATTCAATACTATTGCATTAAAAGTTTAAATATGTTAAATGTATACTAAATTGCAGCTAAATGCAAAAGTATTGCATCATTAAAAATGTCTAAATAAACATATATTTAAATACATGACATTCGAGTTTCAATAGAACTGTTATTAAAATCTTTTTAGTGTACCATACTTGGACATGCTACCTAGGTGGGCAAAATAAGGTAATTAATAAGGTAAATAAGGTAGTTAAGCTAATTTTATTTAATATACATTTAAACTGTAATGCATTTTAATTTAATTGCAAATAACATAAAATTAAGTGTCCCAAAATATTACATTTGGTTCAGTACTTTTATTCGTTGAAAGTATTTTATGTCCTTAACACCTACTCTTTTTACGTGTACAGAAGTGTATTTCTTTTAAGGGCATTTTTATATATAGTGCAAGAATAGTGACTGAATGCATTCTGTAGAGACCTATTTATGTGGCTAATTGTAAATGTCATGAGCAAAACCAAATAAAAAAAGCACGTTAATTGATTAAGACTTGTGACTACGTGTTAACAGGCCCATTGAGACTTGGGCCGACCACCTATAGAAACCAACCAAAATACCTTACCAACCCCTCCGAACACTTTACCAACTGTACAACCACACGCACAACACCCTATTATTGCTGCACAGGAGAAACTGCTCATATTTCTTTGTGTGTGTGTGTGTGGGTTAGTAATGCATTTCAATATTATTCCTCTATTTCAACAAGGCATACAGTGTGAAAGCGGCTTTGTCTTATGTAAATACAGGGAATGTACAGGATGCAGATGCAGGATAGGTTCTTCATTGTGTTTACATGTAACTGACATTCTCAGGAGTCCAATTAAATCACATGTAAACATACGTTACTAGAGTGTGACAGATACACTTGGGGTTGAAGTGGTCGATGCAAGTGGAAAGGAGTAGCAATAAAGCTCTGCATGTTGCATTCATGCAAAAAAGCGAATTTTTCCAAACATTTCCCCTAAATATCACGAGAAATACTAGCAAATGTTTTGGGAAAAGAAAGCTTTAGCTGAATGATTTAATCAGCATTGAAAACGTGGCCTCTGTTATTTTCAGTGACGTGTCAATGGAAAATATATTCTCTTATCCTAATTTTCAGAGCCAGTTTGTCTGCTCTAACTGCCAATACCAAGACAGTCTGTGATATTTACGGCAAGTGCTAGATCTACCATGACTACAGTGCTCTATCTGTTCTATTTCTCATTTCGACCAGATGATCCAACGGTAGCTGCACGGATCTCAGGCTGCCTGGCGGTCATCTCGGCGTGGATGAAAGAACATCACCTACAGCTCAACCTGGCAAAGACCGAGCTTCTTGTCTTCCCTGCCACTCCAACTCTACAGCATGACTTCACGATTCAGTTAGGTTCATCAACAATTACCCCATCAGCTTCGGTCAGAAATCTTGGGCTAATTTTCGATGACCAGCTGACTTTCAAAGAGCACATTGCAAAGACTGCTTGATCTTGCAGGTTTGGACTACACAACATCAGAAAGATCAGGCCCTTCCTTACACAGCATGCAGCACAACTTCTTGTCCAGGCCATTGTCATTTCCAGGCTGGAATACTGCAATGCTCTTCTGGCTGGACTTCCATCAAACACAATCAAACCTCTACAAATGATTCAGAATGCAGCGGCATGACTGATCTTCAACGAGCCCAAAAGAGCCCATGTTACACCTCTCTTTATCTCCTTGCACTGGCGACCAGTTGCAGCTCGCATCCAGTTCAATACACTGATGCTTGCATATAGAACAACCACAGGCTCAGCACCCACCTACTTCCACTCACTATTACGAATCTACATCCCCTCCAGAAGCCCCTCCTACTTCCACTCACTATTACAAATCTACATCCCCTCCAGAAGCCCCTCCTACTTCCACTCACTATTACAAATCTACATCCCCTCCAAAAGCCCCTCCTACTTCCACTCACTATTATGAATCTACATCCCCTCCAGAAGCCCCTCCTACTTCCACTCACTATTACGAATCTACATCCCCTCCAGAAGCCCCTCCTACTTCCACTCACTATTACGAATCTACATCCCCTCCAGAAGCCCCGCCTACTTCCACTCACTATTACGAATCTACATCCCCTCCAGAAGCCCCTCCTACTTCCACTCACTATTACGAATCTACATCCCCTCCAGAAGCCCCGCCTACTTCCACTCACTATTACGAATCTACATCCCCTCCAGAAGCCCCTCCTACTTCCACTCACTATTACGAATCTACATCCCCTCCAGAAGCCCCGTCTACTTCCACTCACTATTAAGAATCTACATCCCCTCCAGAAGCCCCTCCTACTTCCACTCACTATTACAAATCTACATCCCCTCCAGAAGCCCCGCCTAGTTCCACTCACTATTACGAATCTACATCCCCTCCAGAAGCCCCGTCTACTTCCACTCACTATTACGAATCTACATCCCCTCCAGAAGCCCCTCCTACTTCCACTCACTATTACGAATCTACATCCCCTCCAGAAGCCCCTCCTACTTCCACTCACTATTACGAATCTACATCCCCTCCAGAAGCCCCTCCTACTTCCACTCACTATTACGAATCTACATCCCCTCCAGAAGCCCCTCCTACTTCCACTCACTCTTACGAATCTACATCCCCTCCAGAAAGCCCCGTCTACTTCCACTCACTATTACGAATCTCCATCCCCCCCAGAAGCCCCTCCTACTTCCACTCACTATTACGAATCTACATCCCCTCCAGAAGCCCCTCCTACTTCCACTCACTATTATGAATCTACATCCCCTCCAGAAGCCCCTCCTACTTCCACTCACTATTACGAATCTACATCCCCTCCAGAAGCCCCGCCTACTTCCACTCACTATTACGAATCTACATCCCCTCCAGAAACCCCTCCTACTTCCACTCACTATTACGAATCTACATCCCCTCCAGAAGCCCCTCCTACTTCCACTCACTATTACGAATCTACATCCCCTCCAGAAGCCCCTCCTACTTCCACTCACTATTACGAATCTACATCCCCTCCAGAAGCCCCTCCTACTTCCACTCACTATTACGAATCTACATTCCCTCCAGAAGCCCCTCCTACTTCCACTCACTATTACGAATCTACATCCCCTCCAGAAGCCCCTCCTACTTCCACTCACTATTACGAATCTACATCCCCTCCAGAAGCCCCTCCTACTTCCACTCACTATTACGAATCTACATCCCCTCCAGAAACCCCTCCTACTTCCACTCACTATTACGAATCTACATCCCCTCCAGAAGCCCCTCCTACTTCCACTCACTATTACGAATCTACATCCCCTCCAGAAGCCCCTCCTACTTCCACTCACTATTACGAATCTACATCCCCTCCAGAAGCCCCTCCTACTTCCACTCACTATTACGAATCTACATTCCCTCCAGAAGCCCCTCCTACTTCCACTCACTATTACGAATCTACATCCCCTCCAGAAGCCCCGCCTACTTCCACTCACTATTACGAATCTACATCCCCTCCAGAAGCCCCGCCTACTTCAAGCAACCTACTACAATCTTCAAGCAACAACTGAAAACTCATCTCTTCACTTGATTTCTGCTTCTTCTAAAAAAATTAAATAAATAAATAAAAAACACCGTTGCTTAACTTCTCCCTGTCTAGCTAGGTTTGCTCTTTATAATGTATCGCTTATTGTATTCCTCAATTGTAAGTCATTTTGGATAAAAGCGTTTGCTAAATTAATAAATGTAAATGTACAGTAAACATACTAGCAAAATACATCACAATCAGCTCCTGGTAAACAGTCAGGGGTGAATTTACTAAACAGCTGCATGCTAAACAGTCAGTAGAAACCTGCATCTTGTTCACTAATCATCTGCAATCCTGTTTTAGCAGGTGCTAAAATCAGAAATAATTTATTAAAAGAGCACTAAAACATATATTATATTATATATTATATCATGACATGTGGTGAAGATTATTAAAATCTAAATATTTTTAGAGAATGTTTATATTTTAATATAAACTAATTATAAAATAATGTATATATATATATATATATATATAATACAGAAAAGATAAGACAAATATAAAAATACATAAATTATTATATTTTTTATATTTTAATATTTTAATTACATAAGAAACATAAACATCTAATGAACCCTGTTAACTTTCTTGATACGGGCATTCCTTCAATGAACAAATCATTAGTGTTCATTATTGCAAGGAAATAAAAAGTTTTTTTTTTTTTTTTCATTAAAATATAAAAATATGCCCCGCTTTTGAAAACAGCTTTCCTTTTTCACAATCACAGATGGATTAAATCAAGTCCTGCCCTTCTTTTCCATTTCGCAACATTTCCAACACATGTTCAATCCCAATTTGTCACATATGGACCCCTTGAAATCACTATTTATGACATATATGTTGGTTTATGGTTTTCAATTTAAACAGCAACAAACATTTTATTTAATGTTCATATTTACACATTTCTGAGCACCTAACCTGACTCCTACACCTAAACCTAAGCATGTCTCAATATAAAGCAATATAAAACACAGGCAGATGCAACTAAAGACGCAATTTATTAAAACATTACAAATATCCCAAGTATTCTTGAGACCAAACGCTGATTTATGTGAGGACAGACCCAAAAGCCATCACCATATCCAGCTGTAACGCTTAAATCACATATTCAAAAAATGACATTTAAATCACATATTCAACAAATATTCAAAAAATGACCACCTGAAGAAGCATTATGCCAGGTCTGTTTGTGAAATGTGATTGGCTCGTGACCAGTTTTGTCATGCTAAAGTTTGGATTTATCTTTTAAATGATATGTGACTGTTAACAGATAGCGGGATCATTTTAACCCATTAAATCCTTAAGCTTCACTTTGTTCCTCGCATATCGTATGGTTTTGATGCATTAAAAACTGTTGCCAGTGAGTCCATATGCGACGGGTGGGGAGTGACAGCATTGTTGTTTCATGTCAGCTTTAAAGCATAATATGAGTGACCAAATACACAAGTTATATATCAGGCACTGTACTTGCATGCACTACCAAACCAAGGTCGTAAACAAATCAAAGCATAATGTTTGAACTAGTATGAACCGATTTAGCCTCAGCACACATCAATAGCAGCAGGGTAAGAGATGGCACACATCCACCAGCCCAATTATTTAATGACCTCCTGCCTTTAGAATCTCACCCAGTTTTAATGCAACGGGCCAAAGGAACTGCACAGTTAATGCAAACGTGAAATATAATTAAGCCATAATTCTAACATGAGAACTGAAACTAACACAATTAATGCTCATAAGCCATGGCTCAAACTCCTGCTGTAAAATTGAAAATGCACGCTCCATTTACCAGCTAATGATCTTCTATAATTTTCTCTATGCCCTTATTATCATTCTACACTTGGTCCTGCAAAGTGGGGGAACTGCTTAATCCAGGCATTTTAAGCCACTTTTATTCCCTGATACGTTTATAAACGCACAACACCCTCACATTTACCCTAATAAAGGACTTTGCACCACACTGACTGTAGGTCATTTCAAGACCCTGAATAATAGAGAAGGAAACATTATATGTTCCTAAGGGAAAAGACTTACAGAAGGAAAATGCATTGTCTCCTAAATGGGCTTTCCAAGTACTTCCTTGGGAAAGGAGTGTCCCGTTCCGATACACCATGACCTCTCTAAGAGCACTCAAATAATGTGGCAAATAAATCATAAAGAGATATTGGGACAGCGATGATTAAACATGACTCAGACGAGAAGCAGCATTGCTCATTGTAATGGACTAAATGGTTCAAAAACAGTTATATGTTTTTCCCTCATCGTTTTATGTAACAGGATTGGACAGATGGTGTTCAGATAACAGCAGTCTTACATCACATCGCACCAGACTACTGCTTTCAACACCAGATAAAACAGAGTAAATAAATTATACAAGGCCATTAAATGTCCAAAGCTGACAATACATGAGCACTGATGGAAACCCTTTGGCTATGTTTACAATAGAATATTATACTGCATACTGCCCAGTGTATACTGTATACTGCCCGATATATCTGAATAATGTAAAACATGAATAGTCCAGTTAGTGTAAATCAAAAGGACAAGTTTTCAAGAGATCTGCACTCACTGCACTAACACATCTGCTATCACTGGACACCATACAAAGCACATCCACGACATTGCATATGCATAATCTTTTGCACCTTTGCACAACTATCTGTTGCGCAACCAATCTACTGTAAATGTATAATCTGTTGCACCTTCACATAATACTATATATAGATGTGTACATAATGCAGATGTGTACATACGGTGTGTAATGCGTATCGATAACTAAGTATGTCTTTATAGTACACTGTGAGTACTGAGTATATGTATGAGTATTTTGCACATTGTCTTCTGTAAGTCTGTAAATTTGTACTGTCCATATGTAAATTGTTTTTTTTTTGCACTGTCTGGAGCACGCTCGTAAGAATTTCACTCACCAAGGCACTTGTGCTGTGGTGATGTGACAATACAGGTGATTTGATTTGATTTGAGATCTGTAAGATTCGAGTCAAAATGATTCCTATTTATTTTGTGAATTCTGTTCCCCAAACAAAAATCTCGATATCAGTATATTTTTTATTTTAATTGAAACGTTGAACTGTATTCTAGGGGCACGGTGTTTTTCAGGTCAGTGTTAGTTTTCATATGTGTCTGAAATATTGTTTTTGTTTAGTTTTTTCAACTGGCAATTGAGTAACTGATCTACTGTATAATTGACTGAATACATTTATGTTGTGAGGATTTTTATATAAAAATGAAATGGTTCAAGGAAGGCCCTGTATGACTAAAATGTTTGTTATGGATTTTAAGTAAGCACTTCATGCACTTGTAATAAGAAAAGAAGATTGCTAGTATCTCAGCATGTAATTCTTGTTTGGATAATCAGTGAATGCACTTCAATATTGAGTTTTTTTTGCTCTTTCTGAATGAACTTTAAATTGATTAACAACAATATTTAATATATTTATTTATGTTTTACATTAAATAGGCCTACTTATACTTAATATAAATGTATTAACAACAACATTTATTAACGTCAATATTTTTTTGAAAAATGTATTATATACAATATTTGGCAAAAACATAATTTGTGTGTTACTATTTTTGGTATTCATGTCTTCCCAATTGTTGTACTTCTTGAAAATAGTCTATCTTAATGCCAAGTTCCACTGTGACAACTTGCCCCATTTTCTGTAGTGTGACAACATGCCCCACTAAAAAAGGTGTGTTGAACTGTTCAATTAACTGGAAAAAGCAGAAATTACTAATTATGTTTTTTTTAGTACTTGAGTGTATTAGGAAACATAGTCATGAAAGTGTAGTTAGTGGCTATTTATAAGAACAAAATTAAGTACTACATTTGCTGAAATTAAGAAAATTATATTTTTTTTGTAATGTACAATACAACTATATGTTATATTTTATATATAAATATAAATGTTTGTCTAATTATCATAGAATATATGAAGAGTTCTACAAAAGCCTCTAAGTGTGATTTGAAATTATACAAATTCTTCTAAAATTACAATTTTTATCAGGCTCCTATTTTTATGTTTGGTTATTTCACATGAATTGCATAGAAAGGGACCTATACAGTGCCATTAGAGTAATATTACTGAGCCTAAACATAGGAGCCTGGTAAAAATGCTCTTTTTGATTACAATTTTAGATAGCACTTAAGAGACGTTTGCATCTGAACTCTTCATATGTGATCCTGGAGCACAAGACCAGTCATATAACAGGTATATTTGTAGCAATAGCCAACAATCCACTGCATGGGTCAAAATTGTCTTTTTCTTTTATGCCAAAAATCATTAGGATATTACGTAAAGATCATGTTTGATATGTTGTAAGTTTCCTATACCATAAATAAATCAAAACTTAATTTTTGATTAGTAATATGCATTGCTAAGAACTTTAAAGGCGATTTTCTCAATATTTCGATTTTTCTTGCACCCTCAGATTCCAGTTTATTAAATAGTTGTATCTCAGCCAAATATTACCCGATCCTAACAAATCATTCATCAATGGGAAGCTTATTTATTCAGCTTCCAGATGTATACATCCCAATAAAAAATAAAAAATGGTCCCTTATGACTGGTTTTGTGGCCCAGGGTCATATAGGCTAATGATTCAGTTTGCAACACCCTTCATACATTGAATAAAGACAGACACAAACAAAACACAATGATGCACATTCTTTAGTCATCGGTTTGTTACCGCGGTCAGAGATTTAAACAAAATCGTTTAATTTTGTGTAGAAAAGTTAAATCGCCATCTTGTTCCGACCAAAGTGACTTGAACGCACTTACGACGTGTCATGTCTACGATTTCATCCAAAGACGCGGAGATGTGCCCTAAAATTACAGTCAAGTATCCCAGAGAGGTTTGAAACACAGCCGCGTCAACACAGCAGAGGAAAGTGTGAGAAAGCCGGAGAAACTCCTCCCTCCGACGAGCTGCACTGGGACAGATAGACCGCAGGACACACTGTATAGTAGAGGAGAGGAGGAGTTTCACCTCAGCACCGAAACCAGCTGGAAATTCAGGTGTCTGCAGTCACTCACTCAGTAATGCTCTCCGGACTACTGCGGGGACACTTCACTTCACATGACTGGATTATAACTAACTAAAGAAAGAGTGAAAGCAACACTGAGTCAGGCGAGAGCGAAGGTGTTGTGTTTGTCGTGCACATCTTTACCGGTGTGTTTTGGCGAGGCTTCTGTCGCTTCCGCTTTTCCGTCTGACGCCAAAATTCAGCAGGAGGCTTATTTTTGATACTCTGTAAACTGTTTCACTGGACACCGAAAGGAACAAGGGAATATAAATCGTTTATTGTTCACGTGGTGAGTAGATGTGTCTCTTGTCATGTCTGTACATTTTGTTTTGGTCAAACTTTTCCTCGCCATGTTTCATTCGTCAGTGCGCATGCGGTGGAAACGCACCTGAAGCAGGTGAACGCGCATCAACATGTCACGACTAAACTAGCTTTGCAACTTACTGTTTACGTTTAGAGCTTTTACGCGAAAAAAACTAACAAAATGGTGTGTGTTTTTTTTAAGTGTAAAGTTATGACGTAGGTGTATTTCTATGGTAGCCAATATTTATATTTTCAATAGTTAAGTTCGGTATATGCACCTCTTTATTTCATTAGCCGAGGTCTGAATCCGCTCAGATGCATAACTTTTTAGTATTTTATAGTATTAAGTTTATTAAACTTCACTTGCTCTATTCTCATTATATCTAACATATTTGCACCAGTGATAAACGTATTGATGGCAGTATGTGTGCTTCGTGCTTAAGTAATTCAAATGAAGACACTGTCAAACATTAAAACTAGAAATAGTGATTAATATAAATATATATATTTGAGACAATAATTATGTGAGTAAGAATTAATTTTCTTAATCAGTTTGTTTGTTTTTTTTTCCACAAAAATGTAATAATATAATATATATTTTTACCTGTTTACAAATTGTTCTTAAGCAGTGTGAGTTTCTTGCTAAAAATCAAGACAAAAATATTAATTAAAAAAGATTTTTAAGATTCCTAGGGTATTTATTGCAAATAAATAAACACATACTGATCAAAAATGAATTCTCGCAGTGTAAATGAACGTTACAGATTAGTTCAACATTATGTCTTTGTATTAAATTCATTCTTGAATATTATTGCTATGTCTTTGGGGAGAAAACATATCTTAATGAAAACGGATACATGATCAACACGTTTTGAGGAGTTGTTGTAATTTTGCTGTTTGTTTTTCCTCCTTTGGAGCATATAGAAGATTATTTTAGAGGTAGAGGTATTGCATCTGGGGATGCAAATGTTATCCGTTTCTTGGGGAAAACATTACAGCTGATTAAATTGGCTCCACACACCTGCCAAAGCACTCTTCTCATTAAAGTTTGCTGCCCGTGCATTTCATTTGAACACCATGCGATTGCAGAAGTTTGCACTTATGCACGAGGCTAGATATGTCAGCTTTTCTTTGGCTCATTTAGTTAGACGAGAACATTGCTTTCCCTCTGATCCCTCAGGATATTATATGCCATTAATATTTAGCCTATACTTTAAAAATCTTCATTTGTGTTAGTGTGGTGACTCCTTAGTCCAAGTAAACAAATGATAGATATTTGTATTGACCACAGAAATCTGAGACTTGCGTATTGTGAGATTGGGCAACATTCATTTAGTTTTCAGCATGCTTGTATTTGATCTGCTGTTGCCTACGTTTCTCCCCACACCAGTGAAATCAAGAAGGCATGCGGCAGAACCGGTTGGGCTTTTGGGATCAGTTCAGTTTCATTACCGCCTGCAGATCTGTAGAAAACACTGACTTCAGATCAGTTAACAGCTGCACCCTGCCAAGGCGTTTCCTGGTGGAAATGAGTGGAATTGTTCAGGGAGGAGTTTTTGTGGAAAGGCCACTTATGCAGATCGAGTTTGTGGAAACTAGGATGGCTATGTTTGAATATGTCCTGTAACTACTGCAGTGCAATGCACTCATAGTTTTTGCATAGGCGTGTGCATGATCGTGCATGTGTCTGTGGGTGTGTTGCAGAAAGATAGGACTGTTTGTCTGAGCTTAAAGAACAACATTTCCAAATGAACATAACAGTTGAGGATGTGTTTGTATTGTATTTTTTGACAAGTCTTATCTTAAAGGAATTGTTCACCCCAAAATTTGTATTTGCTGAAAATTTAATCAACTTCGGGCCATCCAAGATGTAGTGTTTAGATGTTTTTATTTTTTCTTAATCCAAGCATATTTGTAGAAATGTAGCATTGCATCACTTGCTCACCAACTCTGCAGTGAATGGGTGCCGTCAGAATGAGAGTCCAAACAGCTGATAAAAACATGACAGTAATCCACACCACTCCAGAACATTAGTTAGTGTCTTATAAAGCGAAAAACTTACAAGGTTGTAGGAAATAAATCCATAATTTAGGTGTTTTTAACTTTAACCAATTGTTGCTTTCAGTTAAAATAAAAGACTATAATCCATAATAACACTTCCTCCAGTGAGAAAGTCAATATGCTGTTGTCCGCTCACATCAAAATTCACGCACATATTTGTTTAGATCTGTTTTGGCTTGTAAACAGTGCTTTACTTGTGCATATTTCTCTCCCGATTCAGAACCGATTACTTTTTCAGTAGCGAAAGCAGTATTATGGATTAGGGCTGTGCTGTTAATACACAGAGCAGAGTTAACTGACAAGCTACGCAATATCGCGTAATTTATCAGTGAACTACTGATTATACTCTGTATGATTGTGTATGTGACGAATAATAAAGAACCTTGAACTATGGCTCTGTGTATTAACTGCCGCTCCATCTGAAAGCAGGTGATGGAGATTTAGTGCCAATCACGGAGCCGGCTTTACTGACGAGATGCACATGAGAATCAACAAAACACCTTAATGATGGATTTGTTTCTTACAAACACGGCACGCAGCTTTTCACTTCACAAGAATATACTGTAACTGATGGTCTGGAGTGGTGTGGATTATTGTGATGTTTTTATCAGCTGTTTGGACTCTCATTCTGACGGCACCCATTCACTGCAGTGTATCCATTGGTGAGCAAGCCATTCTTTAATTATTATGAGATTTACTCTTCTCTTCATACTTTTTTTTTATGCTTGTCCCGATGCTACTCCTAAAGTAACTGACAGGTGCTTATGGGTAAATCGGTCCAAAGCGGTAGAAGTTTTTGCTGATCTCACCAAATCAAAATAGTCCTTCTCAGCACAGCAGCCAGCTGCTTCATTTGTTATTGTTTACAAGGAATCCTCCTCTGAATATCTGCAAGTGTCTGACTAAGCACCACACTAATACGGCATGAAGCCACTGACGCTGAAATAAATGTTTTAAAGCCTGTCGGCGGAAACCATTTTTCAGTTGGAAAATGAAAGGAAAGCGAGAAGGTGGCCGCATTGTGAATTTGACATTTATTGGCAAGCCGTAAAGGAAGCGAGGAAACGTTTAGGATGTCGAGTATGTTTCAGAGAGGATATTGTACTTCAGTCACTGATAAAAGTTGATGTCTCGATAAATCTGTTTTTGTTTGTTCAGGAGTTGTTTTGTCACCTAAGTATTAATGTCTTGTGTGTTTAATGGCCATGACCTGCCCGGTGTCTCTGGATGCATGACCAACAGGAAGCCCACACAGGAAACGGCCGCAGCATTGTTGCGTGAAGCCAAAACAGCCTTCTCCGTTCCTTGGGGAATTCTGCCGCTCCCTCAGTGTTGTTTCAGGGTTTCAGGAGCGTGTCGGGTTTCGTCCTCGGCAGTGCGGCCCACCAGGGCAAAACTGAGCTTTTTGTGTTGTAATTACTTTACTTACTTCATTCTTTATTTTTACAGGGACAATGCACAATTAAACGTAATTGCACCAGAGTTAGCTGATAGCTAATTTACATCTGCTGTCCCTGGGCAGGCAAACACATAAAACAACATACAATATTACATATACACCACATAAGACATAACAATACATATATCCAGAAATGTAAGATTAATAAAAAAAGAACATGGTACTTACAACACAGTCATTAGTGGTTGCAAATTTGTTCTAATAATAGCCAGTGCTTAAAATTAATTTTAAAAACTGCGTATCTGTCAATGCTTCTGATGTTTGTAGGTAAGGAATTTCATAACCTCACTACTCTAACCGAAAACGCTGTTTGACCAAAGACGGTTTTTCTATACTGTGGTACTAAATCTCCCCTGGCACTGCCGTTATGTGCCAGGCATCCCCTAAGAGGAGGGGGAGCAAGATTATGGATCATTTTATACATCAGGCACACATCACTGTAAAATACAAAACTATTGTTGTGGGTTTGCTGTCAGAAAGGATGTTATTCTTCACAGAGTGATGGCGTGTTTTTTTAGCGCTTGATGCAGTGGCGTGTGGCCGTCTGTATTCCTCATTTGGTCATTTTCATTATGGCATGTCCACAGTCTTTCCCAAATGCTTCTGATATGTGGTTGCTAAACAAGACTCCTGGCTTTTTTTTAGACCTGGATTATCATTTATAGATGTAAAAAAATACTTTTTAGTTTCATTGCATAACTATGCATCTGTCTTTTTCTGTCAATTATTTTCAGACTCCTCCCTCAGTTAGATATTTTCATCATGCATTTCAACATTATGATGCAGTGGAATCAAATGCATCATTGCATTGCTGTTTTTGGAGTCTGTTGACCAGATTACTGTTGTTGTAACTTTGCATAATCTGTCAGTGTACTGTGACTCAGACATTTGGTCATGGATGAAACGCAAGAATGTAGCATCTGTTTCGCAACTTCTACTTTTATTTGTCTTACATATCCTCTTTTATTAAGGAAAAATCAGTAAATAGTGTTGTGTTGCCTCCAATAAGTACGGTATGTAACTAGATTGTGATGCAATTTGGCAGTTATGTTACGTGGAAAATTTGAGTAGGAGTTGAATAATGAGTCGATAAATAAAAAAAGTAGAAGAGCTTATTAAACATTTGAACTTTGTAGACGGCAGTGTGGCAGAAATCCTCTTTATTATTTGAAATTAGCTTTAATATTTGATCAGTGTACATTTTCTTTTACACATTACGAATGAAAATGATCGTTTGAGTGATTTATACTTCTAGGCACTTCATTACTCTGTGAATCTCCTCTCCGTGGATCTGCGGAGGGATATGAGCATAGAAGAGATATTAAACCATTTGTGATTAGACAGTTCATCATGGCTTTGAATCTTGAACATTACAGCACTCTGAGCTCCATATTCAGAGAAATTAAAATCTTAGAGCAGTAGTAGGTCATGAATAGGTAGGTAATATAAAAGTAGTATATAAGGAGAAGGAGCCATTTATTATTTTTATTTCAAAGTCTTGAATATTCAATTACCAGTAAATCAGTTTAATGTGGGATATGATATACGAAGAAAACTCAATCAATCATTTGGTCTTAAAAACTAAATTTGCAACACACTTAAAGAGATAGTTCACCCAAAAATATAAATGTTCATCATTTACATGTTCTTTTAGAACTTCTGTGAAACATGAAATAAGATATTTTGATAAATGTGTTTTTCTTCATACAGTAGAAGTCAAACCAAACTAAAACTAGAAGAAATCCATTCATACAGGTTTGGAACGACGTGAGGGTGAGCAAATGACAGAATTACATTTTTGGGTGAACTGTGCCTTTAAATCCATTGCATGGGTTTTGTTTTCGGGATTTTTAAAAAAAAAGTCAGTTTCGGTGAGTCGTTGTAAATTAGGAAGCTGGTTAAAGGCGTAATGAGAGCACAGGAAATGATGTCATGTGCAGTTCGTTTCAGCTCTTTGTAGAAAGGGTGGGGGATATCCTCTCTTACATTAGGTAAGGAATGGAAGAGTCACATGGCATGACTGAAACCAGACTGTCATCATTGCATTGTAG
Source organism: Oxygymnocypris stewartii (assembly GCA_003573665.1). Lineage (NCBI taxonomy): Eukaryota > Metazoa > Chordata > Actinopteri > Cypriniformes > Cyprinidae > Oxygymnocypris > Oxygymnocypris stewartii. The sequence goes on from QVTF01020070.1 coordinate 24,370, forward strand.
CTATGAAGTTCTGGTGCCTAGATATGGCTAGATATGCCTTCTTGTGCTCAGATTCCACCCTTGTGAAAAATTACACTTAAATAAATTTTTAAAATTAGTACTTATTATAGAAATAATTTGATCTAAAAATACAATTAATTGCCAAATGAATGCAACGTTTTCAGATGCTTAAAAGCATGTTAATGGCAATGTATTATAGTTTAATTCATTTTAAATGCAAGCTGAACTTTGTGTTTTTGACCCATTTAAGTAGGTCTTCAGTACATCTCTCATATGTAATGATGTTGCAATTTAATACATTTAAAATGTACTGTAAGCTCAAATAACACAAGAGTTTAAAGTATAAAAAAGTACTTTACATGTTCTTTAGTATAGTCAACACAACAAAATAAGTGTACATTTACTTGACTAAAATGTACTAAAAACAGAAAAGTGTTTTCAAAAAATATTCACGTAAAGTGCTGTCGAAGTGATCTCACAGATCAATGAAAACAACTAAAAACGCTGTTATGCATGCTGGGCCTGTAGTGGGCAATGGCACTTTGTAAAGAAACACTTCCTGTCTGGGAACATACCTATAGACTGAACACAAAACACACATTTTTCACAAATGTCTTTTTTTACTTTGAGACTAAAAGATTAACATTTTCAAAAACTTGCACTTTGAAACCCATTTTCAAAAGTTAGCATTTTCAGGTCCCCGAAACCTCAATTAGGGCTTTAGCAGCAACGTTGTTTTTGATTACTGGCGAGTCGTGAAAAGCCATGTAAACAAGTTGCCTGCTGTTCGTCCAATCAGTGACCGTGACACTGCAAATAGGAACGTTAACCGGGGTTCAGGATTGTACAGTGTGAAACGTCTGTTAATAAATACCCAGGCTTAACCGTTAACCCCAGGTTTAGTATGAGCAGTGTGAAACGTGATCACAGATAACCCAGGTTATCCGGGGTTTAGATGACCCAGGGTTAACACTTTCAAGTGTGAAAAGCCCTATTGTCATGTAAAGGAACTGCCAATACGCATAAAGTTTTTATTTGAAAGCAGTGTCGTGTAAACACCCCCTTAGGATATTTCTTTACAGCACAAAACCATTATAATCTTTTAACATTGTCATGAAAGTATACTTTAAGTACACATTTAAGTGCACTTTATTTCATTACTATATTATCTTCAAGTACAGTTTTTTTAATACTTCTATCATTCGAAGTACACTACAAGTGCATATTCAAAACTTATTGTGCACTTATTTTTCACAAAGACATATTTTTTCCATCTATCAAAAATGATAAGTCTGAACTCTCCTCAATAAGCCATTAATTTGAAGGGTTTTGCTCCTGTCTGTTGCACAAACGGAGCAGGATGAGGTACGTGTCAAAGTGTAATTCTTTGGCTTAGCATAAACCACTGATGAAGATCTGATCTTGCTCACTCTTTGTAATGCAGTGGCCTTGTTCAGTAGGCAGTGTGGATGCAGTCGCTTTCTAATGGCAGGTACTGTATTTTTGTCATTCGCCTCTTTTTATTTGTATTTTTTTCCTCTCTGCACTACCTCACCCTCGCTCTTGCGAGCCAAGTTTGTGTCACGCTGGGATGAATGACCGTGACCGGTGGCTCATGAGCTCGGGAGAAAAAGCGTCATCCATAATGTCAGCGTTTTCCGCTCTCCAGCTGCATCATCACCTGATTGTGGGAGCTGATTCGCTCTGTGACACGTGACGAGTGATGATAAGACCGCAGACGACTGCGGAGGTGAATGTGGGGCTGACGTTTAGAGTTGAAATCTGAGACATCCAAACAGAAGTAGTTGTAACAGTTAAAAACAGACCTCTAACAAAGAAATGGGATGTTGGAGAGTGGGTGACATCTTTTAGATACCCACAGTGGCTTTTCTTCAATAATACTTCCTCTAAATAATGCTGCTTCCTAAAAAGTAGCATAAATAACAGTTAGATCTTGGGCTAAAACAAAATTCTGTGTTTCTGTTGTGTGTAATGTGTGCATAATTCAAAGAAGAAAGTCTGAGTGATGGAAGAAGGGCGGGTTTTAGTTCCCACGCTCTGGAAAACAAGTTTGTGAAAATAGGACACAATGTATTGTGTTAATATGAAGAAATATTCCCTATTGATTTTTCACAGGAGTTTTGCCTATAATTTGAATTACACATTGTATGGTGTTTTAGGGTGAAAAGAAATGTTGTGATTCCTTGGGAAAAAAATACATAATTAGATTAAATCATAATCTAATTCATGATTTATTAACTTTAAATGTTTCACTGGTATTTGCTTTTACCTCCCCTTCTAAACTTTTCATGGATGCATCTCATGATATAATTCCATATTTTACTATTTAAAAAAAGAGAAAATATATATATTTGTCAGTTTTCATTATTTTATTATTTTTCACTTTTCAGTATTTGATATATTGTCTTGAGAGGCATCACATTTTCCTGCCAAATTACCATTAATGTGAAAAGTATCTTTCTAACTGAAATACATTATTAGAAATCTTCCTGTCTGACTTTAATTCAAATCTGCATTTGTATTCATTTTACATTCTTAAATTTACAATGAAAATGAAAGGCTACCAAAAACAATTGTAACTTCCCTAATATTTCCATGTTAATGGAAATATTAGTGAAGTTTGCAATTGTGAATTATTTTGTCTAGTTTTTCTCTCTTCCCTTCCCTTTTCGTTTCTTTCTTTCTTTCTTTCTTTCTTTCTTTCTCTCTTTTTATATATCAATCTATTAATTTCAAAGACCCCACGAGAAAATGATATAGATAAGCAAATTAAAATCCTCCTAATCCTTTAAATAAATCATCCTTCTCCAGTAGCTATTATGAAACTGCATTTATCTTTTTAATGCAGTACTGTCATGTGATGTTTTTTTGTTGTTGTTTTTTTTACATTATATGCTTAATGCATATTTATCATGAAAATAATGCCATAATGCAAAAAAGTCATAGTGGTCATAAAGTAGTCACATTGTGAAATATAACCAAGACAGGTTGAGAAGTTTGAGATTGAACCGGCTCCTTTTTGTCTATATTTCATAAGTGTCTTCAAATCAAAACAACAGACTGGTAATAATGTTCTACCAAACTAGTTGTGGTTGGCCCAAACTGGATCATGTGTGAGATGTGTGTCTCCGGGGCCGAACACGGAGCCTAATCCCGAAGACAAGAGCTCTTTAGCAACACTGTGGCTGAAGTGATCGCACTGGAATGCTGTTGCTATGGCAGACTGTGGGCACATTACAAATGAGAAAGACAGCCTGTAGCCTCAAAGTAGCCATTTTTTCCTTGTTTACATGCTGATTTTTTGTTAAATGTAACCAGAAATACTGTTAATATATCAGTGGTTACCTCAAAACTGCTCATGAATTGTTTGAAAACCAGTGTATATGAAATGCTGTTTAACAGGTTTCCATTGCTGTCAATGCACTGGTAGATTTCAGTCAGTACAAAAATTCACCTACATCATTCTGACATTATGCTTTCTCAAGTTTGAACACTTTTTCATTTGATGATGCTTTTCTAATGTTGGGAAACCTCCAGCTGCATGTCTGCTATTCTAAGTGAGCTGGAGCTGAGATAACAACATCACCTTTGGAACACAACTCGCTTAGATTTTCTCACAGTTGTAGAGTAAAACATGTTTTGGAGAATATACATTTCATATAAAATATTAAATAATATTTTTGATAATAAACTTAAGCATCTACAACTTTTTTGAAACTTCACTTTAACTAATTTCCCAGCAATAATCAGCCTGTTAAAGTGTCTCCTTAAAAAGACACTAAACTGAAGTCTGTGGTAATAAGTAGTAATTATGGTCAATGGTAATAAATAGACCATTACTATTGCATAAATATAATTTAGTACCATACAATCCACCCAAAAATTCAAAATATAAAACTTTTTACTAAATCATAGTACATTAATTTTATTTCTTTTTTTTTTTGACCACCATGCAAGACACACCAGAGAGTAAACACGAAGGTTTTTATTGGTATCTTTGATTCCATGAAGAACCTTAGCATCCAATGAACCTTTCAATTGCACAAAAGGTTGTTTATAGTGGAAAAAGTTTCTTTAGATTATTAAAATGTTTTAGAAAAAAGTTTTTTTTTAAGAGCTGTTTTCTGAAAGTTTCTTTGGAAAACCAAAAATGGCCAAATGTTCTGTTTAAAACACTTTTTGGAATCTTTATTTTTAAAGGGTCTTGAAAAAAACTATAACCGCATAATAAGAAACTGAAATTAGAACCAAAAGTAACAAACAATCTCCCACATGTTCTTATTTTGGCTCTATTTTCACCAAATCATACAGTTCCACCCTTGATCTTCTCCAGAACTCCACACCACAATCTCCAAGCCAAGAACCAAACTGTGTGGGGAACATTTTTGGAAAATTTATGTCCTGTTCTGTTTTTAATATTGGAATCAGAGGAATGCATTATTTCAGCATGATCTCATGGAAAATATTGCAAAAAAAAACACGTTTAATATACAAGGTGAGCACTGCTTGAGTGATACAGGCCTACTATAAATTATAAACTGTAACTATTAGGCTATATGATGAAGAATGGACTTTGCATTCAGTCGCTAAGCAGAAAAAAAGTTGAAATGATTGAGATTGAATTTATTTTTGTGTGAGTAGTTCGGAGTAAAACTCTTCTAATGCGTCAGTTAGGGTGGATAGCATGCTTTCAGATCCATGGGTGTGTTTCAAAGTGCTCCCTAGTTCAGTAATAAGTACACTGCCCAAGAGAGTCAGCCATTTCTAGTGCTGGCGCATTGTCAAAATCATTCCTGTGCACTGAAATATATGCTACCTGGGACTTTCCAGAATCCACGTGGATTTTGCTCTGTCTGTTAAGATGAATGGGATTGCTAAAAGGTAGCTTTATCCAGGTGTCATAGACCTCATTGGCTGCAATGAAGATGCACAACTAAACTAAATGAGGAGGTCGTTTATACAACAGTGTAGCTTTTAAAAGACTATTAATAATCAGTAAATTCAGCAATATTATTGATTTGACTGGACTGATGCTATCGGAGGAGAGCAAAACTGAATTGAGCTGCTACTGTCTTATGTACTGTTCATATGAAACTACTTCAGTTACTGAATTGATTTAACATTAAACTAAATTAAGCTAAACAATGACAATGTTGTCTTCCGTGGATCTTTTCTTATAGCTAAATCCAATTTATTTTATAATCAATGAACTTTGCAGTCATTGAGCTGAATTGAATTACAATTGACACTGTAATTGAACTGAATTGAATCAACAACTACATTGAACTGAATTATGGCATTCGTATTGTCTTCTATGAAGCTGCTTTATGTCTGAATCCACTTCGTTTCATAATTGAACTTTGCAGCTTTGACAGTTATTGAGCTGCATTGAATTAACATTGAACTAAATTGAGCTGAACGAGGAACCTTTTGTCTTCTGTGGAGCTACCTTGCAGCGAAAATTTAAATAATTGGTTATTCATAATTTCATAATTGGTTATTTTGGCTATTATTTGTATTATATTTTCTTGTTTATTACTGTAAAGTTGCTTTGAAATATGTACTATGTACAGTGCTATATTTATGAAAATGAATTAACAGTTTTGCTTTAGTGCAGCATTATCAGGTCGAGATTGACTCATCCTAACATTTAAGGTATCAAGGCCATTGGCTGAATTTTTTTTTTCAGACACATCACTGATTTTCAAGTGTAAGAAACAAAGTAGCTGTATTTGCATATTTTCAGTCTGTGCATTTGCCAAGACATTGTCATGATGTCAGTCTGTTCCTGTTGGATAACATCAGCTTGCTTGTTTGCTTGCATAGAATCAGGTTGGTGCAAACTTCTGCAAAGTCGTAAAAAAGTTAAACAATAACATTATTCAGCGCAGCATTACCAGTTGGATGAGCTGACTTTTGCACAGTTTTGAATGTTTAGCCACTCCTCTCGTCGGTGATTTGTAAGGATGTGTTCATAATGACATGGAGTGCTGTGTTGTTGTCAGTGTCTCAGTTTGCAGAAATGTTCAAATTCAGGCGAGCGTGTTAAAATGCTATTCAAGAGTTCATGCATTGCTTTGCTTCTCTCCACAGAGTGAATCCTACTCATCCTAAGGCTGATGTCCTCCAAGAGCAGCGTCTGAAACATGGACGACCCTTTAAAGGTTGACTGATTCAAGCTGACACCTTCATAGCTATGCTGCGAGTCACTCGAGGCCTGATGGCCACAGTAGCCACCAACAACCCGCCGAATTCCCCAACCCAATTCAGGGAATGATCAAACCGTCCTGTCTAGGACATACGCATCAACATACCTCTTACATACAGGTCAGCAGCAGAAATAAAGGCTTTTACTCAATCATTGCTAGGAAACTGATATTCAAATCTTCAAGTTAATCTGTCATAACCCTTTTCAGTCTATATTTAGTAAAATTTCTTGAAATTAATTAAAACCTCAAAAACCTGTTCATCCGCAGGACGGCAGATACCCCAAATCCAATGGCATGGGCCAAGTTCTTCAGGAGACCAGGAGGCAATCTAGCCGGGTCTTACCAGCCGGGATCTATGATGTCCTTGGCCCCTACCAAGGGACTACTAAATGAGCCGGGACAGAACAGCTGCTTCCTCAACAGTGCAGTGCAGGTACGTGTTTAACCCAAAGCTAAGAAAACCGTTACATGAGCAGATTTGTTTTACATGCCTATATTTTTAACAGTTTACACAGGAAAAAATAGAAATGCCATTCTAAATTATTTAATAAATGAAATGCATAAAATTATTTGCAATTTGTAAATACTTAAAAAAAAAATCCCATTTAAATTAATTTGTTTTCAAATTAACATTTCAATGCTTTGCTAATATGTATCAAATTGTGTATATACTAGGGTTGTGCGATTAATCGAAATCGAATCGCAATCGCAAAAGCCTGCGATGTGGATGCGATATTACATTCTAGAGTGACAGTCTTACGAACCAATAGAGAGAGCGCACCTCTGCACCCCCGATCAGCACTGCTCTAGACAACTGCGTAAACGCCCACCATTTAAAAAGGGTCCGATCAAAAGTTAAAACTAAAGAAAAAGGTATGTAACTTCAGCTTCGAAATGACCGACAACGAACAAAAAAGGTAATTTGCAAGAGCTGCGTCACAACGCATATCAAGAGCTCCCTTTTCGGTTTTGCATTCAATACTGGAGAATAAAAGATGCATTTTTTGATGTTTTTATTAGTAGGCTTCATGAACGTTTTCTTAGACATTTGATCTCCCCAACAGATTAATTTGAAATAAGTTTATAATGCATGTTCGCTAATTCAGAATACCGCACTCACAGCCCGTGTCTCTGAATGCTTCTCATACTCGCTCCGCTCTGCCCCACGCTGCGCGTCTCCCGCGTCTCACGGACGAGCCGTTTACACACAGCCTGTCTCGTAATGCTCTTTAATACTCACGGTCTCGCGCCTGGTTCTGCTCCGCAAGTCTCTCACGAGCGCATCTGGATGCATGCATGCTACCCGTGTCAACTCGCGCATGCTTCGTGTTTAAAACGAATGTAAAGTAAGTCTAACTGCTTGCCAATTTAACTTGGATGAAATGAAACTTTCAGCATATTTCCCACTTGTTCTTAAAATCCCAAATACTTAAAAATGAATAAATCAGCCCGTGTAACATGTAATACTTTAATAATTGACTAAAGAAATAGTTCTTTATTTATTAAAAATAAACAAATCTTTCCTGTGATTTTCAGTAATTCTGTAAAAGTAGTAATAGAATTATAATCTTCCCTGCAGAAAAGTGGTAATCATTTTAACATAATTTATTAATTTAAGTGCAGATAGGAACATAATGACTTTTAAAATGGCTTTATTGACCTTTAAAGGCTAAAGTCTTCAGCTTTGAATGAACTAAATATGGTTACATCACACCTACTTATAAAAGTAAGACAGACTTGACTTACCCCAATAACATAAAAATATTGCACCACCCCCCTAAACATACTTAACTTTCTTATGACTCACATTTAAAGTCTGACCTTCACAGCAAACATGTCATCTCCTCCTCAGTGCCTACTGAGAGAGTATTTACGGCATCCCAACTCCACCCGTCAACCCACACATTTTTGACGTGCTCCCAGGCCGCTAGTTACTGGAAGTCAGTTTTCCCTCTCGGATGGGATTGTGGACGTTATGATTGAGTGCATCTCTGCCCTCTCTCCGTTTTCTTGTTCTTGTACTCATCACCTCAGCGTGAGGTCATGCTCAGACTAAGTTGTCTGGGGCCTGAGGGAAAGACACTGAGTGAAGAGTAACCTTACACTGGCCGTCCAAACTCCAAACACACACACAGATGAACCGCTCTCACCCCCATCCCATCACACCCTAATCTCCCTTGAGCTCTCCCACCAAGCAAGGACAATGAGTCGTATTTCTCAGAGTTTTAAGAACAAAATGATGGCCAATAAGAAAAGGCTAAGATATAATGCATGGCCTTTAGATGTTGACTTTAAGATTGGTATTTTGAAGTCATCATGCGAAACCAGAATAAAGTTGTAGGAGTTTAGAAGATACATTAGAGGAGAAGCACACCATCGCCAAATTTACATGGCAGAGGTGGCACAGAGCTGCTTCTGAAGTGGCACTTAAGTGTATTTACACAGACTGTTTAAGGTGGCGTAAATGCATTTACACAGATACAAATACAACTGTATGCTTTGATACTAGAGGGTAAGGTGGCTCAAAGCAGGTTTAATTTAGTCTAGCTTTTGTGCGGGATAAAATATCTACACAGGATTTTAAACAGGCTCAGAGCAGCCTTAACTCGACGGTGTAAAGATGTTATTTAGAGGACCTCACTACATGGACAGGATTTTAAGGCTCATTTCTAACAGGAAGGCTGTTACAAACAGTAGGCAGAAAATGATGCTGTCTTCTAAAGAGGCATCTGAGTTAAGGCTGCTCTGTGACTGCTTAAAATTCTGGGTAAATATGCAATGCCGCATAAAAGCCAGACTAAATTATGAATGCTCCGACTTACCTCAGCCCCTAGTATCCAAGTACTGTATAATGCTGCATTTGCTGTGTAAATGCATTTTGCCATCTCTGAGCAGCATTAAACAGTCTGTGTAAAGATGCCGTTGCCACATTTACATCGCAAAGGTGGCACAGAATGGCTTCTGAAGTTGCATTTAGGTGTCTTTATACAGACTGTTTAATGCTGCTTAAAGGTGGCATACATGCATTTGTACAGCAACTGTATGTTTAGATTGTGAAGGACTGAGGTGGATCTAAGAAGGCAAAATTTAGTCTAGCTTTAATGTGGCATTGCATCTTTATGCTGAATTTTAAGCAGGCACAAAACAGCTTTAAATCATCTGTGCAAAGACACATAAATGTATAAAGCTACATTTGCTACAAAAGCTACATTTGCTGTAAATGCATTTATGGCACCTCTGAGCAGCATTAAACAGACCGTGCAAAGACGCCTAAATGGTAATTCAGAAGTGCTTTTGTGTCACCTTTCCCGTGTAAATTTGTTGAGAGCTTTGTTTTAGTCAAATATTAGACAGCATTGGTGTTTTTATTCTTAACTTAAAATATATTAAAAATAATTTTAATAGGAAAAAAGGAAATAAATATTTTTAAAACGAAAACAAAAAACATTAAGGACACCACGGGTCCTTAAAAAGTCTTAATTTTGTTTTAGTTATTTAAAAAAAATAAAATGTTTTGTCAAATTTAAGGTTATAAAAAGTCTAAAATATAATAAAGCTTAACAGAGTTCTTAATTATCATTGTAAGTGATCTTAAATTTGGGGATGGGACAGAAATGTGATTGTTAAACTTCAAAAGCTTGTTGATATAATTAAATAAATGTGATCGCTGCACGTCAAACTAAAATAACCAATTCTTGTCAGCCTCTCATTTTTATTATTAATTCGTATTAATATATTGATACAAAATCATTTCAAAACATATATTTACAGAATGAAACGTGTAGAGTATTGCCAGACTAACTTGCACCCTGTTTTGATGATTAGCAGTAATAAGTCATTGAATGTGTGCCACAACCTGCTTAATTAAGTGAAACAATCACTTAATTAAGAGAAACATGATTTATTTAATAGTTATAGAAATGAATTAATAGTTATAGAACATTTATAGAATTAATAGTTAATTCTCGATCTGAGTTTCCTTTTATTCCATGCAGGTTCTTTGGCATCTTGATATCTTCAGACGCAGTCTTCGTCAGCTTCCAAACCACTACTGCTTGGGCGACTCCTGCATCTTTTGCGCTTTGAAGGTATTCTCATGGCCAAACGCATCATGACGCAGTATTTAAAAAGTCAAAAGTTTGAAAGCACTTCATGTTTGTTTTGCAGGGAATATTCTGTCAGTTCCAGCACAGCCGAGAGCGAGCGTTACCCTCAGATAACCTGCGTAATGCCCTAGCCGAAACCTTCAAGGATGAGCAGCGCTTTCAGTTGGGCTTCATGGATGATGCTGCCGAGTGCTTCGTAAGTGCCTTATTTTTGCATTTTTGTGTATTTAAGATTATAAAAATGCGTATGTATGTGTGTATAAAATAAATAACAAATTATATATAATTTATTATTTATTTTAATTGTATTTATTTGAGTGGGTAATATAGCTACAAGATGTTTTTATGTTCATATATATATATATGTATATGTGTGTGTGTTGTATGTATGGCACTCTTTAGGAAACATGACCAAATAACACATGCATTACAATCAATGCAACATATCAGACATTTGATAGAGTACAGTAATACTTGCAATATAATGTAAATAGTAAATTAAACAATATAAACATCTTCACATTTAATTTGAGCAGTCTTTTTGATTTTGCAGTCTGCTGGTTGTGTTTGGCAATGTGACCTCTCCAAATTTGAGACGATTTGTCACTTAAGCGTACATGGATAATATTTAAATTTACATTTATTTTATTTTTTAATCCAAATCGATTTTCAGTGCATTCAGGTTATTCATTGTCCAATATTAATTTAATGTGGTAATTTTGTATTGTTGACTTTTATAGAAAAATAAAAGCAGGGTTCGTACGGTCATGAAAAACCTGGAAAAGTCATGGAATTTTAAAACGCATTTTCCAGGCCTGGAAAAGTTTTGGAAAAATAAATTAACCCACAAAGTTTTGGAAATTTGTTTTAAAATCTCTTTTTATTTTAATATGTTTTAGTTTATAATATTAGTTAAATTGCAATAGTTAACGTTCGCGCGATCCGTCACGTGATGTTCTCTGCGTGGAGTAACGGCAACTCGCAGACGCTGTTGCAACTAGTATTATGTAGGCGACGTTAGTAAACTCACGCAATGCCAGGAAAATGCCGATTTCAAAATGTATGGATTCGTGATGAAAAGTATAAGGGGTGGCTTGAAAAAGATCAGGACCAGGGACGTGCATAAGGTACACTGTGCCGTAAAATTTTCTACATTTCGAACACGGGAGAGGCAGCGCTGTCTAGCCATTCTAAAGCAAAGCACCAGTCTGCTGCGTGCACTACAGCTCCCAACCCGATCACTGGCTTTTACACTCGTGTGTCTGACGTGACACCCGCTCCCAGCTGCGGTGCTTCCCTTTCAGCCACTGTAAAAAAAGACCATTCCGAGTGCCGTGTCCAGAAACGAAACCCTAAATGCAGAGGTACTGTGGGCGCTAAAGGTGGCTAATTCGTTAAATGTGTTACTGTGCAATCGTTATTTTAATAAATGGTTATTTTGTATTCTAAACTACAAAGCTTGTCATTTATTTTAGTAAAAATATGCTGTGGTAAAACATGGATTTTTCTTCCTCTTTAACATGTATACATAGGTGGGAAGAGACACTTATCCCACGAGATGAGATTTTTAGATTTTTTTTTTTTAATCCTCAATGATAAAATATATAGGGGAACATAGTATTTTATTCTACTGAAAAAAAACTAAATGCAAAAAATGTAGGTGCATTTTGAAATCAACTTGTACTTTATGATATTAAACTTAATTTGAATTAATTATATGCAGTAATAACGAAATGTAAACTAGAGCTGCACGATTCTGGATAAATTGAGAATCACAATTTTTATATATAAAAAAAGATTAGAAAACTAAACAAAATAATGTAATTTACTAGTGGTTCTGACAAAATGTTCATTGCTTAAGTCTTTTAAAATCTATATTAATTTAAACAAAATAATACAAAAATTCAATGGAGTCAGTGTCTCACTTCATAAAGACTTCTTTCGCTATTGAATCTCCTGCATGAATGATTCAATGACAAATACTTTTTAAACATTTGTCGTTAACAATACAAGTGTTAAGATAATTTCGTTTTGATCGCTATTGTAGAGCACTTATACTGCTACTATTTGATCTCTACTGTACGTGTTTATACACAAACTATAAACTTTATCCCAGTACTACTTAGGGATGCACCGAAATTAATATTCTTGGCCGAAGCTGAAGCTGAACAAAATTAAACACTGGGCCGAATACCGAACACTGTTTTTCTTTTCTTTTTTTATGTAGGCCTATTTTGCCATTTTTTCACCATTGCATAAATTAAGTAGCCAAAAGGTGCGTTTTACTGTTTTGTCCTGCTTTTCAAATAAAACAATCAATTACAAAAAACTATTGAAAAATATTTACTTAACACTGATTTTTCTTTTACATTCTATCAGACATTATACCAAAAAAAGCAAAAAAAATTGCCCATTTTTGAGACCCCCTTCTTGAATCAGGCATGCATTTTTTACTGTATAAATAAATGCAGACTTGCTGAGCAGAAGAGACTTCTTTTAAAACATTTGAAGATATTACAAATCCCAATTTGAACACTGTGTGAATGTTATAATACATGTATTAATATAGCTGTTGTAGGGTAATTATTATTATCATGACTTTTTTATTTTATTTTACAGAACAACATTAAAATTACAATACTAACATTTATGAATGTTGATGGAGCTTTTATTTTGGCAGAAACCCGCAGGAAGTCCCCAGTGTTTCTTTTTGTTGACAGCAGATTAATAAATGATTCTGACGAGTTTGGGAAGATGTTTGTCGCACGTATCGCATTGGCACATGCCTTTAAAAAAAACGTATAAAAATGAGCAGCTGTCGAGTGTTTTAGCGCAGATTTTTCTCGCCCTTTGGACTTTGAACCCTGACACTGTAAGCTTGTGCAGCACTGTTTGAATAACTTGCATGCAATTTGTGCGTGTAAAAGAAAACATAACATTCTGCAGTTTATTTACTAATCGTTTGAGGCCATTTCACGATTTCAATCATCATACAGTAGCCAGCATCATCCACCCTTCCTCTTCTCATTGGAGACATGAGATGCCGTGCTAAGCTTGTAATGAGTTTTGCGTCTTTCTCTGACATTTTTAAATACTTCCACACTGTAGACACATTTGCTGCATTAGTGCGCGCCACTATTTGATCGTGTCACGTCATTGTTCGGTACAATTTATTCGGTCTTCTCGCTTATTCGGCCACAATTTTGGTTGCTGAACATTTGGTGCATTCCTAGTACTTCTGTTATTTAAATGTCTGTAAAAGAAATAATGATGTGTGGTTGAAAAGACTGTGTTGCTCTTTCTGGACCAGCAGCAGCATGAATGCAGAATGTCTTTAACACCTGTTTCACATCATAAGCGTCAGTGGCCGCCCATATCAGTGAAAGACAGCGTTCACATTGGAAGCATGATGATGGACGACCGTCTGATTCATCAACATGGGCAGCGACAAAACGTGCTTCTCATGATCCACTGACACTCGAGATGTGAAACAGTCACAGTAGACATAGCTGAATCTTTGTCATTCAGGAAAAAGATCGCGTGTGTGTTTGAAGCAAGATCGCATTTATTTTTTTACGATTAATGGTGCAGCTCTAAATGTAAACACTACAAAATGTTTTGCAAGTATATTGTCACGTTCTCGCGAGACGCATCGGATCTTGGATCTCACGAGATCTCGTCACATCCCTAATACAAAGACATTTCATGAAACATTAGGTCATGAATATTTACCTCAAAGTCATGGAAAAGTCATGGAATTGTATTGGTAAAAATTATGTGCATTATGCACAGCACAGATCACACACCCTTGTCCCAGTGTCTCTCTCTCTCTCTGGAAGCTGAAGTAAGCATGTTCACCCCTTCTGCATGTGCAGGATTTCTCTACGGGCCACCTAATTGCAGTAAACCTGCTTAGCACTGGGACCTGTAATCATTTTCTGTTTAGCACAGCAGGACTGTGGAGAGTCTGTCATTACCTCAGTAAAAGTCAATTTACAGTGTTCTCTTAAACAACACAATCAATGAAGGATCTCTATCAATGCAAGCCTGGAGTGTACAGATGCGTTCACACTGCTCTCACAGTCAATGCAGGCTCTCTGTCAGCGCTGGGGTGGATGCAGCCTAAGCTTTTGTCTGTTTGTGCAAGATGCCCTGAGCTAGGACTGTTTAAAATAAGATAATCTGTACTGAAGAAACACAAAATTAATCTTGCCTCTTTTCAAAACGGCAAATTGTCTGCGCGCTGTTGGTGTTGCTGAATGTACTCACGGTTCTCCGGTTTGAAAGGGTGTATTTAAGCACATAATAGGCTTGGGGATAATTACTAAAGCTGAGAGTGCATTCACTTAATGCCAAGGTATCATTGTACCAGCCCAAACAAATCCAACGTGATTAATCATGTAAAACATCATGTCTACGAATCTCTAGCATAATTCATTAAATAGTTTATACAGTTTCGTTTATTTATATTTGTGTGTGTTTGTGTAATTTTTGCTATATCAAATTTATTTTCCCTTATTGCTGTTAAAAATGATTGCACAAATTGTACTGTTATGTTGTTACACAGTGTTTTATTAATAGTATTTACTAAAAAGAAAAATATATAAAAAATATACCATCTTTGTTTTTTCTGAATTAATTTGGAGATTCAATGTGAGAATTTTTGAGGAATTCTTTCATTTAGTTTAATATTTCAATATATATTTTATATATATATAATGTGTGTGTGTGTTTCTTTATTAATTTAGAGATTCAATGTTAGAATATGTTTATGATTACAATTTTTTATGTTATGTACGATTAATCATGATTAGAGAAAATGTCATTAATTAGTCAATTTCTTTCAGCCGAACTACAAGCACTAATATATATATTTTGTTATTGTTAGTCTTGTCTGTTGGAGTACGTCATGAAATAATCGCGGAAAATACCTTATGACGCATACAAATGTTAGGCTTTTGTGTTTTTTATAGGAGAACATTTTAGAAAGGATTCACCTGCACATCGCGCCCGATGCTGAGACCGACGCCTGCACATCCAAGTCCTGCATCACTCATCAGAAGTTTGCAATGGCAATATATGAACAGGTATTGTAGCTTTTTAAAACCACACGTGCACTCATGTGAGAAATTGATGGATCATGTGAGAATTGATCGCTGTCCTGTGATGGCGGTTTTCAATCAGTGGGGGGGAAACTCACAGGGAATACTAATACAGAGACATTTACATTCCCTCTCGCTTCTCCCTCGATGAGTGATGAGAGCAAAGCCCTAATAAAAAATGGTATTAGATGGTAATAACAGGATATACACTATATAGTATAAATGCATTATATATACACTTACCTTAAAGTTTGGGTCGGTAATTTATTTATTTTTCTATATGAATACTTTATGACTCAAGGATGAATTGAATTGATCAAAAGTGACAGTAAAGACATGTATAATATTAAAGAATAAGTTAACTTCCAGAATCAAATTTTCCTGATAATTTACTCACCCCCATGTCATCCAAGCTGTCCATGCCTGCCTGCCTTCAGGCGCAAAGAAATGCAGTTTTTTGAGGAAAACATTCCTGGGTTTTTCTCCGTATAGTGGACTTCAATGGTGGCCAACAGTTTGAAAGTCCAAAATGCAGCTTTAAAGGCCTCTACACAATCCCAGCCTAGGAATAAATATATTAAAATAAGTAATAATAATTATTAAAATTAATACTATTAAAAAATTATAAATAATTAAGGAATAAATAAAAATCTATATTTTTCTGACAAAATAAATATTTTTAACTCTAGCTCAGTGTTTTAATTTTTTTTTACTGTATATATATTTTTTATGTATATTTGATCAAATAAATGCAGCCTTGGTGAGCATTAGAGACTTAAATAATATTGACTCCAAATTGATATACCATATTGGTACAAACTACCATATTTATGTACTAATGGTATTTGTTTGGTTTTTCGGAGTGCCATCGTACATGTCCAGTAAATATGTATCTTGCATAATACATAAACCAAGGCTAAACTGTGGTACAAATGAGATGCAATCATAAAAAGCAATTTGAGATTTGTTGTTTAGACACAAGAAATAAGTCATTGTGTTGTCTCTAAAAGGAATTTTTCTATCGGTTACACCCTTAAGTTGTACACAATGCATGTATTGAGACATCTCTTACATCACAGTAGTGTAATTAAGGCTTTACATAATATAGCAGTCATGACTCCATACCTCATGACTCAGAGTGTGTGTGTGTGTGTGTGTGTGTGTGTGTGTGTGTGTGTGTTTCCCTCTGCAGTCTGTGTGTAGGAGCTGTGGCGCGTCGTCCGACCCGCTACCCTTCACTGAGCTTGTGCACTACGTGTCCACCACAGCCCTCTGGTAAGCCAGCACCATCATGCCAAACACTCAATATGTGTTTATAGGGCTGGGCGATATGGCCACAAATATTTTCAAAATATTTTTTTTTCCATATCGTACAATATCGATATTTATCATGAAATTTGTTTACCATTAATGCGTGTTAGGCATGTTTGTTAGACCTTGAAAATGAATGTAAAGACATTATTTTCCCCTAAATTAAGTTTTCTGTTTTATTTTTTTCTGGAATCTGTGTTACCATTAAAATGGTGTCTAAGTGAATTTATAAAACTTGTTGAAATGAAAATATAATACAGTTACAACAAAACATTTCATTTTATTTTCTGTCAAATAAGTTGCTCCAGAATTATTTAACTGTAAAAATGAATTACTATTATTGTTATTAGTTTTAGTATTCGTATCACTTGGGAATTATATTTCACTATACAATAGTAACATATATCTGTCATAATTTCAAGTTGAACCGGACTTTCATTTTGACAGGTTGTCATGAAGGTCTTTTAGTTTTACCTTCAGTTTTTTTGACAGCTGTGTTTCTTAAATGAAACTACACTCTAAAAAAATTGTTCCATATAGCTCTAAAAGTGGTTCTTTGGCTCGTAATCATAGGGGAACCACTTTTGATCACAAATCTCAGTATCAGTGGTTCTTCAGTGGTTCTTTGGCATGACTGAGGGGTTATATAGCACCGCTACCATATACAGAACTTGTTAAGCTCCTGTTTGGTTCTTCAGTGGTTCTTCGGGGTGATTAAGGTGCTATATAGCACCGCTACCATATACAGAACTTGTTAAGCTCCTGTTTGGTTCTTCAGTGGTTCTTCGGGGTGATTAAGGTGCTATATAGCACCGCTACCATATACAGAACTTGTTAAACTCCTGTTTGGTTCTTCAGCGGTTCTTCAGCGGTTCTTCGTCTGTTCTTTGGCGTGACTGAGGGGTTATATAGCACCGTTACCATATACAGAACTTGTTAAGCTCCTGTATAGTTCTTCAGCGGTTCTTCGTCTTGTTCTTTGGCGTTGACTGGTCTAACGGGTTATATAGCACCGTTACCATATACAGAACTTGTTAAGCTCCTGTTTGGTTCTTCAGTGGTTCTTCGGGGTGATTAAGGTGCTATATAGCACCGCTACCCATATACAGAACTTGTTAAGCTCCTGTTTGGTTTCTCAGTGGTTCTTCGGGTGATTAAGGTGCTATATTAGCACCGCTACCAATACAGAACTTGTTAAACTCCTGTTTGTTCTTCAGCGGTTCTTCAGCGGTTCTTCGTCTGTTCTTTGCGTGACTGAGGGTTATATAAGCACCGTTACCATATACAGAACTTGTTAAGCTCCTGTTTGGTTCTTCAGCGGTTCTTCGCCTGTTCTTTGGCGTGACTGAGGGGTTATATAGCACCGTTACCATATACAGAAACTTGTTAAGCTCCTGTATAGTTCTTCAGCGGTTCTTCGTCTGTTCTTTGGCGTGACTGAGGGTTTATATAGCACCGTTACCATATACAGAACTTGTTAAGCTCCTGTATAGTTCTTCAGCGGTTCTTCGTCTGTTCTTTGGCGTGACTGAGGGGTTATATAGCACCGTTACCATATACAGAACTTGTTAAGCTCCTGTATAGTTCTTCAGCGGTTCTTCGTCTGTTCTTTGGCGTGACTGAGGGGTTATATAGCACCGTTACCATATACAGAACTTGTTAAGCTCCTGTTTGGTTCTTCAGCGGTTCTTCGTCTGTTCTTTGGCGTGACTGAGGGGTTATATAGCACCGTTACCATATACAGAACTTGTTAAGCTCCTGTTTGGTTCTTCAGCGGTTCTTCGCCTGTTCTTTGGCGTGACTGAGGGGTTATATAGCACCGCTACCATATACAGAACTTGTTAAGCTCCTGTTTGGTTCTTCAGCGGTTCTTCGTCTGTTCTTTGGCGTGACTGAGGGGTTATATAGCACCGCTACCATATACAGAACTTGTTAAGCTCCTGTATAGTTCTTCAGCGGTTCTTCAGCGGTTCTTCGTCTGTTCTTTGGCGTGACTGAGGGGTTATATAGCACCGCTACCATATACAGAACTTGTTAAGCTCCTGTATAGTTCTTCAGCGGTTCTTCAGTGGTTCTTCGGGGTGATTAAGGTGCTATATAGCACAGCTGCCTTACAAAAAACCTGTTAAGCCCCTTTAAAGATTCTTTACGAGCCAAAGAACTACTGTTGGTGCTGTTTAGCACCTTTTTTGTAGAAATGCAATATATGGTTCTACATAGCACCATTTGACAAAGGTACTGTATAGCACCTTTAAAGATATGATGCTATATAGCACCAAAAGTGGTTCCCCTATGATTACTAGCCAAGAACCACTTTTAGTGCAATATAGCACAATTCTTTTTAGTGTATGCGAAGCTACTGAAGTGACTCTCAGAGCAGCTGTGGAGATGATGTTCCTGTCCTCATATGTTGAGACACGGATACTAAAAACACAGCAAGCATCATATGTGTTTGAGTTTGTGTATCAGATGAAGCTGTGCCATTTGTTCACAGACTTTGCATATTAGCAACAAACACTGACTGGCTGTAGTCGCATTCATTTCTGCTGTTAGATTTATCCATTTCAAGTAAAAATGTCAAACTAAATTTTTACGCGACTCAATATGATATTATTAAATGTTTATTGGTATGAAAACCTGACCAGGTATTGGTATATGACCTGAAAAGATCGAAATACCTGTGCTTTGGTCATTAAAGCCTTTTTTATCTCTGTTTCTCTGTCTTCCTCTTTCTCTGCACCCCAGCCAGCAAATCTTGGAGAGGAGAGATGAAAGGTTTGGGGAGTTGCTTCAAGCCGCCAGCACAGTTGGAGATATGCGTAACTGTCCGGTAGGTGGATGCTAATGTTGATTATTAATGTATAATTTACCAGCACTTTCAGCCCTGAGAGGACACCGTCATGCATCTAGTATGATGGCTGTTTCTGCACACCCAAGGACGAACGCACACGCACACACTCTTCCTATCTGATATTCTGCTAGTGTAACACCTTCACGTGACAAGATGAACGAAATGAAACCTGAGACCAGAACAGTCACATATCAACACACTCTGCATTTTTAAACAGGCAAAGTAGGAATTTACATCCTACTACTCTCACTGCCGGAAGCAGCACAGCGTCCATGTGTCTGACTAGAGTAGTAAAATGTTTGGTCACAGCAGGGTTATTATAGCTTACTGAAACTAAAACCATAAAAACAGGCTGTTACTTGAATTTATATATATAAATTCAAGATTTCTAATTTTCAATTAGTTTAACTTCATATTAGTGCTGTCAAACGATTAATCGCATCCAAAATAAAAGTTTTTCAAAATATATACTGTATGTGTGTCTATTTATGTATGCACTATATATATATATATATATATATACATATACATATACACACAGAACACATATTTTATGTAAACAAAGACTCTTATTTTGGATGAGATTAATCGCTAAATGTTATTATTTTAAATGATTAATAACTACTTGTTGACAAATGGGTCAAACCTAGTGGTTTTAAGGATGGTGACAAACATGTAAAATAACAGTTAATTAGTATTTTAGGGGCTGTACTATGATCCTAATAAAGAGGCGTTTAATATCAGCTAATGAATCTAGTTCTATATATGCCTGGTAATCTTTTTGTTATATTAACTATTGTTACATTGACATTTTAGTGGGTGTCTTCTGTAAATCATGGGTAAAATGTTTGATAACCATTATTTTTTGCTCACTTAATTTTTTTTTAAACTCGACACATTCTAACACCCAAGTAATAAAAATATTAAAAATTCTAAACTTTAACTACATTTCAAATGAAAATGGAAAATATAGACTAATTCCAAATATGAATTAAAACTATAGTAGTATCTCAATGGTAATCAATATGATCCAAAATGATTTCATCTGCTGATTTAAAGTATTTTTAGAAGAAAAAATCTTCTACAATCTATTTTTTTTTTTTTAAGATTTGATCTTCAATATCTTTAAGATTCAATTTAAAAATGTAATAACTCTGATATGGTTTTCAACATGGAAATGGAAAGAAGCTGGCATGGTATTAAAGAACATAATAACAAACAGTTATGCTTTATCTCCATCGCCTCAACAGAGTAACTGTGGGCAGAAAATCAAGATCCGGCGCGTGCTGATGAACTCTCCAGAAATCGTGACCATCGGCTTTGTGTGGGACTCGGATCAGTCAGACCTCACTG
The DNA here is from genome assembly GCA_003573665.1 of Oxygymnocypris stewartii. NCBI lineage: Eukaryota > Metazoa > Chordata > Actinopteri > Cypriniformes > Cyprinidae > Oxygymnocypris > Oxygymnocypris stewartii. Next base: position 45,323 of record QVTF01020070.1, read on the forward strand.
AAGACGTCATCCGATCTCTCGGACCACACCTCAACCTCTCAGGGGTAAGAATGTCATTTAGTTAATACACTCCTCTCCACCTGCTTAGTTCCAGCAGGGCACCTGGCCGTATCCTACAAAAGCACTACAGAACAGCAGCGGGTCATGAAACTGTGCTTTGTAGAACATCTGTGGTGATGCAGAAAAAAAGATGTGAATGAAAAATAAAGGTTGAAAGTGCTTCTGATTGGTCACATGCTTTGATTAAACCTACTTTCAGAGGTCTGTTTGGGATAAATGTGACTGTGCTAAGGACTAAATAGTCCTGAAATTAAAATTGTGGTTGGCAAACCATGGAATATAATGTAATACTAAATAGAGCCATATTTGAAAACATTATATACTGGAAAAAAAAATTACTTTCACATGAAAATTGTAAAGTAATAGTAAAGCAATGCAAAGAAAATAAAAAAACATTTTGAAGTAGGAAAACTGATATAGTATTTTCTTATAAAAAAAATGCAGTGTATTTACATGGAACTTAATTATTTCAAACCATAATAAAATGTTCAACATTTATTCATCCTTCTGTGTAATATTGATATTTTATAATACAAAAATAAGATACAAATGCAATGAAAAAAACAAGACTTAATGGTAATCAAAATCATTGACTGTTTATGTCATGCAAGTTTGGAGACATGAGGGTTGAATATAATGACATAATTTTCATTGTTGGGTGGACTGTCCCTTTCAATGTGCATTAAAGAATCCAATCAAATCCCACGAAATTACCATGGTACATGTCTAAAACACATTACATTACCATGGTACTTTTTTCTTATTAGAGAAAACATAGGATAGTTGGTTACTGTCCATATTTCAGGCTTTGGAATTAGGTGATCTACATTTACAAGAATCTTCTAATCAATGTGTAGGTTACTCAGATGTTTATATGTCAGTTGGATTACATCTTTGTGGGGAATTCCAATACAGGACTTCTTATTCCTGGCTATTATATAAAATATAGAATTCATATCCTCCATCCAGATTAAATGGCTATGAAAAGCTCCTGACGTCACAACGTTCGCTCTTTTAGAGTTATTTATTTATTTTTGTAGCACATCTGGTGCATTGAGGCCAGTTTATGGTTGTGCCATGGGCCATATGTGTGTAATAAAGCAGATGTTTATCCTCTTCATAAGGCTGAGGTTGTGTAACTGCATCAGTGCCTGAATAGCCCACGCCTGATGACCAGAAAGCCACTGCAGTGGAAGGTCATCTGGCGTCCGAGTGTGTAGATGGCCTTCATTACCAGCCTCATGTGTGGGAGTATAAAGCCATGCTTGAGACTTGTTTACCACCAGACAGCCCTTCTGTTTGGGCAGCTGTGTGCATTTCAGATGGATAAAATGCATCTGTACACTTTAAAATAAATATTCCAACGGAGGGTTTCTCAGTGATGCCATGGAAGAACCATTTTGGCTTCCCAAATGAACCTTTCAATGAACAGTTCTTAAAAGAACCACGTTTTTATTAGTGCAAAGAACATTTTAATAGTCTATAGAACTTTTTTCCAATATTAAGAACATTTGGAATGCATTGGAATGTTCCATGGAATTTGAAAGTTCTTCTTGGAATGCCAGTAAAGAACATTTATTTTTAAGGCTCCGTTTACACTAGTGCGTTTTCATTTTAAAATGCATAACTTTTTCTACGTGTACGACTATCGTTTACACTACTCTTGCGTTTTCAAGGAGACTTTAAAAAAAGCTGCAGACCCCGTTTTAGTTTGAAAACTCCGGGGTAGCGTTTCAGTGTAAACGGACCAAAACAGAGTCTTTTGAAAACGATGGCGTGGCTGCCCACATTTGCTTTGCGTATCCTTGATGACCGTGTGAACAATAACATCATGCTCGTTATTGTACCCATAGATATGTATAGGTAGATTCCTCATTCGACCGCTCCAAACACGTCCGCGATCTAAATAATAGGGAATCTACCTATACATATCTATGGTTGTGCCTGCATGAATGGTCATGTGACATGCATTTTCGATTGTATAGTGTAAACGGAGATCGTTTCTGAAACGCAGTGGAAACTTTAATCGATTACTTTCCCAAATGCCGTTTTAAAATGAAAACGCACTAGTATAAACGGGGTTTTAGATTCTAGGTGACCTTGCAAGAATCTAGATTGGAAGAATCAGTTCTTTTACTCAAAGCGATCATCAGATGCTAAATAGCATTCATTCTTCATTACGCCCACTTCCACGTTACCACCCGCCAGTTTTGGATTCGTCTCAGGCGAAACCCTTGGACAAGTACAAAGACCTTAATTCATTCCCTGGTTTTCCCTGTGATGGTGGAAACTTCTGAGGAAAATCGCTCGCGCATGCCTGGAACCGATTGTTTCTCGAGCCTCCGAAGAAAACCAGCTATTCAGGAACCAGGGGTGGAGGAGCAGGTGTTGGTTATGCAATAGCTGTTTTACTAAATCATGTTTTAACAAATGCATACTTCTGCGTTCCGTCACCTACTTCTGCCTTCGACACAATGATCTGAACTCTTTGACACAATGATTTGAACTCAGAAGACTGCAGTCTAGCATACGTGGCTTAAGAAATGCTGTTTAAATCATATGAATCATTTTTCATTGTGCATTTCAATTCATCTCAATCAGACTGCAGTTGGGTTATTTTGATTAGGTAAAAAAAATTACTAAAACATGATGATTTCATTATTATTATTTTTTTTCATGATTTTTAATCTGTTTTTTAATAATAATATTTTTAATAATAAACTCTTCATATTTTAATTATTTATTTGTTATTAATTTGCACCGTTTCCTATGACTAAGTTTGCGATCAAACCTGAACTGTAATAAATCTAAACACTATTAATGTTAAAAATATTGTTTTAATAGAAAAACATCAATATAGCTTAGAATTGTTGGAGTTAATATTAGTACATTTCACAGGTTTGGCTTTTAAAAGGAGCTTTCTGGTTTTCGTGTGTGTGTGTGTGTGTGTGTGTTTCAAAAGACGATGATCACAATTTTTAATCACAAGTTTGAGCAAAATAATTGTGATTACAATTTTAATAACCACTATCATGCAGCCCTGTGCTTAAATCAGCATCATCTAAACACCCTCATGTCATTTCAGACATGAAATTATAATTATATTTTATTTTATATATATATACATCGGCCAAATATTTTTGGTTGCCATCACTTTGGTGCATCAGCACCTTGAACCGTCAATATTAGTAGAAAACTGTGCTGTAAGATATGTTATAATTGTCTAAATTTAAATCATAAATTTAAATCTACATTTGGTTGTGTTTGCAGCTCTTTTACCGTGTCACAGACGAGCGTGCGAAGAAGAGCGAGCTGCTGTTGGTGGGAATGATCTGTTACTCCAGCAGACATTACTGTGCCTTCACCTACCACACCAAATCATCCAAATGGGTTTTCTTTGATGATGCCAATGTCAAGGAGGTGAGACTAGACTTCCATGTTATCAGGTCCTTCTGTCTAAATATTTACACAATTACTATTCATAATGCATACCCAGAAGTCCTGGCTTCCATGCTGTGTTATTAAGATTAACATTCCCTCCATCCGCACATTTAGATTAACTAAACATTTTTAGCATTTTAACTGATCACGTGTTTTTATTTCCTTTAACTCAACACTTTTAATGCTTCCTCTGTTCTTAAACTAACATAGAGTTTCTAGTATGTTTCTTTATCAGATCTTTGTATTACTGTCTTTTTTCTTAATGCCAACTATATTGTTCTTTTGATTTTGATTTTTTTTTTTAGCGTTTAGAGATTTTAGTAAAAAAATAGATTGTAAAAAAACATGTTTTGTTTTCATAATGGCATTAAGTCTTGTACAAAAGTTGATATCTTCCTCAGTTTTTTGTCTTAATTTCCATTACAAATATCTGAACAGCTTTAAATCAAGATACATTAATTTGAAATGCAAATTGAAAAAGTCATTTTTAGAGAAATTGAACAAAATTTAGTTAAAAAAAGGAACAAATATCTGTCAATGGGGTATGAAAACTTATTTTGATTTGAGTTGATTTCCTAAGCACATTAGTGGATGTTTGTGCTTTTTATTCATAAACTCTGTATTTTGATCGTTTTCACAGAACACAAAACTTGTCATTTTGCTTCTCAAATAAATACATCATGATTTCAGAGTCTTTTGACATTTGTGCTGGAAAACACGACAAAAATACTGAGGAAGAATGTCACTTGTTTTGCAGTGTGATCAGAAGATACAGTCATTTCTATGTTTTCAGTGTTTTCCGTATTCTAGTGGTTGAGAGCAGAGCTATTAATATTTCATATTAAATCGAAAGGAAGTTTTATTTTCACATTTTTAAGTCATTCACTCGTTGTGATTTCTCCCAAGTACCTGCATTTGTCCCACAGAATTCCCCCAAAATTTACGTTTAGAGAAAATATTGACGTTTAACTTAAATTCATTCCTTAAATTTTTTATACTTGGCCTTAAAAAGGTCTTAAATTTGCCTTCATGAAAAAATGCAGAAACCATGAATACAAATACTAATACATAGACATAATAAAATGACAATGACTAAAACCTAACTAAAATTTAAAATGAAAACAAAAATACAAAAAATTTAGTAATTCAAAATATTAATAAAAACTATAATACAGTACAATCTCAATTATCCTAAAATTACAATGGCACTAATCAAAGGATGTTGCACATGTGAAATAAGGGGCGATGAAGTGTAGTGGATGCTCGACTGCATCTCTTCATCCATCTACTTGTGCTTGCGTGTGCACTTCAGCTCTCACTGGGCTGGTGCTGCCCGTCTCCACCGTCAAGATAAATCACCCTCACACACACTTCAGTATATGTGTGTGTGTGCTGACCTACAGTATAGAGAGCCAGTCAGGTACGCAATGCAAGAGAACAGCTGTGTTGTTGATTAAGCACATCTTAACAATCTCCTTTAGAAATCTTGCCTGCTCTTTTTTGTCTGTTCAGATGATTGTGTTTCTCTAATAGAAAGCACTGAAAACACTGCTCGCTCTTTCTTTCTCTTGTGTCTGGTAATTAAAAAGGAAGGTTACATCTGTTTGCCTGGAGAGTCTTTAGTAGCACAGCCTGTGTACTCTTACCTCTGAAGCGTGCAAGTCTTCACATCTGATAATAATCTAACACTTCAGATATCTGCTCTCTCTATGCTAAAGAGCTCATTTTTGGTTTCTGTTTTTTTTTTAGGTGGGATCCAGATGGAAAGATGTGGTCACTAAATGCATCAAAGGTCACTTCCAGCCCTTGCTGTTGTTTTACTCGAACCCTGATGGCAGTGCTGTGGTAACAGACGAGGCACAGCGGACCAACAGCAGTGCTACCCAAAATAAGAGCTCAGTCAATGGAGAAGCACCAGGTAAAAAAGCAGTTTCAATGCAGTTATATTGTATTCAGGTATTTAAGGTATACCGCTTGAATAAAGACAACAGAGGGTGATTCTGCTATGACTTAGCTTGAAAATATTTGGTAGCAAAAAATAAATAGATATTATAGCTGTCAACATAATTTTTTTAACACATTTAATAATACATTTATAATTTTAACCATTTCATTCTGCTTAAAAATTATTAACCGATAATTCACAGGTCACGGATAATTACTTAAGCACCAGAGATTTCAGATGCTGGCTTCCTGGGGGGGGGGGGAAATATTATATAAAATAATATTTAATAATATATAAAAAAATAATTACTAAATGTTTTCAAATATATTATACATAAAAATTGTTAAAGTTCTGTGTCTTCAAAAAAGTTAATTTTATAAGAGAGGATAATGTCAATGTGAATCTGTCAAATGTTAGCATCAATTAGCACTAATTGACCATTGTTTGTTGTTTTTAGACTGATGCATATGCAACGTAATGTTTGCGTTTCACAGCAAGTTCTGGATATTCTGTATTCTGGATATAACTGTGTAACGAATAGATCTTGAGTCAATGCTTAATTAGTGCATAATGTAAATTGTTACAGTTATGATTCACTACAAATCAAAGACATAATATGATTTTGTGTTCGAATTGGTTATCATATGATGGAAATTTTGTTAAAATTGTGTTGATTAAAGTCTTTAAGATTTTTTTTTTTGTGAAAATGTTCATAATTTTACAGCACAAAATTGAATCTCTTAAATTAGTGTCTATTTATGAATTAAATGTCTTTGCAGACGAGCCCCAGTCTTTGAAAGACCCTTCTTCCTCTCTGCCTCTTTCAAGTTTTAGTTTTGGTGACATGCCACAAACTAAACAGCATAATTGAATTCAGCAAACTGTTCAATAAAGTAAAATAACAGTAGCACGTATGAAATATGAGTGCATAAGGATGAAATGATTTGTGTCTCTCTCAGGAACTCCTGTACTGGGGGGAAAGAAGTTGGAGTTGACGCGAGAGAACTTGACTGCTTTCTTCTCAAATCCTGGTACTCTGAAGCAGAAGCCTCCCTCTGTGTTCAGCCGCAGCAGTAACCAGACCAGCAGCGGAAGAGGACCAGGTCAAAAAACACACAAAACACTGCATCTCACAATGCCTTGCTGGTTATTTACTTTCTCTCACTACATTCATTCATTTCTACAAATGGCTAGATATAAAGATATAAAAGCACTTTTATAAGCTTTCATTTAAAGAAGGTCACTTGAGTTGTATAATTGCTATTGCTGCAACTCACAATGACTTGCTGCTTATGACTAAGTCTATTCTTCACATGCATTTATTTGTACAAGATAATTTCACGATTTCTGTTTTAATTCGATTAATTGTGCAGGCCTAGTAACAGTAATGACAGATATTTTTTTCTTATTTGAATGTCAAGAATGAATTTCCCCGCTCAAGATTGTTAAAACAAAAGACTCAAACGCTGTTATTTTAGTATCATTGACTACGTTTACATGCACACGAATAATGCGATTATTTCCAATAATCAGAGTTAGGACTTATTATTATGTTAACATGTAACGAGCAAAGCTCTTACTCCCGTTTACATGCAATTTCCATTATTCTTATTATTCGCTAAGAATTGTGGTTAATTTTTTTACTGCCATTATTCACACCCCATTGCACAGCACAAATGGTGGACTCAGAAAGAGCAGGTGTGTTTACTGGCCGCTGTTTTAATTGATTTACGTCTAATGCATAATGATTTTATATGGCTGTATTCCACACTTTTTCGGTGCAATAGAAATGTGATTCGTTTGCTTTCGCTGCCGTCGCGTCTCGCCGTTTCTGGATGAGGATAAGGAACAGAGACGGGTGGCAGCAAGTTGTGTTTTCCTCAGAAATGCGATGCTTTCTTCCCCTCCATCGTACATCTGCTTATTATGCTGCATTCACGTGCTATCGGTATTATTGTAAATACGAGTTGTCTAGTCGGAAATGAGACGTGAACGGCCACAAGTCGTATTTACAGAGTTTGGGCGGGTCATAAACTTTAAACATGGAGGAGGGGACAACCATTGCTGCTGTCAATGCTGTTCTCACAACCACTACATCCCTTTGTCTAGTAGTGTAAAGTAGTGTATTTATAGGCTAGACATGAACGATCATTCAAAGCATATTGTATGTTTTATAAGCAGTGAAATAAGCATATATTTGACCGAAATTCAGGTAAATTGTAAAATGTCAGCAAACTGCATGTATAGTGCGGTGAATGTTTATATGATTGTCAAATAATGGGATGCTACATTAAATTTTTTACGACATTAGAGGCACTTGAATACGACAAGCTCATAATCACGACTTCATAAGTGGGAAACAGGAAGTTTCTGATAGCATGTGAAGGCAGCATATCTACAGGTGCGTGTCACATCATTCATGCACATCACTAGCGCATGCGCTCTTTGGTCAGGGCGGCAATAATGTGATCAAGGTGTTTACATGCCTGTATATTTCGATTAAAATCGGCCTATGTTAATACGATTATGCTTGCTGAGATTATGAGCTTAATTGCATTATTTAAATAATAAGTATTGCATTTACATGAGGTAAAGATTAATCGCAATATTGTCAAAATCTCATTATAATCGCATTAAGAGGATGCATGAAAACGCACTCATTGAGATACTAGTACAGTTTTTATTAATCGTTTGAATTAGGAAAAATAAAAGCTTTAATTTGAGTTTTTAAAATTCTGTTGTATGCATGTATTTGTTTGTTCGTGTGTGTATGTTTTTCAGGTTTAGTTGTTTTTTTACATAAAGATGAACTAAAAATATATACAGTTTAAGGTTTTGTTATTTCAAGTGACAATTTTTTTTTTTTTTTTTACTATTTTGTTTCAGTTAAGGTTGATTTCATTTTAAGTAAAGTTTATTTATTTATTCAGTTAAGTATAAAAGCCCTGGACCCAAAATACCCAATAATTTCCGTTACCTTGATTTACCCGTGTCAGCCGTCCCAATCCTCATGCTTTTTTCATGAACAGTGCAGTGGTCAAAATGTTCTCTCTAGGAGGCAACACTGTTCCCTCCCCACAAGGTATTGTAATACCCAGAGGATCAGAGAGAGAGCAGCGAGGGATGTTTGCAGAAAACAGACACGAGAGACCTGCATGGAGACGAATGGCCTCGTACTCCAGTAGCACACATTCCTCTGTTATTACAAACATAATGGCTTGATGCGCCTCTCTTTTATTGTTGAAGTTTCCTCTCCACTAAAAGCTCTTAGATCAACATTGCAATGGCTTTCTGTCCTTAGGCAGTGAAAATGTTCATTTGGCTCGGGATATAACTTATAAAGCCGTGCAAAATGAGTCTCTTTATTAGAGTCCGATGCAAGTCCTCAGCTGCAATCTGCACAAGGTTTTAATAGAATCTGACAGTAACTTGCTGTCTCTTTCTGCCAAGTCATTGCAATACATTTATTTCATGGACATGTTCACAATGTTTTGACAGTGTTTTTAAACAGTCTGAATATAATATATAGTGGCCTTAGAAATTATATGATACTTGAGCCACACTTAATTGTTAACACTTAGTTGATTTGGTATTTTTTTTTATTTTATTTTTTTGTGGGTTTATTTGTTATTTTTTGGCAAAATAAGGTTGTGTTAGGTCAGTTGGTTTTTCTAAGTTATGTTTTGGTGTTTGCTTTTTTTTTTTTTTTTGCTTTTTGTTATTTTGGTTTTGTTTGTTTTTTTGTGTGTTTTTATTTATTTTTGTTATTGGTTTGTTTTTTTGCTTTTTAATTTGTTATTTTAATATGTTGTTCTGGGTCGGCTGTTGCTTTTTTCTTGTTGTTTTTTGTTATTTTGTTTTGCTTTGTTTTTATTTCTGGTATGTTTTTTGTGCTGGTTTATTTTATTTTTGTTTTTATGGAGTTAATTATATATCTAATTTATAGTATTTTTTGATATTTTGTTTTTTGTTTGCTTTTTTTCTTAGCTTTTTGTTTTTGTTCAGTTTTGGGTATTTCTTGTAGTTTTTTCTATTTTGTTTCTTATTTGCTTCGGGTTTTCTAATCTTTTTTTGTTTTTGTTCAGTTTTGTTGTTTTTTCCTCCATTTAATTTTTTGGTTTTGTTTGTTTTAATGTGGCTTAGATGTCCACATACGTCTTCGGGCCACTGTAAGAGTAAGCTTCACAAAGTTCAAAAGGAGATCTGTATCTGTATGTTTGGGAATGTGAGCTGTGATCGCTGATAGCGTGATGTTTTCTCAGCTGTGTCTAGTAACCCCTCACCAAGAGACCGTTATGTGACTGCAGTGTGTTTGAGGGCAAGACATGTCCTTTCTCTTTCTGTTATTGGTCTCTCTCTCTTTCACTCTTTTGCTCTCTTGTAACACTTCACTGCTTTTCTCCTCCAGCACAGCAAAGAAATACTGAAACGCGCACACACACACACACACACACACACACACACACACACACACACACACACACACACACACACACACACCCATTGATTGCTGTTAAGGCTCTTAGGCTCTACTGTCCTTCCCAGAAACCTCAGGGGGGTATTTAAAGAGTGCACAGGCCACACTTTCTCCCACCATCCCAATGATCTTTTACTTCAAGTGTACTCCAATGCTTTATTTCAAGGGTGCTGCTTATGGATTTTACAGCAGATCCATAAAACATACTTGACAGTTTCTTTTAATGGCTACATTAGTATTTCAAATTTCCTGTATTGAAAAAAGCACTAGATTGAGACCCTGATATATGATCATTTAATTCAAGCTATATCGTTTTTAATACCTCTGTGGGACCTGCGTATGGATTTTGCTGAAACAGTGTCTTGTGCTTAAATTAGCAGAATCTCTGGTGAAAAGGCCACATTTATTGATATCCGTGTTGTTTGTCTTACAGTGAAGATGAGCTTTGAACCGATTCAGAATCGATTCAGAGAGATTTTGCGGGAGCTGCCGAAAGAAGGCCGTCCCATCAACCTTATGAAGAAGGACTCGGATCGGTCCCAGACGAGACCAGAAACACTGAGCCACCGGGGTAAGAATTCAACATCTTGACTGTTTGGGGGAAAGATATTTAAATAAAATGCCATTAGTGAAGCTTATGAAGGCAAGCTTCTCTTCTGCGGTCAAAAGTGTTTTTTTTTTTTTTTATAAACTTTTGCATTGTTTGATCAAAAATGCAGCAAAACAGTAATATTGAGAGATATTATTCCAATTAAAAAATATATATATTTAAATACATGTATATATTTTTTTCATGCAAAGCTGAATTTTAAAACTTTTTTATTATGCAATCATTAAATTGATCATAAGTGATGTAAAGACATTTATAATATTGCAAAATAATTCTGTTTCAGGTCAGTGCTGTTCTTTTGAACTTTTAATTTAAAAACAATCATCGTGGTTTGCACAAAAATATTAAGCAGCAAACATTGTTTTCGACATTGCTAATAATATGAACCGATATTAATAATTGAGGAGCAAATCAGCATATTCTGAAGGATCCTTATTAAAGGATAATTTGACACTTAAGACCCAGCTTTGCATTACAGGAATAAATTACACCTTAAAATACATTCAATTAGAAAAGTTATTTTAATATTTTATTGTACAATATTACTGTTTTTGATGATTTTTTGATCAAATAAATACAGCCTTGGTGAGCATAAAAGTCTTCTTTCAAAAAGTAGTAGTGTAGTGTATTCAGGGTTTGAACAAGCACATTTATCAACCATAGCAAGAAGAAAATTGAATCACTTTTGCTCTCTTGTATTCACTTTAAATGTCTTCTCAGTCCTCTTTAGAGAAGCACAGATGTGTGGTAGTTACACTCGGAGCTTGAGAGTGGAATAAACTCGCTCACGGTGCTCTGCTGGTTCTTATGTAACCCGGGGTCAGCGAGAAGTGTTAACAACACAGATTACCGTGTGCTCCATTCTCACGTCTCGCTTGTGATTTTGCAGCGCAAAATAATAATGGGTCATTATAAAGTTATATTTAGATTTTAAGTGAAAATCATGCAACTCTAAACGGAGCGTTCAGGAATGTTTTCTTTGTTTTATAGTGAAAATATCAGTGCTTTTTTTAGTTTAATCATTCCTATCATAGTCATCACAATTGACCAGATGGCTGACAGCTACTATATGTGCACCTATCAGAGTTGGATGCCAAGTCATGTCCCATATCATAAAACATAATGCAATGAGTCCACCATCACTTCCAAGTTTCCAGTTGGTTTTATTATAACCGAGTTTAATTCCAAATGAAAAATGACTACATTAACACATCGCATTAAATTTGCTGAAGAGATTAGATCACGCATGCTCCACTTGCATAACCACACTAATGCTGGATGAGGTCAGGGATACTCACTCAAAGGACCCTAAAGGCTTTGCTGGAGCCTTTCTAATGAAACGATACGGGACACATGTCCATCAGATCAAGTCATCTGTTTTAGAAAAGATGAGCACTGCAGAGAAGTGCGTGCATCAGTTGTTTTTGTACTAAACATGATTTACTCACCCTCGTGTTGTTCCAGACTCATACGGCTTGATTTTTATATCAAATAGAAAAGGAGGGATTTTGCAGAATCTGTTGGCTGCTCTTTTCCATATAACGAAAGAGAATGAGCTTCTTAATTCAGAGTCTCCCTTTACCTTCATTATATGGGAAAAATGGCTAATACATTCTTTGATATTTCACATTTTGTGTCGTACAGACGAAAACAAGCCATATGGATTTTAAATATGAGTGTGAGTTTTTATTTTAGGTTAACTATTGCTTTAAAAGTGAGCCCTTGTGGAAAAAAGTACACTTTTTTAATTCAGTACTACTCATGGGAAAATATACTTACATTTTCAGACACTTAATTGCATGATTTTTTTAAATGTATATTAAATGCAATTAGCTGAACTTTAGTGAGATTTCAATTTCATTATTACTTCAAGTGTTTATTGAAATATGGTTAAAGTGAACTAACTAAAATGTACATGAATTTTCTATTAAAACGTGCATGTCTTGTATTTAAACATATTTGTAATTACACATCTGTAATGAAGTTGCAATTTAGTTAATTTGAAATGTATCAATATGAAATGTAATGTTCAATAACACTACAGTTGAGATTATACGCAAGCACATTGCGTGTGCTTTATGTAAGTCAACACATAAAAATAAATGTAAAGTGCACAACAAAAGATTCAAAATATGCTTTAAGGTAAAACTTAATTTGACGACATTAGAAATTAGTTTTTTTTAAGTGTGTTTAGAAACACATTCACTAAAGTGTACTCTCTTTAACTGGCCTTTTACAGTTTTTTATATATACTTTTAAAGTTTGAAGCACATTGAATACAATAAAGTGCATTTCTCTAACATGGTAATAATAACTGGGTCATGTAGATGTACGTTTATGGGTATCACAATGACATTTTCTCTTGTTCACCATATTGTGCAGGCGTCATGTGACCAACATTACATCTCCTTTTATTGCTCACAAGTTGTAAAATTGTGGTTTACAAGCCAAGCTGCTTGACTTTGCTTTACCCTTTCTAAGTGGGTATATGGCTCACTAATGGCTTTTTAGCCTTCAGCGTGTAGATCTCAGACCAGACTGCCTTCGTCTTGTAGAAATGTAAGTGTGTGGGCTGTTTGAGAATTCATTATGTCAGCTCATTAGCATTTTCAGTGTGTGTGACGGCCACAAGTCAGAGTTGCATTAATATCTAATGAGATGATGCTGTTTCTTCAAGCTTGTTCTGCATAACATTATAGTGAACTTGGCAGTGGCGCAGTATGGATTTGCACTGCCACAGAATCCGTATGCCGGCCCATTTAACAGTGCCAATATCAGCACCGCTCTGCCCAAAGAGAGTCACTCTGCCACCTTCACCGGAGAAAAGGTCATCCAGGCTATTAGTGCAACCCCGCATGTCGGAGATGGATGATTCTGGCCTGTGGCCTGGAAGCCGGTTCAGCTTCAATGAATTGTGTTTGTGTAATTTAAATGAACAATGTGAAACTCAGAGTGCTGTGTGTGTTCACACAGCGTCACAAAATACTTGTTTGGAAAGCTAAATGCAGTTACGTTCATGCATAGTTGAGTTATGAAAGGCTGACAAATCTGAAATGCTTAACAGCTTAGAATGTAATCCGTACAACTGAAGTGTTTTATTTTTTTCAGTGTTAATGTTTTCACCATGAATTATTAATTCATAAATATCATTGAGACAAACTTGCACTTTTTTTACATATTGTATGTACTACAGTATGTACTATTAATGTGCATGTCCCTGATTAAATAAAATAAATAATAAATGTTTCTAATTTCCAGACGACTCAGACAAGCCTCACTCCCGCTCGCTGTCACCTCCGGAGAACGGCTTCAAGCATCTGGAGTCACGGCTCTACAGCAGCCAGGGCAGGGGTCCGACGAAAGCCGAGCGCTGCCCTGTTACTAACACTCAGTACAACCACGAGCCGCGCTCTCAGTCTCAGCCCCGCGTCCCGCTTCATCCTCCGGCAGAGAGCCGCTCTCGGAGGCTAGATGTGGTCAACGGCTTCGATACGGAGAGCAGTCAGGACTCTCGAACGTACAGAAACCCAAACAGTCGGCCGAATCGAGCATGGAGGCCGACTCGAGAGGCACTTAACGTCGACAGCGTCCTAAACAGCGATAATAATCAAAACTACCGCAACTCTCACAGACAGACCTTTAATCAAAACGGTGAAGAGCCGGCGTGGGGCCGACGAGAAGAACGCAAACCCAAGAGCTTGATGACGATTTACGAGGACGAGCAGCGGCAGGACATGGGCAGCAGGAGCTCGCTGGAATCAGAGGACAGGGTTAAGTCAAGCATCAATAACCTCATCATTCAGACTGATAACTGGAAAATCCAGCGCACTGAATCTGGATACGAGAGCAGTGATCGTCTCAGCAACAGCTCAGCAAACCTGGACTCTCCTGTGGTGGAGAACTTGAGCAACAAAGAAATGCAGTCCATACCTGAACCAAACCTCTCCAGGTAAGAGCTACAGTAATCCTCTATTAGGAAGAACCTCGAGAAGTTTGCATCGGTTGATAAGTGTCACTACTGATGACATAAATGTGATTACAAGAGAAGAAATCAATATGAATTCAGTAACGACATGAGTTTAGTTGCACATCCCTGTTTAGTGTCATTTTGTAAGGCTGGAAAAACAAATTATGGAGATTTAAATTTATGTTCTCTACCATTTAAACATTTAGTGTGAGTTCTTTTTTTTAAAGAAATTAATATTTTTATTCAGGACAGATGCATTAAATAGATCAAAAATGTCATTTATAACATGTCAAATCCAAAAATAATTAGTTTGTTTGTTTTTTACTTTATCTTTATCAAAGAATCCTGGAGTGTATAATATACAGGTGCTGTACATATTCTAATTTTCTGAGATACTGAATTTGGGGTTTTCATTAGTTGTCAGTTATAATCATCAAAATTAAAAGAAATAAACACTTGAAATATATCAGTCTGTGTGGAATGAATGTATACATTATACAAGTTTCACTTTTTGAATGGAATCAGTGAAATAAATCAACTTTTTGATGATATTCTAATTATATGACCAGCACCTGTATATACAGGACGTCATATTTATATTAGGGCTGCAGCGATTGGTCGACATTCAAGGTTCTTTTATTCGACACATACTCAATTATACACGATATATATATACAGGACGTCATCGATTATGTCGATTATAAAAATGCATCGATTAGCATGGAGTGCGTCGACACGTCAAACCTTTAACCACGCCCATTGTGCGAGCCTGCAGTTATCCCTTCTTAAGACTGTTTTTCTGCCATGTTTAACACAAACAAGACTCTAGAGCAGAAGGTAAAGGCTAGTATGGTAACATCACTTCACTTCATAGAGCATTCATAGAGCATTGGATTATCATACGACCGTCAGAACCGCATCTATATAGCCCGAACTGACTTCTTTACATTGTCAGGATTCACAACCGCATTCAAAGCTGCGCTGAATGAACGGGACAGCACGGGACATTGAGTTGCCGATATAATCATGACGGGTTTAATGCACTCACAAAGACGGAGAAGGAGAACTGATTCGCGTTCATCTCAAGATCCACCGGAGCTGACGTCAGTGCCGTGGACGCGATCGCTCGAGCTCTGAGACGTGCGCCTATATAACCTTGAACGCATTTCAAGTAATTGTTCAGTCCCTCCAGGGTTTCACGGGACTTGTTTCTGATTTTTGCGGTCTAAAATTACTGATTTTGCTGATTGTTAGTTGTTTAACTGTGTGATGGATAGGACAAGCCTCGACTGGGCTCATTTATTTAAAGATGGTTTCAGCTGTGATAAAACTTCCCCGTGTTATGATTCTGTTGCTTTAATGTCCTGAATGCGGTTGTGACGACAGCTGTTCATTCATATACAGATATGTATTCAAGCAGATGTTTCAATCTGCTGAATAAATACAAAAATTCAAGTCTCTCACCTGTAAGCAACTGCTGTCAGTCCCAAACAGAACTGTGTATGCACCATAATGTGCATCTCTATTGACTATCACTGCCCTGTAATTCTCTCTTTCTTTCTTTCTTTCTTTCTTTCGTTATAATAATTTTTATTGCTTCCTTGCTTTCTTTTTCTTCATTTTGTCTTTTTTAATTATTTGTGTTTTTTCTCGCTTTTCTTTATTTTCTTTCTCTTGCTTGTTATTTTATTTTATTGTAAAGTATTAATTGTGAAAATTGTTAAAAGATTAATAGCAGAAGTTACTGTTATTATTTATTGATAGTTTAACTAAATAATCAACTGATTAGAAAATAATAAATAGATTAATTGAAAAATAATCAATAGATTAGTCGACAATAAAAAATCATCTTTAGCTGCAGCCCTAATATATATATATATATATATATATATGTCAGAAATAAATTGACATTTACAATATATTCAAATAAAAAACTAAATTATTTAAATTTTGCAGGCCTAATATTATTATTTTACTGTTTTTGATCATATAAATGCAGCCTTGGAAGCATAAGAGACTTATTTAAAAAACATAAAAAATATATATATATTGTGTGTGTGGGGGTGTATATGTGTGTATATATATATATATATATATATATATATATGTATGTATATGTATATTGCTGAATTATAGTTTTTGTTTAGTTTTTAAACAGAGTAAACATTAAGACTTGCCTTCTGTGTAAGCGAAGTGCTTTTTCAGTAGCATCTGAATGTTTTTCTTTGTCAGATATGGTATCAGATTCATGTGTAGCTGTTCATATCGTGTTGTGATTGTGAATCAGAGTACATCATGTCACAGTAATGTTAGGTGGAGGTGTTTACGTCATTCTATTGAACTACTTTATATCTTAGAAAGGTTAGGCTTGGGAAGAACTAATGCAGACTGACTAAAGCGGCGTCACACTCGGTGTACGTATGTGAAGATTGCATTCCTTTAAACTTACCAAGTTTTTGACTTGACAACCCCAGCTGTGTGTGGTGGTCAATCTGTGGCATTTATAATTTATTTTGATTTCACATTCATCAGTATTACAAGTTCACCAAATGTGAACGCAGTGAAATATGAAAAAATCCTAAGCATATTGTCAGAGGTGGAAAGAGTACAAAAATATTGTACTCAAGTAAAAGTACCATTACATTACTGAAATTTTACTTAAGTACAAGTAAAAGTACCAGTCTAAAAATATACTCAAGTAAAAGTAAAAAGTAGCTCATTTAAAATTTACTCTGAGTAAAAAGTACTTAGTTACATTTTAACAATGGGAGGGAAAAATGGGACCAAAGATGTCAAACTCAGTTCCTGGAGGGCCACAGCCCTACACAGTGTAGATATTACCCTAATTAAACACATCTGATACAGCTAAACTAATCATTTAGGCTTATTTGAAAACTACATGGTTTGTGTGTTGGAGCAGGGTTGGAACTAAACTCTTTAGGGCTGTGGCCCTCCAGGAACTGAGTCTGACACACCTGGGATATGGGCCTATAAATCTCAAACTAGGTGTTTTTAATTAAAGGAATCGGTTATTTAGAATAATAACACATTTAGGCTGTTGCCAGGAAAATTAAATCAGTATCAACAAAATTAATCTTTGCAATGCAGAGGAAACGCAGAAGCTTCATCTGAAGTGGCATAGATGTATTACACACTGACATGAATGCATTTAGCCTCAGTTACAAATTAAGAAATAATGTTTTGATAAATAAGACCCTGAACCACAAAACCATAAGGGTCCATTTTCCTAAATTGCGATTTATACATCATCTGAAAGCTGAATAAATCATATTTCCATTGATGTATGGTATGTTATGATCGGACAATATTTGAAAATCTGGAATCTGAGGGTGCAAAAAATCAAAATATTGAGAAAATCTCCTTTAAAGTTGTTCAAATTAAGCTCTTAGTTTTGATATATTTACAGTAGGAACTTTACAAAATATATTAATGGAACATGATCTTTACTTAATATGCTAATGCTTTTTGGCATAAAAGAAAAATGTATAATTGTAACCCATACAATGTATTGTTGGCTATTGCTACAAATATACCCCAGCAACTTAAGACTGGTTTTGTGGTCCATGCCAGGGTCACAAATGTTAAATAGTCATTTGAAATTAAAAAAAAAAAAAAAAAAAAAGATACTTGATACATGTTAAATTAAAACCACCAGTAGGTGTCAGCAAGTCACTGATAAGCGAATCATTGCGGTTGAACAAATCATTTAAACGGTTAATTCAAGCAATGAAACACGTCATTGCTCAGAGTCAGAGACGCAAAACTGTGTTTGGAATTATTTTTGTTGTCAAAATAGAGCAAAAACAGGTAATATGGTGTCTAAAACTTAAGTCTCTTAATTAACTTCTTGTTTTTTTAACTGTGTAAAAAGAAAAACTACAAGCCTATGTAATCATGGTGATTTTTTGAGAAAAACGACATTCTTCATGTGATGTTGACTTACTATATTAAATTATATAAATATATACATTTTCTGCTTCTATATCTTCAATTTTGTGATCATTCTAAACGCATTTTAACAGACTGAATCACGCAGTTCAACATATCGCATATCACATATCGCGCCTAAAAACGCGTGGAAAACGTTTGTCGCTGCTAAGCAACCATCAGCTGCGCTCTCCGTTACACAAGAAGGAAATTTCGTCACATGACCTGCGGTGCGCTTGCGGCATTCTGAAAAGTTTAGATGTTTTTATATCGATGCGGCGCGGACGCGCCTGGAAAAAACGAGCGCGTCACTTCCATTATGAGCGCGCATACTGCGCGTCTACATTTGAAATAACGAATTTGAGCGCGCAAAAGACGCGATATGTGAGCGGCCCCTAAATGCTCGCGCACGCACTAGTCTAATCTACTAGATTTCACGGCACACTGTTTAGAGTGATTTGTTTGGTTTTTGGCAAAATACTGATAATGTCAAATCGCACATCGTTAAAACAACAATTATTATATTATCACAGACTATATTGCACACCCTGCACCACTGTCTTTTTGGCTCATTTGTGCAAAACCTTTTGTTAACTGTCAAAGCTTCATTTTAACCACCAATGCAACGATGCAAGTATTTACCTTACGTTACCTCTACATGCTTGCGAAGGGCGATGTCGAGATGTTATAAGCTGCTAGTTCGGTCTCCCGAGGCAAACACAGCTAACACTGCATAATAGAGCATGAATATATGGCCAGGGGTTCACTTCATTCCTTCGAGTTCAACTTCAGCAGAATATGACGGGGTTTGGTTTTCAGCTGGGTCTGCAGCATAACGTCTGTCGTGTCCGTCTGCATCTTTCTTGTGATTTTAGCGCCAGTTTCTTCTTCTGCCCATTATTTACTGCTGTAGTTTCCACGGAGCGATTTTTTTTTTACTCAGTAACGCATGTGTTTTAAAATGTAGCGAAGTACAATACTTCACACAAAATATACTTAAGTAAAAGTAAAATTACAGATTAAAAAAATTACTTAAAAAAGTACAAGTACACAAAAAAGCTACTCAATTACAGTAACGCGAGTAAATGTAATTCGTTACTTTCCACCTCTGCATATTGTTTTCTCCCACATTCATGTGTTTGAAATGAAAGTGAAGGGAGCACAGAATCACTGTGACCACCGATGAAGTCAAGCACAGCACTGCTGAAGAACACTATTGATACAATGCATTGTGTATTTTTAGGGAGCCTAACTACCAAAGAAGGTACGAGGATTCAAAGGCCGAGATCTCACTTTCGTCAATTATCTACAGTAAGTGTCATCAAATGCTTCAGAGTTGATGTTTAGTTTTTTTTTTATGGATATCAGATATTACCAAAACATTATTTGCGTAGCTTGTAGACAGTTGCCTATTTAGCTGTCTTTTCGCATGTCTCTATTGCCATGGAGCAGTGTTATTTTAGCATTAATTATGTACTGTTACAGTATTTATTAATATTTTGATAGCTTTTATTTGTTATATTTTCAGTTTTCATTTTACTTTTAAGTTTTAGTAATTTTATGTACTTTTGTCTTTTTCGTGTGTGTGTGTGTGTGTGCGTGTGCGTGTGCATGTGTGTGTGTGTTATTCATTTCAAATTTTCATTCAAGTCTAAGTTTTTCCATCAATATATTTATATTTTATTTCAGTTACTGAAAATGTTTTTTGAACTGACAAGTAGTGACTGGTTTTTGAATGGTAGCATGTGTAAGATTGTGTCTAGGGTCGTAAAAGGGTTGCCATGTGTGTATTTTGTCAGCCTGTCACCCTTTGACAGATCTCACCACAGGGACTCGGGGTCAATTAAAGTCACACACACAGTGTTACACAACAGCTACCAGTCAGCTTAACACTTCAGTAATGAGAAGAGCAAACCATTACATGTTTCATGAGCTTTGGAAAGACAATGTTTTTATTGTTAACTAAAGCTATTCTGAACTGTTTTGATTTAATTTAAATAAAATTGAAATATAAAATGAAACATTTTGACTTCAAAAAACTGAAATATAAATTAAACCTAAATAGAAATATTACACACATTAAAACAACTAAATTATAAATGTAATAAACTGAATTATAATAAATGGAAAATCTAAAAACACAACATTAATCAAAATATTAATGAATACTATAGTGCCATATGAATAAGTGATATGGCAGTGTGGCTGTTATCAGATGAACTGCTGAAGTGAAGGGATCACATGGGGCGGTGATTGGGGACGAATCGCGTGTGTGCGTGTGTGTGTGTGTGTGTGTTGTGATGATCGGGCGGGGGGCTGTTTACCCCAGCTCTAGGTGCTTTATGGGCTGAAGAAATGAAGCAGAAAGGACAGCTCTGAGGGCTGTGTTCTCTCGCGAGCCTTAAAGGCTGTTTTCACTGCGGTGCGAGCAGTGAAGTGTTCGTCACTGTGGGAAAAAATGTCTCTGTGTTCTTTTGACATTAAATGAGTGGGGAGGAGTTAGACAGCGAGGGATGCTGGATGTTTATACACACATTAGTGTGTGAGTGTCTGTATAGATACAGTATATATAGAGAGAGTTAGATTACACATTAATTTGGATATAAAAATCCTATATATAATAGTGTACATTTTCATTTTTATTTACTATTTTATTTTACTTTTTTAATTTGCTGCTATATTCAGTCACATTGTATGTCCAGTTGCAGATATAAATGATATTGACCGTTCTTTCCAAATGTCATTTTGGAATTGGTTCAAATGTGCCGAGTGTTGCCTTTCAAACTGGCTTGATTCCAGCAGCCAACAGAACAGAGATCATTCTGAAAAACAGAGAAAAAAAAAATATTGAAAATTATTCATTTTTTTTGTTTTATGTAAAATATATATATTAGTTATACATCCTCTGATGCACGACTTGGACACATCATCAGTGTTGATTCCTGGTGTCATTGGGTGTTTCGGGTCTTTCAACAAACATCCTCTTCCAGGCGACCCGACCGAGGTTGATCAAGCCTCGGCCTGTGTCCAAGTTGAATTTCCCGGTCCTCACACATCTCCCCTTTTTAGCCATATCCGTCTTGATGCCCACTCTGCAGCCTCCCTGCTCTTGTTAATAGCTCTTCTCCGACTGGCCCCCGTAATTCCCAGCATCCTATAAGCTTTGCTGAGGGAATTACCTGCAAACCCTCGGTAACCCACCTCCACTGGCATGCATCTGGTCTTCCACCCATTCCTTCTGCAGGCCTCTAACAGGTCCTCATACTTCCCCCTCTTTCTCTCCCTCCTGAGCCTCTTCCATCCTCTCCTCCCAAGGTACCATTAACTCAAGTAAAATGAACTGTTTTGTGGACTCCGAGACCAGGATAATGTCCGGTCTAAGCATGGTCTGGGTGATGTGTGCTGGAATTTTCAACTGCCTGTCCAGTTCAACTGTCAACGACCAATCCCGTGCTGTGAAGAGCTAGCCTACGCAATTGTTTTTCCTTTTAGGCTGCTCTCCCTCCTTGACAAATGCAATCATCCTAGTTGTTATGCTGGCCTTTCTATTCTTACCAATCCCTTTGCTGATTGCCTCAGCTATGGTCTTGATACACCCCCTGGATCAAAAACTTGATCCTCTGCGGGTTCCATTTCCATATGTCTTCCCAGGTCACTTTCTGATCCATTGCCTGCTCCTAATTCATCCATGCACCCGGTTTCTTCATAGCTACTATCCTACTTGCTCATTCTCATGCTCGAAGCACGCACCTCCTCCTGCACTAACCTCCGCCTTTCCTTCTCGTTGACATTATAGTAAAGGTTTGGTGTTGAGCTTCCGAATCCAGCCCTGCCCTGAGCAACAGTCCTAAGAAGAGCTTTGTGCCTTAGCCTAGCTTCTGCCTGCTGGAGTGCATCTGCTGCCTTCCACTTCCTCCCTGTCCTCACGATGATGCCTGCTCCAGACACATTGTCATCCATTGAGCCTGCATACTGGAGATGTTCTCGTGCCCGAGCAACATTGACTTCTTCCCTGATAGAGCTAAATGGGAGCCTGAGCTTATTGCTGTTACCATACAACCCAACTGTGCGGCAAGCCCAAACATCTGCGTAAATAGCCGTTAACTTTACGATCAAAGCCTTCCACTACAGTAATAGGAACTTCATAGATGAGCAGGGGCCAAAGGATTATTGGTAGGGTTCCATGCTGATAGACCCAGGCCTTAAATTTCCCGGGGAGCCCAGATTTGTCCACAGTTCTCAGCCAACTCCCCAGATCAGCCGTGGTGGCGTTAATGGAGTTTGTGTCTCTCAGGTTGAAACTGTAGACCTTTCCAAGACTCCACACTGGCTTCTCTGTGACAGATGGAATTAGCTCTTCTCTCAACCTAAAGTTGAACTTGTCATCCACTTTCTCGCCCTCCTGATGACTTCCTCCACCTTGTCAGACTTGGTTCTTTCAGATCGAAACTTAATACCGGCTCTGGTGGAGTTATCAGTGCCTTGCATGATTCCAGTGGTTGGTCCTTCTTATGGTTGCTGTAGGAACACTTAATATGGTTGTTGATCTCATCACTCGAGCAGGTCAACCCCCTTTTTCTGCCCAAGAAACTGCTTAGTCAACTGATATGGGTTTGCTAGGAATGCCACTCTTCTTCTTGCCCTCTCCGTCCGCCTCCTTCTATGGCTCTCCACTCTCCGCAAGGTCACAAGCTCTTTCCTAAGAATTGCTTGAAGCTCTGCCAAGCCAGCCATTTCTACCTCGCCTGCTACCTTGTACTGTTTTTTTCTGTAATTTTAGCTCTTCCCTGAGGTGCTGGATCCTTACTTCTCTGCGGTTCGGGGGACGGGCTTTTGGTGTGGGCTTGGCAGCCTCTATGCCAAAGCTTTTAGCTCCAATACTCACTATGATGAAAGTATTATAATATATAATATTATTAAATTTAATAATTACAATATTAGAATAAATAGTATAATAAATAAAATTATAGATAATTTAATACAAATAATTTAAGAAATATAAATAATAAATAAGTAAAAGACACTCTTTTAGCCACACAATTTGTAATAGTGTGATATGTAAATACGTGTTATTGCATTATATGGCAGCGGATTAGAAAATTAACACTTATGGATATTGTTCAAAGCATATTTGGACACTTTCTATTTGTCAAAACAAAATTCTTTAAAATGTTGAATTCAGCGTGTCAATGTGTCACAATCTTCACCAGATTTTTCAGAGCGTGTGAAGTTGAGGAGAACTGACTTGCATCCACTAAAATCACCTTTACACCAGCTGGATAAAAGTAATTGCAAATAATAATACATTTAAGAAAAAATAGCGAGTGGGACTTGAAATTCATTTAAAGCATTTACATTCATACATATTTCAGTGTGACTTTCGTGTCGAGAGAATTTGTTTGGCTGCTGTTCCTGTGTTCATATTGCCAAGGAAGGAAATGACAAATCCCATATTAACAACCCAGGCTTTGAGTAAACAGTGCTGTTGAACGTTGCCCTTGTTTGATCAGAAGTGAACTGCAGAGGGTTTCTTTTTAAAGCACTGTTTGGCAGGATGTGTTTTCTCTGCAAGCGTCTGATTGTCTCTGTAGTGTGTTTAGTATCATCGCTGTGCCGTGTAAGATGCTTGTAAAGGTCAGAGCAGCGGGAGTTTCTGAGAGTTCAGCGAGTTGAACAGACAAACCCCTGACAGCTGATCCGATGCTGTTTGGTCTCTATGTGGATTTAAACTGACTCTTCTTTTACAGCATTTGTGTTTCAGTCTGTAGACAAACAAAACATGAATGAACATATTTCTACCTACCTTCCTATTCCTCTTCCTGACCCAGGACCACATAACCAGTCATAAGTGTCAATTTTCCGAAATAAATTAGCTTTCCATTGATGTATGGTTTGTTATGATCGAACAATATTTGGCCGAGATACAACTATTTGATAATCTGAAATCTGAGGAAGCAAAAAAATCACCTTTTAAAGCTGTCCAAATGAAGTTCTTAGCAATGCATATTACTAATCAAAAATTACGTTTTGATATATTTGCAGTAGAAAATTCATTAAATATCTTCATGGAACGTTATCTTTATTTAATATCCTAATGATTTTTGGCATAAAATAAAAATCTATAATTTTGACCCATACGATGTGCTATTGCTACAAATATACCGCAGCGACTGGTTTAGTGCTCCAGGGTCACATTTATTTATTTAAAATAAATATGTATATAAATGTTTTTAGTATAATAAGTATTTACATTTTTTTTATATAATTAAATTTTTTAAATAAGTATATTACCATTTATTTACTTTAAATTAATTAATTAATATCTATTTTTATTTTAAGTAAAATGCAACTTTATGCAGTGTGATTATTGATAACTAAATGACTGTATGTTAATTTTCAGGCATTTAATTAAAGCTGAAACACACTAGAAGATTTAATATTAGAAGGAAAACGTGAACGTTAGAAGTGGTGCTTTGGCTGAAACTGAAGCTGGCAGAGATTTTCATACTGAACTGCAGTCAGTTAAAACTGATGCTGCGTTTTATTTACAGCTGAACCAAGTCCAAATTGAAATTGAAATTGAAATCGTCTGTTTAAAGCCACAGAGACCAAACAGCAGCAGAATATTGTAAATGCTGAGATTTCCTTATGTTGATGTTTGACCCAGTAAATGTGAAAGTATGAATACAGTTGGGAGTTTGTAGCGTGTTATTTCCTGTAAGGCACATTACGAAGAGACTTTATCCAAGTTGCCTTTAAGAGAGATCCCGTTGCACTGTGGAAAATATTTATTCTTAGACATCAGTAGCTATGTTCAGCAGGTCGACAGATCCAGTTCAGTCTTGTCTGATGTGATGCACATCTATCCGTGTGTATATTTGCATGCATTACTTGGCAAGTAATTGCCTGTGGAGTCATATTCCCTTTCAGAGGTGAATGAAAAGATTAATTTAGCTTTAATACATGTAATGCACTCCTTATAAGATAACGTACTGTGTACCAGCATGCCTTTCAAGCCCATCTGATTGTGCAGCGGAGTTGTTTTGTGCTTGATTCATTCAGTGGCGTGTAGAGAGCAGGTGTGTCTCTCTCTCTGCTGAGCTGGCAGTGATCTCGTGTTCAGTCCTCGACCCGTCAGTCTGATCGCTGCAGCTCCTGATTCGAGCGCATTTCTTACCAGGTCCGGATGCATCGTCTAGGGCTTTACGGAAGAATAATTGTGAATCAGGCAATGCTTTTAAATTATGATTATGAGTCAGGCAATGCTTTTAAATGTATATAAAAAATTGGAATAAAGATTGTATGGCACCAGCTG
Source organism: Oxygymnocypris stewartii (assembly GCA_003573665.1). Lineage (NCBI taxonomy): Eukaryota > Metazoa > Chordata > Actinopteri > Cypriniformes > Cyprinidae > Oxygymnocypris > Oxygymnocypris stewartii. Next base: position 71,086 of record QVTF01020070.1, read on the forward strand.
GTGATAATCTAATTTATATTTTCAAATGTGCACTTTTATGTAGTGTTGCTGTATTAAAATGTTATTTTTTTGTAATTGAAAAAAAGCTGGAAAAAATGCATGTATTGTTAATCAAAATGTAAACGGGTCAAGAACTGTAATGAAAAGTAGACATGGTGCATTGGCCGAAACTGAAATAAGTTTATGGTGAAATACTAAACTGACTAAAAGAGTAATTCAAATAAAAGTGTATATAGTTACAAAAATTACAAAAGCAAATAACAAATATACTTAAACTAAAACAGTAATTTACCAATAAAACACTAAAATAAATAAATATATTTAAAATAAAGTCAGTTAAGATCAGAAATATTACAATGTATTTACTTAATTTTTTTTTAATGATTTTAGTTTTGGGTTCAGTTCTGCAAATTTTTCTGATAATTATATAAAATAAAAGCTCATTCAAAATGTTAATAAATACGATAATATATTATATATAAAAAAATCTCAAATCACGCAGCGTCTTGAAAAGAGATGATGTTACTGATTGTAAATGATGTTGGGACTTTACAGTATTTTCTTTGTAGTAGATTAAACCCTTGCAAACAAAATCTCCTAAACTTCGGAGGAGGACTCGTGGTTTCTTCATATTTTATTTATTTATCAATATTGCAACAACGTTATCCAATATTGCAAGTCATGGCCATCAAATGGAGGTTCTTCTCATGAGGCTTAGCAGCTTAAACACGACAGGCTTGAAAGACCAGAAAATGGGGTCTAAAGTCCAATCCGCTCATAATTGCACACTAGCCAAAGGGATTTAGCTGTTAATGCGCTGGGGAAAAAAATAACAGGAGGAGGGAAAGGCAGTGTGTGTGTGGATACATCATACAGGCACACACACACACACACACACACCCACACACACGCAAACGCGCACGCACACTCACACACACACACACACTGCTGGCTGAGTCTCAGGGGGCTTGACATGGGGGCAGTGACTGTACTCGGATGTAAAGACGAACCGACTATCCCATGATGCCAAGGAAGTGTAGGACTAATTAAGAAGTTGTGTTCTTTTCTGTTGTGTTCTGGTCATTATGATGTTTGTTTTACATTAAAATTGTGCATGTAAATGGATATGTATTGGTTCAGTGTTTTTGGTAGTTGTTTTTTTGTGTTGCATTCAAAGTATGGCTCACTGAACTTTTACAGCAAAACTAATCTTAAATCCTCATGACTGACTTGTCTACCAGTAAAGAAGTGTTCATCTTTAGCCCCCTCTAGTGGTTAACTTTTTATTAGATCTCATCCTTATTGACTGCCATGAAATGACTTGAAGTACATATATTACCTGTTGAAACAGGAATTCAGAGTTGGAAATAATAAGATATACTGTATATTTCTTGTTTTTCTTTGTGTGTGCGTGCGTGTATGCATATGTGTGTGTGTGTGTATATATATATATATATATATATATAATATTTTATGTTAAAATATACATCTTAAAAGCTTTTTATATTTATAGACATTCTCGTTTTTTTCTCTATGTATACATGAATTAAGAATTCATAAATAATAATAATAATAAATGCTTATTTGGTAAAACTTTAATGAAGAGAGAGCACATTAAATATTTGTTTATGTACTTCTGTGAGTAGCAAATATTGTCATCAGTATTTTTTTTTATTTTAGAAAAGGTTTGTTTTTTGTTTAGTCAACTTTTACAGTTATTAATTTAGCAGACGCTTTTATCCAAAGCGACTTACAATTTTAGAAGTACACTAGCATTGTAGTGTATTTTATAGATTTTGATTTCCTTTTAATAAGCAGCTAATCTGTCACTGGAAAACCGCACTGATGAAGATTGTTGTTGTCTTCCCTGACAATCTTACTGTTATTTTGTGCACCGTAGCATGTGAATATGTTCCCAGCATGCATCTGTGTAGTCATACGTCCCACAGTCCACCTGACAGCTACTCAGATTTAAAGCTTTGGTCTCTACAGCAACACATCGAAACATGTTTTCTCCTTCGACTCACTGCCCACTTGGCACGGCACGGCCACTTTTATGATGGCGTCTAGCCCTCGAGCGCATTGTTAACAAGCCATCAGGAGCACAGAGAAGCTGGTTTGAGCCGGATGGCCCCGCCTGGGCCCCTTCTCTCTGGACTTGTGTGCTTTAGACAGGCCAAGAGCCGCCGGCCAGAGACCCCACTGAGACCCAGACAATACCCCAGCCCCGAGCCCTTACATAACACGTCTGCACTCGCCCCTGGCCTCAGTCGGTGTCCACAGATTCTGTCTTTCACACTGCTTTTCAGTGCAGAAATATTTGAGATGTGTAGTTTATTAATAATACATATACATTAAAGAATGCATGCAACAGTACAGTAAAGATGAATATTTTTGTCATTTATATTGTAGGTGAACACCAAAAGAAAACGCATGATCATTCCACGAGTCCTGTTATTATTCCAAGGTATGTTATTTGGAAAAAATGAATGCATGAGGCTTTGAATGTTTTACTAGAAATTGTTGTGTGCTTTCCATATGCAGGAATATACTCGTGCATAATACCTGAAAAATGTGTAAAGAAAGAAAGTTTTAAGTGTCACTTAAGTTTCCAATGTTTTTTTGTTTTTATTTGCATAAGATGACCCTTCATATGATTTGTGCTCTGCGGAAATACATACTGATGCACACTTTTCAAAGGATGTTTTGTGGCTCAGGTCATAAATGAAAGGAATGTTTTCGGACACAACTGCATGTTGAATTGAACATTTATTATAGTTGAAATTCATATTAAATGCAATTAGTTTAACTTCACCCTCTTAAGTGCATCATCTTTATATGTAATTTCATAATTGCTTCTACTGTATTTGAAGTATGGTTAAAATAATGCTGAATGTACAGACAAGCATTTGCAGTGAACTAAAATTAACTTAATTGTCAATTCTATAAAAACTTCTGTTGTGTTGTGCATTTAAATATTTAATTACACATTTGTAATAAAGTTGCAATTTAGTACATTCAAAATAAATAAAAATATATGATTTAAAATATAAATTTTCAATGTAATATCAAATAACACTACAGTTCAAGTTGTTTCTTTAGTATGTTAGTCAACACATCAAAATAAGTGTACTACTTTAAAACATGATAAAAATGAGTAAAATTGCAATATTTATAATAAAACTTTTAATTACAAAATACACTTTTTAAAAAGTGTACTTAAGTGTGTTAAACATTAAACTCCTGATTTCACAAACAAGGCTTGAGCCTAGTCCCAGACTAAAGTGTAAATCTGAGCTGTTTCAACTTAAATAAACTTGCACTGACTGATCTTAAAATATATCAGTGCTTTTGTTTTGTCTCAAGAGCACACAAGTTATGTTTTTTCTAAGGCATGTTAATAAAAATTACTTAAATGTCCTTGTTAAACTATGGCCTAATCCTGGCTTAGACTAAGCCCCGTCTGTGAAACCGGGCCAAAGTATCACTCTTTAAATACACTTAAGTAGCCTTTTATTTCATTAATATCTGCAAGTACCTTTATTATTCTTTTAAGATTTACACTATAACTACACAGTCAGTACTCTTAAGTGCACTTCTTCTCAAAGTTCTTTAATACTTTATTTTAAGGTGTACTTGTTACACGTTACATGTACTTACTATTATAATATCAATAAATTATGCATAATTACATGCAAGTAGCCCTAAACCAAACCCTAACTATATAGTAAGTACATGTAGTTAATTAATATTACTTAGTACTTCAAATGTATAATTGCACTGTAACAAAGACACCTTAAAATAAAGTGTAGCCAGTACTTTCTAAAGGTAATATGGGCAAGTATGAGGTGGATATAAGACAAGCTTTCTGTTTTCTCCTACAGGAGGCAAGCTTTTCGATACTACCCTGCTAAGGAGAGGATGGAGAAGACTGAGGTAGATCGAGCACATGCAGTAAACGGGATCCCCGTCTCTCCTAATTTGACCAAGACCAGCAGCTCAGAGTGGAACAGCTCTGATGATCTTGCCGGACCCTTTTCCGAGCTGGAGGATTCTTCATCACAAGCTGACGTTCCTCCTCCGGTTCCCTCTCGGACTCAGTCTCACGCCGTGGCTCCACCATTGCCTCCCAAACCTCTCCTCCTGAGCTCAGAGAACCGGCGACGAGATCCCCATCCACCCAGCCCTCGACGTCTTCCTCGAAATGGCCCGGCTCTGTCCCAAACCGTCCTGCAGAAGTGGCTGGAAAACTCGGACACAAGCTCCAAGTCTAGCTCCTCTGATCAGGAGAGGAACGATCTGTCAGCGAGTGAGGGTGAGGAGAGGTTCTCCAGCTTTCCCAAAGCTGCGGCCAGCTCTCCTGTTATCCCCAGCACGTACTTCTCCGTGGACAGCTGCATGACGGACACGTACCGTGCCAAGTACCATAAAAAGAGACCTGCTCTGTATGTGATGGCAGACTGTAGAGCTGGAGATCACACCTCGTCTGGTGAAAGTGATTATGGGGAAAGACTGTCACCGGCTCCTTCAGAGACACACAGCAGAGCCACAGCGCTGCCAGGTAACATCACAGCTTTCTTAATGTAGCAGTTAATACCATACATTCGGCATCGTTTTATAGTTGATGCAGTCACTTACAATAAGTAAATAATACACACATTATTGGCACACCCCCTTCTAATGAACAGGTTGGACTACTTTAGTCATTTCCATGAGGACAAATTTTAATGTAAAAGCATATATATATGTGTGTGTGTGTGTGTGTGTGTGTGTATGTATATATGACATGGGTGCATCTCAAAATATTAGATACCTTATTAACATCTATTAATCAAATCCAATAACCTAATAATGAATTAATATGAAATTAATATCCATAATATATATCCACACACATCCATCTGTGTGTGAGTGTTAGTAGTAGTAGTGTTTTAATATAGTTTTCCAAAAAACTGTCATATGTTACACAACTGTGCAAAATTGTGAATAATTTCATGTATTTTTTGTAGTGCCTACTCTGTTTCTATTTTATCTTAATTTAGACATATTCTTGTATCATTGGTGACTCATTTCTAGCATCTCTATTTAATACAAGCCCCTTTCCTAATTTCATTATTCTGATAAAACTGTTCAAATGATAACTGTTATGTTTTTCTGTGTTTTTCAGTTCATGCGTCCAGTAATAAACCCACAGCTAGGTGGAACCCAGTTTCAGTGAAAGGACTGGACGAGCACGGCTTTCTCTGACAGCATGTTTGTGTGGTGTGCATTCAAACAGTATCAGACTTGACATTTGCACATGTTTAAGCCAAAAGAGAACAATATTAACTAACTTAAAAGACTTGAGAATATTTGATCTAACTTATGACTAACAAATAATACGCCTGGTTGTCCAATGACCGTTTGGCCTAAAATACACCCTACGCGTGATCTTCCGTCGGTTTGGAGGGATGTGTTTCTGTTCACTGCTTCTGATGTTCTCTGTTCTGCTTGTTTTTGGAGAGAGGAGCTGATTGTATTTTCAGAAGGTGAAGCTGCTAAATGTGAAACCGTTCCTGTCTTTAGTAAGAACTGCTTTTGAAAAGCTAAATTAAGCTTAAAATGGCTGATGGCCTTTTGTGTTGGTTTAGGTGTGCGATGATATCTCTTTTATTATTATTATTTAGACCCTCGTCAATAATTAAAAAGGGCCGCTTTAAATGTTAAGATCAGTTTTTTGACCAATGTGCACAGAAATGATAGAGAAGACACTGGAGATTAAATAGTTTGGTCATTTAGATGTAAAAAGTGGAATTTGACATAAATATGTTTTCTTTTCATATTTGTGGAAGCAGACTAGTTTTGTCATTATTTGTACGATGTTTTGTATATTTCTAGGCAGAACACTGAATAGTGCCTTATTTTGTATGTAAAGATGGGAAAAGGTGTTTTTATTTGTAAAATGTTAACTTTCTAAATTCTTTTATAATATTGTAGTTCATTTTGGTTAAGAGCTTTTAATAAACTGATTTATTTAAGCATAACGTGGTTGTTTCATTTGTGAATGTTTAGACTGCATTCAGTGGGATTTTAATGCTTTTATAAGACGTCTCTTCTGCTCGCGCTACGTTTCTTTTTATTAGAAATACAGTAATATTAGAATATATTTTCAAATGTCATTTATTGCTGTGATGCGCAGCTGTATTTTCAGTGTCACATGATCTTCAGAGATCAGTTTAATATGTTGATTTGCTGCTCAAAAAACATTTCCGATTATCATTATTTTTGGAAGCAGTTGTTTAATATTTCTGTGGAAACCATAAGATTTTTGAAGATTCTTTGGTGAATAAAAAGGGAACCGCATTTATTTTAAATGGAAATATTTATTAACATTATAAATGTATTTAATGCTGAATAAACTCAACTCAAACTTTTGCATGGTATAGTATTTTAAAAATAAAAAATGCCTATCAAAGTAAATATATATAAACCTTTGCTATAAGAGCTCTATGCATACATTTCTGTTAAGATGTACTTTTTTACAACAACAGAGCCTAGAATATTTTTTGCGGTGTATATTCAATCTGACAATTATTAGCAAAATAATGCTAATTTGCAGACAAATCAAAATCATAAAACATTTCAGATGTCATATCAGAAAATGTTATTACAAATTAGTGATCTTTGCAGTGACATAGATTTTTTTTCCAATTAGAAAAAACTAATGTTAACTAAAAAATTATACTTATAAATATCGTCCAAAAGACCCCATTCCCATAACATACAGAGCACAGACAGTAATAAATACATATATAATACAAATAACTTTGAGTATATTACATGTACATTATAAGACATGACAGTCCTCGGAGTTAAAGGTGTTTTGTGATCATGGGTTTAGAAACATGGCAAACAGTTCTCGAACACACCACAGTATACAGCACGGCCTCGTCATGATTAGCATGTGCACTAAGTAGTAGAGATGACGTGTCCTCGGGTTGTGTAAAGTCTGCAGCTGCGACTGAACTCACAGTTTAACGTGACACACATAGCGGTGTCCCTTTCCTTTCGTACAGTCTCGTATCTGCCACTTCATCTTCCTCCAGACCAGGACGCACCTCCTCGTTCCCTTCGTCCTGTTTTTAGGAGGGCTCCGCCTCCAGTTGGTGTAAGTGACCGGCTCTCCACCCACCCACTCCCAGCGGCCTTTGCTGTCACGATCATTCAGACCTGTGGTTAAACAGAGAGAGCAATCCGTTCATGTTTAACCCTTTAAATCCTACCGCGTCATACTAGTTTGGGGACGAGTTCTTGCTATTAATGAACTCTTTTGCCTCAATCTCCTAATTCAAGGTTCAAGGTTTCTTTATTTGTCACATAATAGTTATACAGGGTATAATTAGAAGTGAAATGTAATCGAATCAGGTCCGCTCAGTGGACAGTGCAAAATAATAAGAATACAAATTATATAAAGTAACATAACACAAGGGCATACATATGGTAAGAAAAAGAGAAATAAGAGTAAAATGTGCAATGAAATAAAAAAAAGTGCAAAACAATAAGATGTGCAAAAAACAATAAGATGTACAAAAAAAGAAAAACAGTGTAATTTGCTGCTTATTAATAGTAAGGTGGTTTAGGTTTAGGTATGGGGTGGAGTTAAGGGAACTAAAATAAACCATAAAGCATTAAAACCTGTTATAAGAACTAATAAACAACCAATATGCTAGTAATATTGATAAAACTAACTGTATAGCCTGAATGCACTGTAAGTCGCTTAAATGCATATGTAATATGTATATAAGCAACTAGGTAATAGTAAGAATTGGTCCCTAAAGTGTACCTACAGTTTCATAATTAATACTCAAAGGCCTCTAAATGATCAACATGATCATAACTTTGCTGAGAAACCTGTTGTACACAATCTGCCATGTCTTTCGTCGTCTGACCGGCAGTTTATATTATTTTTAGCACATTTTTAAAGTAGAATTCAAAAAATGTCCACCTTCAGCTCACGGTCATCACACCGTATATATATTATATATATATATATATATATATATATACATTTATCTGTTTGTTTTTTGTAATATATCAAGATAACTGCTTACTGGACTGAAGCGACTTCGGTTTACTTGATTATCTGTACATCATTTTTGGAAAATATGTAAAAAATGTATCAAGTATGATCATCAGGCTTTTCAGGAATGTTTCTTTGCTCATCTCTCTATCATCACTGCATTATGTTTTGCCCACACAAGAAAAACTACAGAGCTTTGATCATAAAACTAAGCACTTAAAATTCCTCTGACTAAGATATATTATTGGCAGATATAGAGTGACTCATATTTATATGCATGTTAATCAGTCTGCTATACTGTTATATAGATATCATTGATTTGTTTTACAAGCATCAGAATTGTACTTTTTTGCCATATAAATATCAGCATATTTTTGCTCAGTTTGGTCCTCTGAATAAAACTGAGGTGTTCCTTTGCTTTTTTAGCTCCATATTCTCTAATATCATACTATATGAGCCATAAAAGCACATATGCAAACTCAATTTCAATTTTTAAATTTCACAAATACTTTGTGTGAAGGTTCAATACACTATAATCCCACTGACTGAGAATAAAGTTACCAATCCAAAAGGGTTTTCTGTCACTGAAGTCCCACAGCCAGTCCATGTCTCCTCTTGACCAAACACTGACCAGGTCTGCATCGTAGCTTGAAGAAACAAGTATTCAGTCAGTCACAGGTGCTCATAACCAGTGCTATTACTGCACGGCTGTAACCGTGTCTTGAACATTGAGGGGACTCGTTTTTTACCTTTTCATTATTAGCCAATAATATTTTACAATATGCATACATTGACTATAATTTGTGTAATATGCTGAAAAGCTGAATATTTCTTGTCTCATCACATTCTGTCGGGAATTCGGGCTCTGCTTCTGTGAACAGTGGACCCTGCATACTTTGGTTTGATTGGCCATTTCAATCTTTCTGACTATGACGAGCGAGTGCTGTTAAACAGCAGAGGCAGACCAGCTTAAAACATTTCACTTTTAAAGTAAAGAAAATCAGCAAATCAGTGCAAGAATTTCATATATTGGAGGGATGCTTTGTCCATTTCTAATTTTTTGGGCCCACTCAGTGTCTGTGGTGGTTACGGCCCTGTTGTTGTTATGTAGCGTTTGCTCTGACCTCTCTCTGCAGGCCTGCGCCGCGGCGCTCCACGTGGCTTTGCGCTCGGCACTCAGTATGTAACAGTAGTTGTTGTGATACGTCCATCCTCGAGGACATTTCTGTGCTTTCACAGTCTGGATGAGCGCAGAAAAGACCAGAAAACATTAAAATCATCTCGTGAAATGCTGAAACCATCATGACTTCTAAATATGAAATACTGCGACGTTAACGACCTCGTTATTCGGGGTCCAGGGCCTCCAGGAGCCCCCGTTACAGCGGAGCAGCTGAGCGCTCGTGTCGTTGTAATGCAGAAAGCCAGTGAGCTCTGGAGTGCAGGGTTTGGAGGACGGCTGGGGAGAGATACATCCAAACATGCAGGTTTATTTGCTGAATATTACTGTAAATGAATCAGGCTTTTTCCAGACACGTCTCACCTGAGTCGCGAGACGCTGTGCAGCTCTGGTGTTCGTGTGCGGGACGGTGTGCTGGGGTTTTGTCCTGTCGTGCTGCCCCCAGCTGGTCACCTGCACCCGAGCCTTTCTGTCAGACCTCCTGTCCTCCTCCACCGCCATCGACATGATTCCATGATACTGTGAGTGATTAGAGATATTAATATGATATCAATAAAGTGAATTATTTGTGATTTAATATAATAAATGGTTCATATAATAAATGGTAAGCAAAATTAAGATCAAAAATGTTTTTGGACATAATGGATGTGTCTAGTCCCAGCTGCTCTGCTGCCGTTGTGTTTTTATTCTGCTTACTCTGTAAATGACATCAGATCCTTGACGAATGCTTTCAGAAGGCTGAACCTGTGGATGGAAGTATCATGAAAACTACTGAAAAAATGTTTTGTTTAACCCTTTACGATTCCTGTAAAAATTTGCCTAAATGCCTAAAAAAGGCATACCCAAAGTAAATTGCATGCTGTTCTTGAGCCATTTGGATGATATGCATGGTGTTGGTCTCCTTTGAAAGGTGACACTCTGAGGTTTGTTTCTCAACAGTCAGAATCACTGTAAGTCTTACTGATATTGAGTAATATCACTTTGAATACACTAAAAAATAAATTTAAAAAAATCCGCCTGCATTTTGTTTGTAAATAGAAGCCTGCAGATGACTATAGCTGGGAGGTATGAGCTGGAAAATACATTAGGATCACAGAATGAAGCCTTACCAAGCCAAATTTTGCATTTGATAAACATTATATTAGAAAATTAGTGTTTTACACATGTTTATCTAATTTTATGTCTAGACGCTTCCAAGAAATTTACACTTGGGAGACTCCAAACGACCCTTTGTAACCAACGACACATACAATGCTGTAATTCATGAATGCTTTAATGTACAGTCATCATTTTGGGCTCTAATGAAAGCTTACACTTAGAGCTATTCAGTTTCTCATCCAGATTCACTGTCAATAATTGCTGACACATAGTAACTGAAGCATAAACACATTATAGTGACATTTATTTATAGAATCCAAAATGTGTACATTTAAAATTACATATATATTTATAATTTATAATCTAAATACATTTTTTCCTATATTTCTATTTCTGTACACAGTACATTATTTAATCTGTGGGTTTTTTTCTTATATTGGTGTTATATTGCATCCCTACTGTGTTATTCCTATGTATGTCTGTACTATCATGTCTGCATTATGTCAACAAAAAGTGGTTTGATAAAGACACAGATTGTACATGCTGTGTTTATTGTATCTTAAAATGGTTTGCATAGTTGAAATCACAAGAATCTCAGCTTTCCGTGGATATATGACATGAAAAAAATATATATATATTATTTTTCTTTTGACGACTTTACCCTGTCACCACTAGGTGGCGGAACGGCGTCCCGCCGGCTGTACGCTGAATTCGTAAAGGGTTAATTAAAATAAAGCTGTAATACAAAATTATTCTAAATATATAAATATAATATTTTAATAAAATTTAGATTACATAAATATTGCCTAGGCAACTAACTGAAATGACACAAAACTAACTGAAATGACAAGTTGAAGTGTTAAAATTACTATAACTAAAATTAAAACTGAAATAAAATAAATTATAAAACTGAAATAAAATTAGAAAACTGAAATAAAATTATAAATTTACATTTATGCATTTAGCAGACGCTTTTATCCAAAGCGACATACAGTACATTCAGGCTATACATTTTTTTATCCGTATGTCTTATAAAACAAATCAAATAAATTATCAAACTTAAATACAATTATAAAACTTAAATAAAATTGAAATAAAATAAATAAAAACTTGGAATTAAAACTAAAATAAAAAGGAAAACTAAAAACATAAATAAAAGCTAAAAACTCAAAATTAAGAAATACTACCATTGTATAAATTATTATATAGATAGACGGACAGACGGACAGGACAGACAGACAGAGAGATAGATAAAATGACTAAAACAGAAATGAAAATAAGGCTAAATAGAAATATGTCAAAAGCACATAACTCAATTAATAACACTTTAATTTAAATTAAACTAAAAAACTGAAAATATACAAATAAAATGTAACCCAACATAATAATAGTAATTGCTGTAATAGTATTAAAAGATTTAATACAATTTTTATGTTCATTAACTTACCTCTTTCCCATTCCCAATGACTCGGAGTCTTTTCTTTGTAGCAGTGGGAGCTTGAACTATTATATCACCGTCTCCTCTGATGCTGCCCTGAGAGAAAGGTAATGTCTCCACCTGGATGGAGCCGTGTTGAGGGTACGGCCCCGGCTGCACCTCTCGGCCCTGAAGACCAGTGTCCGCTTTAAACCGACCCTCTCTGCACCGCCCTTTACAAACAGCCAACAAATCATCTCACAACAATCATAATCTGTGACGTTTCATCATTGTGTGAAAAAGTTCCTTTAAAGTCAGTTATTCACTGGTCTTCTGGAAAACTTCCACTAACCATTTATGTCCTTTATGAAGATGGTGGCTTTTGAGTTGTCTTTCAGCACTGCACCCACTGGAGAGACCAAATGAACCTCAAATTCCTCATCAGCTTCCTCTAAAGAGTCCCGAACAATCTCCACTTTCCATACTCGACTGACCACCCCTGGAAAAAGACACCATTTAAGTTCAGTTATCATTCAGTTAGGTTTTGAATAAGCTTCTGTATTATATCTCAGTTCATTTGTATGTGTATAAACATTCCCACAATAAATCCCCATGTTGGTGGATTACACATGACCTGGGTCAAACTGAATCAGAGATGAAGCCGGTATAAAGTCTTTTCCAGCAACTGCTGTTAGTTCTTTCACCTATGAAAATGACAAATGCATTTTAAAATCCTTTATTCTTCTTCACAAAATAATAAAAAGCAACCAAATACACAATAACAAATACAGCTATACCTGTACAGTCACATAAGACGAGTCCTGCACATTTCCCTTCCTCTGGATGGTCAGTGAGACTGACCCTAGACTCTCACATACTACATACTCAGTCCTGGTCAGCTGCACACTGGCCCAGCTGAACTCCAGTCTGACAGAGAGAATAACATTACACATCCTAACATACCTAAACAACATGCCATCCTAGTGAATGGGTGGAGGTGTAATGCTTCATCAAAACATTAAGAAATACTTATTGTTACTAGAAATTGTGATTTGTGGACAATAAAGTCTAATAAAATTAAATAACTCAGTCACTAATCCTGCAAGAAACACAATCATAGCAACATTTCAAAGCCGAAGATTTACTTGTGAGAGGCTCCGGTGTTTCCCAGCACATCAGAAACAGCAAACTCCAGACTGTCAGTTAAAGCATCCAGAGCAGAGTTTATGATGTAGACAATATTCCTTCTGTTCAGATCCTTCTGAGAGAAACGCTGCCTCACAAACTCACCTACAGACAAAGAGTTTACATCATGTGAACACATTAACACAGATAGACAGACAGATAGATATACAGGCAGTGGGGCCAGACAGGGACAGGACACCAGATGGATAGACAGGACAGGATAAGATATACAGACACAGAGGGGACAGACAGACAGACAGGACAGACAGATGGATAGACAGGACAGATAGATATACAGGCAGGGGACAGACAGACAGACACAGAGGATAGACCGGACAGGCAGACAGTCGGATAGACAGACACATAGATATACAGACAGATTGGATGATATACAGACGACAGAGAGATATTACAGACAGGCGGACGGATAGACAGACAGACAGACTGACAGATAGAGTATCCAAACAGACAGACGGGATAGACAGACAGACCGACTGACAAGATAGATATACAGACAGGCGGACCGGATAGACAGACCAAGACATGACTGACAGATAGATATACAAACAGGACAGACGGATAGACAGACAGACAGACTAGAAGATAGATATACAGACAGGCGGACGGATAGACAGACGACAGACTGACAGATAGATATACAAACAGACAGACGGATAGACAGACAGACAGACTGACAGATAGATATACAGACAGGGCGGACGGATAGACAGACAGACAGACTGACAGATAGATATACAAACAGACAGACGGATAGACAAGACAGACAGACTGACAGATAGATATACAAACAGACAGACGGATAGACAGACAGATGGACGGATATACAGACAGACAGATATACAGACAGACAGACAGACAGACAGACAGATAGATAGATATACTCTAAAAAATGCTGGGTTAAGTGCAACCCAGTGCTGGATAAATATTGAACAGAACACATGCTGGGTTGTTTTCCACCAACAGATTGGTTAAATGTTAAACCAAACCTTCTGAGCAGTAACCCAACCGCTGGGTCTAAACAACCCAATTGCTGAGTTCATCCATATTTTACCCAGCGCTGGGTTGTATTTAACCCAGCATTTTTTAGAGTGTAGACAGATAGACAGACAGTAAACTACATAGACAGAGAGATCTCTCACCACTGGTATCATTTTCCAGGTACCCAAAGAACGGCGCTCTGAGGATGTGATAGATCAGATCAGCATCTGCAGAGTTCAGATCCTGGGCCTTGAGCTCTCTGGAGGAAATGAAGATCCCATAACGACCATCTTTGAGGAGCTCCACTTTCCACAGCGTTTCCAGCACTGCTATCTGTGGAGCGGTGCTATCTTGAGCTTCAATCTGTGGCAGACACACAATCACCGCAGTATTAAAAGATGATTACAGGACAAGTGCTCAAAATCTAGAGGCTAACCTGTATCATTCATTATACAGTATATCATCATATCGCCCAGCACAAAAACTGTTTAACCATTAAAGCACAGACAGTGTGACTTCCTGTAAAACTGTATTGCTTTACAAATATATTTCACTTGTCTTGATATCCATTGAATATGCATTTAATTATAAATTATCCTAAAAACAGGTACAACAAAAGATGATTGTAACTAACTTGCAGTGTGAAGAAGACGGGGTCTGTTTGCACTTTTCCGTCCAGCAGGAAGCCTCTCTCTGTGCTGTCGGAGGCTGTGATCTGAAGCGATCGATCTGAGCAGCTCCTCCAGAGTGTCTGTATGCAACATCCAGATCCTGAATATTCTGCTGGTGAAATTACTGCCGGCGTGCAGCGGCTGCCCTTCAACAGCAGCTGGCCGTACTGGGGCGGCTGCAGCACCCTGTAGCTCAAGGCAGTGTGTGGACTGTCCAGGGGTCAGACAGGAATAAGACATCGGGGTCAAAGCCATGCTGGAGCCCTGAGGAACCCGCAGACCGGTGTTACGCACTAGTGTGGGCAGAACCTTATCAGTCATCTCCACTAGGATCTCCAAGGTCCCACTGCGAGTTGATATGCCGTTGCTGACCACAAACCTATTGATAATGTAGACATATGGACGTTATGACTCAAGACACAAAGCACAATTCAATAAGCCTTATGCACAGGCATTCAATAATGCACAGGTACTAAAAAAAAATTATATATATATATATATATATATATATATGTATATACCTCATATTACCTTGCAAAAAGAAAGTGAAACAATACTTAGGAAAAAAATATTGTGTAAAAAGTTAATTTATTTATTTTTCATTCTTTTTTACATAAAAATAATGTAAGGCAAGATATAAAATGTGTCATATTATATTAATATCACATTAATTACGTTAATATTATCTTAATTATGATCAATTATGTAATTTTTTATATGTTATAAATATTACGTAATAAAATAATTAAACAAATAAAGAAATTTTACTCTGCAAAAAGAAAGCGAAGCAAAAAACATTGTGTAAAATTGTATATATTTTATTTATTAATATACTTATGAATACATATTATATAATGTTATCATATATTAATATTACATTAATCACATTAATATTCATATTTAATTATTAATTATAATGAATCTAATGTAATAGGCTTCACTTTCTTTAAAATGTATATATATTATATAAATCCGGTTTTTATTATTTATGTTTTATTTGAGAGTGAAATATGATTTCACATATAACACAATGTCCTTGCATGAGGTCTTACCGCAGGCTCTCTTTAGGGGAAGTGGCTCTGTTGTCATGTATGTAACACACCAGGTTTGCTGCTACGTCCAGCTGACTGAACGACTGGATTTGCACTCCGGTGTGTTTGATGTACTCCACATGTCCATGTGCTGGAGGAACAGTGATGACGTACAGCAGCTCCTCCGGCTTGTTAGTGCCGTCTACAGCCAGCAAGACGTCTGTGGTGAGGATCACACGCTCCCCACGACTCGTCCTCACGGGCTTCAGGAACAATGCTATGTCTCCTGGAGAGAAGCACTCGAAAACATCAATAGCTTGCTGATAACTCTTGGATTATAGTATGCATATCAAGTACTTACAGTGATTTTTAATGTAGGATTTACTATTAAACTATTTTAACTCATAAATTAATCATAAAAAAACTATTACAAATATAGTCAAAAATGATTACAAAGAAATGGCAAGTAACATTGAATTAAAAGTTAAACTGGCTTTGAATGAACGTGTTCAATCTTTATTTACATCAATTTTTACAGTGCTGGGAAACAATCCAAATAAACAAAGAAAACTACAATAAACTCAAAATGAAAAAAGAGAGAAAAAGCAGCAGCCCACCTTTCTCCAGCTCTTTGACTGTGATGTGGAAGTGCTGCGCAGGAGAGCGGTTCTTGCCATCCAACAGGTGGAAGACAAAGAAGTCAGCAGCGGCTGCTCCAGGATGACCGGTGTGAAGGTAACGTAACAGGTTCATGTCCAAAACCTGCTGAGAGCAGTTCATCCCTGCTGATACAGACACCCAGTCTGTGCCTACCTGAGGAGCAGCAGACCACGTGGCTTAAAGCAGCAGTTCACCCAGAAATGAAAATATGCTCAGAACAGATTTGGAGAAATGTATCATTAAATCTCTTGCTCATCAATGGATGCTCTGCGGTGAATGGGTGCCGTCAGAATGAGAGTCCAAACAGCTGATAAAAACATCACAATAATCCACTCCAGTCCATCAGTTAATGTCTTGTGAAGTGAAAAGCTGCATGTTTGTAAAAAACAAATCCATTATTAAAGTTGCTCCAGTCCATAATGTTTTTTATCAGCTGTTTGGACACTCATTCTGATGGCACCCATTCATTTTGGGATCTGGGATCTCTTCCAATGAAGAAAGAAACTCATCTACATCTTGGATGGCCTGAGAATGAGTACATTTTCATCTAATTTTAATTTTTTGGTGAACAATTAATTTAAGATGCATTCACACCAAGGACAATAACTCTAACAATAAAGATACAGTTTTAATAATTGTTCTACATCACACCACAACTGTAATTATATTTTTTATTCCAGTTGATGAACAATAAAGACATTGACAGCCGATCAGAAACTACTCGAATCAATGAGCTTATGCATTTAAAGCAGGAGACGACATAAGTGCAGTGTGTGTTCATAATAAACAGAACCATATTTTCTTAGTGTGAAGAACATTGTTGCACTTTAAAGAACCTTCTGTGCACTGGAACGGTTCCATGGATGTTAAAGGTTCGTCATGGAACCACAGATGCCAATATGATGCAAATTGTTTGTTTCAAGGTATAAATAATGAACATAGAAGTATATTTGATATTTTTCTGACTGCAGATTGAGTAAACTGACCTTCATCTGAATGACTCCATGACTTGG